>VDFB02047144.1:43601726-43654138 GCA_007258455.2 Sequoia sempervirens
AATGAAGCTCTAAATATGAAGTATTACACTGCTTAGTAGTAGCATAACAATTCTTCTATGATCCTTAACTTCTACCACTATACACTGCTCACATCTAATAGATCATTTAAGCTTGCACATTCACATTGCATCCTCACACCTTCACACTCAACTCAAAAAAATCTCACTTATATATATATATCATACATCAATTAGGTCGATCTAATTAGATGTAAACAAAACAATCCAAAGTACCTTTCGTTAGCACCATACAAGATTTAAAACTTCTTTTTGCCAAAAAAAAACATGTAATACATAATTTCAAGTTAGGGTGAACATGAAATAAATTCAACCAATATTCACAAGGCATAATCAATCTTCTCAACACATATCATGCATTAGGTCGGCCAGGAATAGGACCTAATCACAGAAACTCCAATCCAACACACACTTCTCAAAGTATAAACCTTCCAGATCTAACATTACTTTAGTATCTCTTCACATTAACATCAAGGAGACTAACTTTAGAACCTTAGCTTCAAAACATCCTTCTCAAGAAAATGTGGAGTCTCCCACACTGGTATACTAAATAGAGAAACGTCTGTAGTATACAAAGTTGAACTTTGTCATTGATAAATTCCTGTACACAACACAAAACTTCTTGAGTTCTTGAATATAGCTGTATGAATGAGTCATAATAATATGTTTGAGAGAGCAGAATCATATTTCTTCTTATGGTGAATTCCAAACCCAAAAACAAACGTACTAAACCATAACAATATCAACAAAGAACACTTAACCAAACCTCTCATAGATCAACTTCTAGTATAGATGGTATAATACACTGAATATGCTTCCCACAATGTTGAAATCAATGACACTACTGAAATAACTGAATCAACATATGTAGGTACACTTCATGCTCATGTTCAAACTTCCAAAAATCTCCCCCTTTGGCATTGATGGCAACATGCATATCAATTTTTTTTTATACCAATACAAAACAACTAAATACTCCCCCATACAAAATTGTTCTTGACAAAAAAATGTTTTTCTTCTTACTATCTCTCCCCCTTTGACATCAATGGAAAAGGTCATGCAAGGGTCTGGTATATTTCCCTTGAATATGTGTATGCACAAAAAATGATATGAAAATGTTAACCTGGAGAAGAAGATCCCTTGAGGTTCTTCAGGATATCCTGCCATGAAGCTTTACCTTCTTCCCAAAAACCTTTTCTTATTTGTAAGATTCTTTATAGTCATGCAATCTTTGTTAAAGACTCATACTTTCTTTCCATGGTTTTGGGTTGAAATTTATTTCCTTTATAGACTACCAACATTGTCAATAGGCATTTATGTATGTGCCCCCACCTACCAACCTTGAGTGTCGCTACATCAGCTTGATCACTTTGTTCCCTTTTGATTACAAGACAAAAGAATTTTTCCTATAGTTGCACAAATGTAATCCATCTCCTCTGTCCTACCATTTTGCCAAACCATAGATTTGCTTGAGGCTCGTCCTGACTCCTCACTTGTCTTGATTTATCTCTTGCATTTAATGTCCTATTAGACCAATTCATGCAGAAAGATACTAACTCCTAAGCTTCTTTTTCACAATCTTGAACATTCTTTAATTCCTCCAAAACTTTGTGATGTGCATCTGCACATTTCTTCTTGATACCTTCTATATTTTCTTTTGAATTCCTTGGTTCATTTCTTGTTTGTTATTTCAATCTGGAGATATATGCTTTCAAAGAATTAATCACACACTTGAGATTTTGTAAAGTAGATATAGATGAATTAAAGTTGGTACCGAGAATCACTTCCTATAAATCTTTCAATGCTTCATCCAGGTCTTGTATTTTTTCACTTTCATGTTCATGTTGGGTTATTTCAAATTAGCTTTGTTCAATGAGCTCTTACTTAATAATTATTTTCCTCTTCTTTCCTATTCTCTTTGTACTACCATATGCTTTAGTCATAGACATTTCTTCTACATTTGTTGTGTTGGAGTCCTTGGGGCTTTCTAGAAGAAATTTTGCATAATGATCAAATATTGCCTTAATTACTTCATAATCCAACTAAAAAATCCATAATTCTGGACTCATCTGCTTCCATGTAACAAAAAATAGTAGAGATAAGGAAATTAATATTTCCAGAGTATTTTTCCACCACACTTTTGAGAATTCTTGTTCTATTATTCATTCTCATTTGAAACATTCCAAAGAATAATGCAAGAGAAATTTTTTGAGCATCTGAACCACCAAGAGTTGTCATGAGATTCCTTATCTGATGTGCAATTGGTTCGATGTTTTTTCAATTCAACCATTTCCAATTCCCGGTAACTCCTTCATAAAGTAAAAGAGTAAGCAAACTATTAAAGTGTCATACTAGAATGTACTCTTCTTATTATTTTTGATTTCTTTCAAAATTCTTCAATATAAGGTGTTGTTGAAACAACTCACAAAGATCATAGTTTGTACCATTGTTAACCATATCAAATGCAATGTATGTAGTAACAGTAGAAAATGTGTAGTCATTACTTGGTAATAAATTTTTATGTCCAATAATCATTGCAGCATACTAGATGACTGAATCTTCAATTATACTCAAGACAAGTTCTTTTCCTTCAAGAGTCGCACCAGTCATCTCTATTATCTCTTGATTATTGACCATATTCCACTTGAAAACTTGTTCAGAGGACCATAAGCTAGTCACATCCCTTATATATTCTTTGGTTATCAAGTGTGTGCCATTAATCCAAATAGATTCACCATGAATCCTGCTAAATGCCATTCATATGTACTTCTTGTCAAATTCAAACAGAGGGAATTTCTACCATACATCTAGTTTCCTTACAACTAGGGTTTTATATGCATCATAATTTTCTTCCAATTCATTCTTCCAAAAAATACTTAATTGAACGAGTGAAATTTCCTCATTTTTTCCATAAATGTATGCATAAATATCTTAAGTAGGTGTCACTCTAAGGGGAATGCCAAGAAAATGTAACCACTGAATCTTCTGATTTTTTTTTTAGAGAATACCCTTTTAATTTGATTTGCAATTTATCTGAAACATTCACAATCTTCAACCCATCCATTGTATTTAAAATTGAAAATTTTATAAAATAATTGTTTAAGCAAAATATGTTTGTAATTTTCTCTAGTGAAGAACAAGGTTTTGATGTTCAGCTTCTGGAGCATGCCTCGAGTCTACTTCCTCTACACACTTCTCTTCTTTCACAAATGGAAATCATCGAATGAAATTTTATTAGCATATCTGAAATTATTTCCTTAATCCCAAATGCTTCAACAATAAATGCTCCAAAAGGCAAGTAGATAACCTTAAAATTCACGTATACCTTCATCCTTTCAAACTATGCATAATTCATTCTTCACACATGTGTGTTTGAAAATTTCTTTCGCATGAAATCTTGAATTCGTAACCTTAATAAATGCATTTCTATCATGATATGACATCATATGTTGAAAGAGGGGTTATTAAATGTTCTGATTATTTCTCCCCCTTAGCCACTGCCTGAATTATTTTCTAATGGGAACATCTGCACTAGAGGATAGCTTAGATGAAATCAATGCTTTGAATTCTTCTTCCTTTTTCTAGATACTTTTCATTTCCTTCTTAACTTCTATTGGATCAATCTTAATGACTGGTTCATTTCTCTTTACCAAATTGTTACTTCTCATATTTCTACTTCTACAATATTTAGTAAAGTGTCTTGATTTGTTGCAATCATAACAAATAGCATTCTTCCATATGAATTGTCTTTTACTTAGTCTATATTCACACTAGTTAGCCTTGTGTCCAAATAAATTACAATAATAATAGTAGCCATTAAATGAATAAAATTTCATGTTTAGCTTCTGACTTCTACATTCCATAACTTTATGTCCAATCATCTTGCATTCAAAACATTGACTGAAGAATGATAAAGTATCATTCATTCTAATTTCACAATCTTTTTCCGTATGTCCAAATTTATTGCAAGAATAATAGACACCATTAAAAGATAAGTACCTTTGAGCATTAGGAATCCTTTTGGTATGTCCACCATTGCTTTGAGTCTTCATGTTAGGGGGTTGATTCACCTTTGAACTTTGTCCTTCTTCAATTTCCAAATCACTTTTGTCCTTAGAGGGTGTCTGTCTTGCAATCAGTTCATCCAACATTGTAGAGCTTGTCACAAATTTATCATCATATTTTCTATCCTTTTCCAATTTTGATTTCAGATTTTCCACTTCTTGTTCAAGCTTTGTATATTCATCCACCTTCCTTTGTATTTCAAATTTTTGATATTCTTCAATTTTTCTTTTTTCTTCTAGTTGTTCTTTCAATCCAATGATGTCCTCATTTGAGTTCTTTAATTGATTACTAACTACAAAGTAACTTTCTATCACCTTCTTAATGCACTCATTTGCTTCCTTTAGTTTAACCTTCAAATCTTCATTTTCTTCTATATGGTTAGCAGAGATCTCTTCTAGAGGAATAAGAAATCTTTTATCTTCCATGTATTCAAATTTTAGGACCTTCCCCAAGCTATTTGACTTCTTCAAAGGAACCAAGCTCTGATACTAATTGTTGATTGTCTGAAATACTGAGGGGGGGGTGAATCAGTATTCCCTTAAACCATTCAACTGTAATCCATCCAAATATCAAACTCATACCAAAATATGTGAATGAAATACTGAAAGGAACATGACACCGTTCACATCAAACTTGATTTATGTGGAAACCAAAATGGAAAACTACTTGTGAGGATTATCTCGCCAATATATTATATCTAGATGCAAATATATTAGGCCTACTACTAGGACTCCACCGTCTCCTAAAAGGATCATATAGCCATAGTACAAAAATGATATGTTTATTTCCAAGATACAAATGAATGACTCATTGCTAAAGTATAATGAGGAACATACCCTGAAGTCATGAGTTTAGTTCTACGCCCAATATGAAGTATTGCTCTGCTTAGCAGATGCATAACAATTTTGCTTTGATCCTTAACTTCTACCACTATACACTACTTGCATTTGATAGATTATTTTAGCTTGCATATACACTTCACATATTCACTCACTCTCTTTAAATTCCAAAAAATATCACATATATATGCAATTATATTTCATACATCAATTAGGTCTACTTTAATTAGTTATTGTACAAAACCTAAAAATAGCTTTTAGTTCACACCACATGTAAGATTTAAAACTTCTTTTTTCCCTCCCCAAGAAAACTTTGTAATAGAAAATTCCCTCACATGCGGACTCTTGAAATAAATCTAACTATTATCCTCAGAAGGAATAACTATTCTCTGTACTTACTATGCATTAGGTCAACCAAGAATATGACCTAATCACAGAAAATCCAATCCAACACACACTTCTCAAAGTAAACACCTTCCAGATCCAACATTACTTTAGTTTCTCTTCACATTAACATCAAGGAGACTAAGTTTAGAACCGCAACATCAGAACATCCTTCTCAAGAAAATGCAGAGTCTCCCACACTGGTATACTAAACAACGGAACAACTATAGTATATAGAGTTGAACTCTGTAATTGATAACTTCCTGTACACAACACAAAACTTCTCAAGATCTTGAATATAGCTATATGAATGAGTCATACTAATATGTTTGAGAGAGAAGAATCACATCTCTTCTTTTGTTGCAGGTCTTCCCATGGAGTACAATACAAAGAATTTTAGAATTCCTATGAAGGTGAAAAGGCACGAATTACCATTCTCAAAGGAAGAGACAAATTTAAAGTTGTATAAGGTATTTTGTATGTTTTTCCCAACTCTTGTGGATTGCATAAAAATAGTAATTGGGGATGAAATAGTTCACCCACATTCCAATTCCCCAAGATTATTGTTTCCTTCGAATCTTCTCACCATCTTTTTATCAAATGCTATGGATTTTCTTCAGTCATATACTTCCCTCAAAATAGTGTACATTGAGACTATTTTGCCAAAATTTCTTGGGGAAAATGATCTCAAATGTGTCCAACATAATAATTTTGATAAAGGAAAAGGGTATGTAGCAGGGATTTTTCCTAAATGCTACCTAAAGCAAAAATGGGGCTTTGCAGCAGTTTATGAGGCAGTAAAGAAGGGTCTTCGTGATGATGATCCTTGGTTGTTGTATAAGATAGTAAACATGCATTCTAAAGAATTGGTTCTCCAAATGGAAACTATAATAAAAGACAAAATATCTTCTTTGTCTTCCATACTTTCTCACCAAGCTAGACACGACCTCAAGCAAGTTGCAGTGCCAAGAATTATTCCATCACAAAGAGTTGTTGCATTGGAGGAAGGGCAAGGAGACAACTTGTTGAACTTGAATGCAAGTCATCAACAATTGCAAACAAATAAAAATGGCATGGAAGAATGATGTCAAATAATAATCCAGGTTTTGCCTATAGTATAACAATTGCTAGTTGATTTGGTAGTCATGAATGTATTATTCTATAGAAACTACTGTGATAATGGTATACATCTGATAATGTGGTATATCAGTTGTCCAAAGGTTTCCAGATATGTACAAAGTTTTGGCTTTAGAATGTTTTTGACAAGCATACTACCATACTACCAGTATTATAAATCTGGTATTTTTGTAATTTCTGCTTATATATTTTAATACTAAATACTTAGGCCTTGGCCTTTAAAAAAAATAATATCAACAAAGAGCACTTAATCAAACCTTTGATAGATCAGCTTCCGGTATAGATGGTATTGTACACTAAATATGCTTACCACAATGTTGACATCAATGACGATACTGAAACAACCGAATCAACCTATGTAGGTACACTTCATGCTCATGTTCAAAATTCCAACAATCTCCCCCTTTGGCATTGATGGAAAGATGCATATCAAAAACATTTTTATACCAATAGAAAACAACTAAATACTCCCCCTTACAAAATTGTTCTTGACAATTTTTTTCTTTTTCTTTTTACTATCTATCTCTCTCTCCCCCTTTGACATCAATGGCAAAGGTCATGTAGGGGTCTGGTATATTTCCCTTGAATATGTGTATGCACAAAAAAAGGCATGAAAATGTTAACTTGAAGAAGAATATCCTTTGAGGTTCTTTAGGATATCCGGCCATGAAGCTTTACCTCCTTCCCAAAAACCTTTTGTATTTGCAAGAATCTTTTATAGTAATTCAAGATTTGTTAAAGACTCTATACCTTCTTCCATAGTGTTGGGGCTAAGATTTTTTTCTGCTAGACTAACAACACTTTCAAGAGTATTGGATACAGGAGTGTGCCAAAATTTTACCAAATCTCTAAGTGCCACATATTGCTCGATCACTTCTGTTCTTTGATTCTGAAGAAAAAAGAATTTGTTCTATAGTTGCACAATGTAGGACCATCTCTGGTTATCCCTGTCATTTTCCAAACTATAGACATCTACTTGAGTGCTCAACCGAATTTTATTATATCTTATTTCATCTCTTGCATTTAATGTCATATTAGACCAATTTAGGAAGAAATATACTAACTCCTGAAATTCTTTTATGCAATCCTGAACATTATTTACTTCCTTCAAAACTTTGTGATGTCCATCTGCACATTTCTTCTTGATACCTTCTAGATTTTCTTCTGAAGTCCTTGGTTCATTTCTTTTTTGTTCTTTCAATCCAGCGATATATGCTTTCAAAGAATCAATCATGCTCTTGAGAATTTCTAAAGTAGACATAGTTGAATTAAAGTTGGCACCGAGGATCACTTCTTGTAGATATTTCAATGCTTCATCTAGGTTTTATATGTTTGCAATTTCATGCTCATGTTGGGTTATTTCAAATTGGCTTTGTTCAATGAGCTCTTGCTTAATAATACTTCTCCTCTTCTTTCCTGTTCTTTTTGTACTACCAGAGGCTTTAGTCAGAGACATTTCTTCTACATTTGTTCTATTGGAGTTCTTGGGGCTTTCTAGAAGCACTTTTGCATAATGATCAACTTCTACCTTAGTTACTTCATAATCCAACTCAGAAATCCACACAATTCTAGACTCAACCACTTCCATGTAACAAAAATTAGTAGAGACAAGGAAATTGATATTTTCGAAGTATTTTTCCACCACACTTTCTAGAATTCTTATTCTCTTATTCATTCTCATCCGAAACATTCCAAAGAATGCTGCAAGAGCCATTTTTTGAGCATCCGAACTAGCAAGATTTGTCATGAGATTCCTTATCTTATGTGCTATTGGTTTTGTGTTTGTCCATTCAACCTTTCCAATTACCAGTGTGTGAGGTAAAATGTGTAAAGTAAACAAGTCACACAAGCAATGAAACATATTACATGAGAGATTTAAATCATAAAACTAATCTAATTAAAATAAAGGAAATCTATAAAACTGTTCCATTCTTCTCTATTCTCAAGGATTCATTAAATCATATTGGCTCTCAGATTTTGTGTGTGCACTATGATTGTTAGAATGACAACTTGAGAAACAAGATGCTATTCAAAATGGAAGAATTTAAGTTCCTACATGATATTGGATAATGCAAATGATAATGGTGATATTGAAAAATGGACATGATGTTAAAAACTATGATGCAAATGTTGTATAAAATCCAAGGTGATAATGGAAATGTAAATGCTAAACTAAGCCATGATACTAAGTTAAAATGATACTATAATGTAACTTGCTAAATTCTAAATAGCAAGGGGTTGTATTTATAGGATTTCCAAAACATCTTGTGATGTGGTAGCAATCAATAGTCAAGATTCAAACATGAGAGATGAATGGTGGAGATGGAAGAATCATGGAGGATGTTCCCTTGACCAAAGGCAACATGTCAAATGTATGAGAGAATCAAATGTGTGAGAGGGCCAAGTGTCCAACATGTGCCTAAATTGAAATTAGGAATTTAAATATTAGACATATTTAAATACATGTGACATTTGATGATGTGGCCAAAAAGTGTTGTAGACATGTGACTAAATTTGAATTTGAAACTATTCAAACTTAGTGAGAAGATATTTAATTAAATAAAAACAAACTATAGACATTTGTTTATTTAATTAAATTTAGAAGAATGTGGTTTAAGATGAAGAATTTAGAAAAGTGTGAACTATATAAATAAATCGAGAATTTATTTATAAGTAGATGAAATAAAAGGGGTCATTAATTAAATAACTAGTATTTAATTAATTAATTATCTTGACTAATTTTAGGTGTATACATTTGCCCTCTTTGAAGTGTGTAATGTGTTTACCGTTAGCTTCAAGAATAGCCTAACTCTTTGATGCCTTGGTGATTTTTCATTGGTAGTGAATATATTGCCCCTCGAGGAATGGGAATTGGTGAATTTTTTGAATTTTTAGGATTTTTTGAAATTTTTGATGATTTTTCAATAATTTGATTATGAGTTCAAAATTTTATGATTCATAAATGATTTATCTCCCAAAAAATGTTGTTTAAGCCACCAAGTGATGATTTGATTAATTAAGCCCCTTTTGAAAAATAAAATAAAACAATCCCATCAAAATCCCATTTAATCACTCTTTAAAAGGGTTAAAAAGGTGATTTAGAACTTCATTTGTGCATTTGCATTTTGAAAACTTGAGAGTGATTGAGTGATTGAGCAACCTTGGAGCAAGATGGTGATCCCTTACCACACACATCGATTCGAGTGCATTAGATGTCACAACCGCCCGACAGCGTATAGACCTTCGGTATGTACCTAAAAAACCTCCTCGTAAATTGTGCAATTCATTTTTCCCTCCTATTTCGCGTTTGAATTCTGCTTTTAATTTTTCTGGCGCATAGAAAATCTGATGTAGCGCATAGAACAATTGTTATAGCGTATTGAAAATTTTAGCACATAGGGTTAGGGTTTTAGCACATTGGATGATTTAGTGCTTAGGGTTAATTTTGTAGCACATGGGATTAATAGATTAGCGCATAGGTTCATGTAGTGCATAGGTTGCTCAAAGTAGTGCATTCATAGGGGGATTTAGCACATAGATTGATTTAGTGCTTAGAGGCAAGCATTTAGTGCATCCAATAATTGTACTAGTGCATAGGATTTATTAGAGTGTAGGTGATGTCATTTAGTGCATCTGGTCAATCTTATAGCACATAGACTCATTTAGCACAATGATAAAGGTGTTTAGCACATTGATCAAATTTGATGGCACATTGGGTATTTTGGTGCATTGAAACCCTGTTATGGTGCATTGATGAATTTTTCTGGTGCATGCATGCTTTTAACGCATAGAAAGACTGTTTTAGTGCATACATGGTAGAATGATGAATTGTTAATTGGAATCCCCGATTTTGATGATTTTTTGATCGTGTTAGCCTTTGATTTAATGATGATTGATGATTTTGATAGATTAGATGTCCATTAATCTCATGATAGGTGAGATTCAATGATAGGATGATGATAATTGACCTCATGATAGGCGAGGATGAATGATAGATTGATTGATTGGTTGACGTCATGATAGGTGAGGTGCATTGACTGATTGATAAACCTCATGATAGGTGAGGTTGAATGATATATTGATGCTCATGAGATTTGATTAAAGTCTCACCAAAGCTGATTAGATTGATAGGCTGATTGATTTTGATTGATTGACAAGATTTGTGATTTGTGATATTTTGTGATGATAGGAGTCTTTGACAAGGCTACAAATTAAAGAATGTTTTCCCAGGATATGGGATTTGATACCTCACCTGATGTAGCCTGAGGTAGCCGTTATTGCATGATGCAGATTGTCCTCATTGATAGATATGCCCCAGATTATGATTAATAGGGGTTTATTGACAGCTTTAGCAGAGAGGTGGCATAGTAAGCATAACACCTTTCACTTACCTAGCGACAAGATGACAATGACTCCAGAGGACATCTATCGGATTTTGCAGATCCTTGTTGTTGGAGAGCTGGTGTTATATAATTCTATTGAGTAGGGAAGGGATTGATGCACTAAGGAGTATTCGAGGGATGACCAAATATCTGAGTTCTGTGAGATTCCTTGGAGAGAGATGGTTGATGCCTATGCCACATTACCATCTATACTTGTTGGATTCATTGGAGGGTTCCTTTATCCTGATCATAGGTCAAAGGGACTTTCAGTTGGATGGGGTAGGATTCTTGAGAGCATGATTTCTCAAGGTACTCGATATGCCTGGGGATGCTACATGCTTGCTCACTTGTAATGATTTACACTAGGTGGTTTACCTCCCTTCGGGGCCTAGTTTATCGACTAGGGTCACATTGCTTTAGATTTGGGCATGGGAATAAGCAGTCCAATCGGTTGTAGAAAAATAATGGCTTGCCATGAGACCATATCTTCCGCTTCTCTTGAGGTCCATTACTCTGACCCTAGGTTGGGGCGGAGTATTGGAGGAGAGTTCTTGATGATCTAGAGGTAGTGACATGGCTACCCTACCTTGATTGTGAGTAGTGGCCAGAGGATGATACCGAGATGCCTTATCTGTGCTTGTCGATGTACCTCAATGGTCAAACATAATTTATCATTGAGAGATTTTTGCTAAGGGTGTGGCGACAATATGGTAGAGTGCAGGGCATGCTTTAGGGAGTGGCCCATTATGCCCAATGACAGATGGATGCTACAGAGTGGGGGCCCATTTTGTCATATGATGCTATAGTGGAGGAGTATCAGAGTCTACAGGTTATCATTTGGGATATTCTTCTAGATATTATTGAGGCTCCAATGTTAGAGGAGTATGCCCAATACCTCTCTTCACATCCATTTCCATGTATCTCCATTCCAAATGAACCAATGCCATTGTTAGAGGAGGATGAGAGAGTTTCAGTTGTCATTCATGGGCACAAGTGGTGGAGAGGTGGAGGAGATGAGGAGGAGGAGGAGGCAGACAATAGTGATGACAGGGATGGAGATGGAGGTGATAGAGGAGGTGGTGGAGATGAGGGTAGAGATTGAGATGGAGGTGATGGCGGTGGAGGAGATGAGGGTGCTGGAGGGCCAAAGTTTGATGTTTGAGACCTCAGAGTTCCTTGAAAGATGCAATCATTGGTGGTTGCGGTGCAACTGCATGTAGAGATACGACTTCCCTTGTAGCAGTAGTAGACTCAGATTGCTAAATTACAGGTGTAGGTATAGGCACTATAGGGTTAGCTTATATAGGTGCAATGATTGCTAGCATAGACAAAGGGGTAGAGCTAGACACAGGCATAGGCCCAGGCTTAGGCACTGGCACAGATGCAAGGGTAGATTGTATAGTCACAGCTGAGAGGTACAATCTGAGATGGTGGGTGGATCAGGTAGATGGTATTGCCGAGAGACTATAGAGAACCATAGATGCCATAGGGTCAATAGACTATTTCAGAGAGGTATGGTGTATTGCCCAGGAGGTAGAGTTTTATAGATTGAGATATTATGAGGTTGTTCCTCTAGAGCACCAGGAGAGCTATGCACAATCCAGGTCAGGTAGGACCCATTCTCGGACCACTAGCAGAGGTGTTACGCAACCGCTTATGAGAGATCCGAGAGATCCTAGTGTTGGTCCGTCTGGTGGGGGAGGCACTTGTCCAGTGATGTTGGCACCGTCTGGGGGGAGCACCACATAGCTCTAATATATGATGACATGACTTGCTGCATTTTGGGACATTATATGTATACTTCTTTGATTCAGTTGAGACATATTGATATACTACCATTTTTTATATTGATGTATCTCTGTATATCTTTGGATATCTTTGTACACTTTGACATTATGATTTTTAGGTTATATGATATGCGGTGATGATTATCGATCTATGTGTCTATATGATTTATCATGGATGCCTATGTGGATGCATTTTATTTTTGCTTTATGATGTTTATATGATGTTCTTATATGATGATGATATGATATGCTATGGATGCAAATGATGAAACATGCGTTATGATTCTATGATGGTAATGAATGATTCCTATATGATATATGAAATGTGATGCATTTTATGGTTTTGTACTTTTCTAATTCCAATAGATGATGCAATGAATGGATGGAATGATCATATGATGGTGCATAGTTCTATGTGTTTATGATGTTTATATGATGCTTATGTGATGATTATGTAATGATTATATGATGTATGCAATGATGCATGATTGATGATTCTATATAATTTATGGATGATGTTTTATGCTATGTGAGATGGATATGATTATGCAAATGACATGTGATGTTCATGTGATGATTATGCTGATCCAGCTAGTCCTTTTCCATTCTTGGATTTGAGTAATAACAAATTCACAAGTTGTATTCCATAGATCCTAGCAAATCTATCTTCACTATTGGTTTTAGATGTTCATAACAATGACATTATATCTTTTGCTTACCAGTCATGTTTTTCAGCAAATTTTTCTTCTTAGAAATCTTACTCTGTTGGATATGTCTTTGAATCTTCTTAAGTGAATCCAAGATCCATTTTATTAAAGGAGTAAATGATATCAATGATGCATCAAGTTCAATTATGCCTCTATTAAAATAGAGATGCTTTTCTTATTGGAAATATTACTCTATTGGATATGTCTTTCAATCTTCTTAATGGACCAATTTTTTAATCCATTAATAATTGATGAAATAATTTTTCTTATTCAAGTGAGATGCAATGCACTTATTTTTGTGTTCTCTGATGGGGATATTATGATGTAATGCATGCATGGATTAATGATGTGATGATGTATATGTGATATGATAGTGCTTTCTAATGTATGCAAATGATGATGCAACTGATTATGCAACTATATGAGAATGATATGTTTTTGGTAATGTCAAGTGTACTCAATCTATTAATACTAGAGATAACATCATTGTGAAAGTGTTTCGACTTTGGAAAACCCCTAAATATAGATGCAACATTGGTATGAATGTAATCTAACTTAACCATGTAGATCTAATATGCAAAGGTTGTCATCATAATAGTTGATTTGTCATGATTTTTATCATCATTGATCCTTTAAAATGTTGAAAGTGAGTACAAGCATCGATGGCATAATTTAGACCATGATGACATGTGTAGTACTTCCATGATTTTTGATATTGCAAGTTAACACAAGCATCTAGGTATAATTGAACTAAGATGACCTGAGTATTCCTTGCATAAATAGACAAGAGTTAACCATGTTCCTATGTAAATTCAAAATGTCATTAGTGATACTTTGTAGAGCACGTCCCGTGATAATTTGCACAGTAGTCGTGATCAACTCACAGACAACAGACAAAGAAAAATCATACTCCTTCCTGGCTCGTCTAGTTCAATACATCATTGAGGTGCTCTAGAGATATGATGACAAAAATCAAAGTACAATAGTTGAAAATACATGCCAACATGATAAAGCCATGATTCAGAAGAACATCATCCATTTAAATTTTGCTTTGATTTGATTGATTTAGCTGTTTGATGTTTGATATTTGATATGGATGGTTGATGTGTTCATGATTGAGCTTGATGTTCAATGTTGGATTGTACTATGATTGTTGTGTTCATTGCGTTGTCCTACTCCTGTTTGTTTGGTTTGTTTAAGCTCAAAGTTTATTGCCACCAGTGAGGTCAGGATTTTGCCCCCAGTCTAGGGTGAGACACAACCGTGATGCCATGATATGTACATGAGGCTTTCTGATGATAGGTAGATTGTTGACAAAAGAAAATTGATCTGCAGTCGGGGCTCAACCTTAATCAACTTGGAAACCTACCTTCAAGAGGTATCCAAAAAGATTAAAATGACCACATAAAGTAATTCATCCAGCCTTCCAAGTTCTACAATCATCAGAAGCACAATTTCCCAATTTCACTCCTAAACCCCAGTTTTAGTGCAAACCAAGTTTAGGCATTTTCACCAACATTTTATAAAAAACCTAACAAACTCAAGGATGATTAAGATACCCTTTTGCAAGTTATAAAACATACAGGAAAACCAATATCAACTCTTTTGGACAAACTCAAAGATCCAATACTCCTGCAATGGAAAAGGCTAGTGGATTAGCCCACTTTTACAAAGAAAGTACCCTTTAAACTCCACAAAACTTTATGAAACCTTGGGGAAGCAATTAAAATGCCCAAAAACTACTAAATCCACCAATATTTTCCATAAATCACTCTTCCAACATAGCACAGCCTAAAACCCTTGATTCTAGCCCTTCAAAAGGAGGGTTTATTGTAAATCATACCTCCAAACCTTTCCAGACTCTTCCACCTATTCAAACACACATAATTATGCCTGTACAAGCTTTAAACTTCATCACATAGGTTATTTCTTTCAGAAAACTCATAAACCTTCATTTAGTTCCTCACTTTCATAAGGAAAATCACCCAAATTCAATCTAGGGCAACACCCAAAACCCACAAATATGCTTCCTCTGACGTGTAAATAATTTGGAAACCTATTTTACAACAAATGGGGCCATTCCACCGAGTTACAATTGCTACAGTAGGTGGAATGCCCTAAAAACTCATTTTAATACTCTCAAATCACCAATTTACACCAAAACAAGGCAGTTTCAGTAAAACGTCAATAAAACCCTCTAAACTTAATGAAAATTCACCAAACCACTTTCAAATGAAAGCTGACTCTCTCCTCTTTCCAACCATACCAGGGTTGAGCCCGTACAGGTCGTACAAATGTCGTACCACACGTTTTAGCAGCAAATTTACACACAAATTTCCAGAAAGCAGCCTTTTTTTTCATTATAACTTCAAAAAAAAATGATTCAACAACCATGCCTTGTGTCTGGGGTGCCAGTGTGCAGTCAGATCTCAGACCTTCTCTGTCTCTATTTCTAGACTAACCCTCATAGAATGCACTTTGCAATTACATGTTTTTAGGTGCCCCTGCACCATACTCCTTGGGTAGAAAAAATTTATGCCCCATAAATCACTCCATAGGACTACTCCAACCTTTTGGACAATCCCTTCAAACCTGCTCCAAGTCACTTGCATGGAAATCTTCCTCCAAGGCACTTTGTACCCTTCATGTTTTTCCTTGACTTTACCTTGCCATATTTGATCCTGCTCAATGGGATCTTCTTGCTGCATTTTGTCTTCATTGATACCTGCAAACAAAAATTTAGTACACAAACTGAAACAACCATGCATTAGTGTCCCTGTCACATGCTCTTCCATGAGCCAATTAGACATATAGCCTTGCCCTTCAACTTCACTCTCTGCAACATAACCTTCACTGTGTCCTTCCACTTTCATTTTAACCCTTGGTCTGTCCAATGTCAGAGAAATGAACAAATCAGGGAGATAACCAATGATTCCCTTCACTCTTAGCCTCTTACTCTTCCACTTCACACCTGCATTCAAATGAATCATGCTTGGATCCTTTATCTCAATAGCACACAATATCTTAATTGCTAAACTCAGCAACCAAGGACAACTCACTGTCCCAAACTCAGATTTTCCTCTCTTCTCCAACTCAGTTGGAGACCACACACATTGTCTTCTCTTAGCCATTCCCTGGCCTAGCATCTTCAACATCTCAATTCTAACCTCTATCCTTATTGCAACTCTTTGCAAAACCTTTGCCATATGTCCTTCACCTCTCATGGTGACCAACCTCTGCTCAACTCCTCTAAACTCTCCAAACTTTTCCATAGTCTCCTTCACTGTTTTCTGCCAATCTTCATAGCTGACTATCTTTTCCTGACTTCTACAACCTGCTCATCATCTTCAAGCCTTCCAAGACTTCTTTCATTCCTCTCATTACTTTTCTTTTTAGTCACTCCCTCATTCTTCTCTTTCTCAGTTTCCAAAACCTCTGTCACATAGCCCACTGTGTTTACAATCCCTTTCTTTTCATCATTTACTCTTACTGTCAAGGGACACTCCACTGCCCCAATCATGATCTTGTCATAGTTTTCAAGCCTTTTATGGCTTTCTCCAACCACCTCACCTATCTTTTCTATATCTCCTCTTTTCCTCTTAACATTCCCAATCTTCAAGTCTTCACTGTCATCAGCATTTTCACCTTTTCCTCTTACCCATACCTGCTGCACCTTGTGCTCTTGTCCACTCAATGGATAGCATATACTGTCCTCAATGCCCTTGCTTTTCCATCCCTGCAAATCACTTGCACTCACATCTCTTTCCCTCTCTAAGCTCTCTATCCCAATAACTTTATTATCACAAAACTCAGCCTCAATCTCACCTATCCCTGTATCTTTCATGGATGTCTGCCCTACATCATTTTCAAACTTTAATGAACAAACTTTTACCTGCTCTTTGCCTTCCACACAACTCTCAAGCCTACCTTGCATCCTCAATGCCTCTTCACTCTTGAATCTTTCAATACCTTCATTCTTATTCTCTTCTCTTTGAGAGATCTCTGCCCCAAGTGCTTCCTGCTCACAATACTCTGTCTCAGCTTCTTGCACCACTGTGTTTTTCATAGGTGTCTGCCCTAGAACACCATTAACCTGCAATGAACAAACTTCTTGCTGTCTTTTATCTTCAACATAACCTTCAAGCTTACCTTGCTCTTTTAAGGTCATTTCATGTTTGACCTTCACTGCCCTTGTCTCTCTTAGGTCTTCATTTTGCACTGTCCTTCCCAATGCTGCTTCATGGTGTTTTTCCTTCTCCATTGCAACTATGTTATGCCCTATTTCCTCATCCTTGTCTTTGTCTGTTTTATATCCTAAGAACTTGTGTCTTTCCTGCAATATCACCTTTGTTCTCTTGTCTTGGCCATCTTCCACCAATGAAGTTAAAACATAAATCCTCCCATCCTTTTTAATCTGGTAATTATTTTCCCTGCCATAGTATACAGCAAATCTTTCCCAACACCATGGTTTTCCAAACATTAGATGACAAGAGTGCAATGGTACAATATCACATAATATTTTGTCCTTATATTCACCTATTTCAAATTCAACCCATGATTGTTCTTTAACCAAAAATGTGTTCTCACCATTCATCAATGAAACATAATAAGGTGAATCATGTGGGAACCTTTCTAAGTTCAATTTTTCAACCATTTCAAGAGCTACCAAGTTATCCAAACTACTTGAATCAACCATAACCTTGCATATCTTACCTTTGCACTTGCACCTAGTCTTGAAAATTGCATTCCTCATCTATTTCTCCTTCTCATTCAAACCTTTGGTAGCCATGATGTCCTTTCTCCTTCAATCTTTAAGAGATCTACTTCCTCGCTCTGATACCACTCTGATGCAGAGTCTGGAGGCTCAACCTTAATCAACTTGGAAACCTACCTTCAAGAAGTATCCAGAAAGATTAAAATGACCACATAAAGTAATTCAACCAGCCTTCCAAGTTCTACAATCATCAGAAGCACAATTTCCCAATTTCACTCCTAAACCCCAGTTTTAGTGCAAACCAAGTTTAGGCATTTTCACCAACATTTTCCAAAACACCTAACAAACTCAAGGATGATTAAGATACCCTTTTGCAAGTTATAAAACATATAGGAAAACCAATATCAACTCTTTTGGACAAACTCAAAGATCCAATACTCCTGCCATGGAAAAGGCTAGTGGATTAGCCCACTTTTACAAAGAAAGTACCCTTTAAACTCCACCAAAATTTATGAAACCTTGGGGCAGAAATTAAAATGCCCAAAAACTACTAAATCCACCAATAGTTTCCATAAATCACTCTTCCAACATAGCACAGCCTAAAACCCTTGATTCTAGGCCTTCAAAAGGAGGGTTTATTGTAAATCATACCTCCAGACCTTTCCAGACTCTTCCACCTGTTCAAACACACATAATTATACCTGCACAAGCTTTAAACTTCATCACATAGGTTATTTCTTCCAGAAAACTCATAAACCATCATTTAGTTCCTCACTTTCACAAGGAAAATCACCCAAATTCAATCTAGGGCAACACCCAAAACCCACAAACACACTTCCTCTGACCTTCAAATAATTTGGAAATATATTTTACAACAAATGGGGCCATTCCACCAAGTTACAATTGATACAGTAGGTGGAATGCCCTAAAAACTCATTTTAATACTCTCAAATCACCAATTTACACCAAAACAAGGCAGTTTCAGTAAAACGTCAATAAAACCCTCAAAACTTAATGAAAATTCACCAAACCACTTTCAAATGAAATCTGACTCTCTCCTCTTTCCAAACATACCAGGGTTGAGCCCGTACAGATCGTACAAAGGTCGTACCACACGTTTTAGGAGCAAATTTACACACAGAAATTTTTAGAAAGCAGCCTGTTTTTCATTATAACTTCAAAAAAAATGATTCAACAACCATACCTCGACCATGAGAGGCTTATTTAACATCTAACCACCCTTACAAACATCCTCCAACTGAAATTTTAATTAGTTGGACATTGGAAACCAACTTTTTACCAATTAGACCCCTAATTGCCTAGTTTTGCACTTTTAGCAATTTGTTGACAATTAGTACATTTTTATGCAACCTTTTGCATTTTTTGAACTAAATAACATCAAAGACTCCTAATTACATCAGTAATAGTCTCAAAGACCTTATTTAACATAAAAATTACTCATACTATCACTAACTCCTAGACTAACCCTCATAGAATGCACTTTGCAATTACATGTTTTTAGGTGCCCTGCACCATACTCCCTGGGTAGAAAAAATTTATGCCCATAAATTGCTCCAAAGGTTTTCTTCAACTCTCTGCACAATCCCTTCAAACCTGCTCCAAGTCACCTGCATGGAAATCTTCCTCCAAGGGACTTTATACCCTTCATACTTTGCTTTGACTTCACCTTGCCATGCTTGATCCTGCTCAAATGAATCTGCTTGCTGCCTTTTGTCTTCATTAACACCTGCAAACAAAAATTCAATACACAAACTGAAACAACCATGCATTAGTGTCTCTTTTTCATGCTCTTCCATGAGCCTTGGCCAATTATACATGTAGTTCTACCCTTCAATTCTATTATTTGCAACATAATCTGCATTTTTCCCTTCCACTTTCATTTTAACCTTTGGTCTGACCACTGTCAAAAGGATGAACAAATCAGTGATTCCCTTTACTCTCAGCCTCTTACTCTTCCACTTTACACCTGCATTCAAATGAATCATGCTTGGATCCTCTGTCTCAATAGCACACAATATCCTAATGACTGAACTCAACAACCAAGGACAACTCACTGTCCCAATCTCAGATTTTCCTCTCTTCTCCAACTCAATTGGAGTCCACACACACTGTCTTCTCTTAGCCATTCCTTGGCCTATCACCTTCAACCTCTCAATCTTAGCCTCTGTCCTTATTGCAATTCTTTGCAAAACCTTTGCCAAATATCCTTCACCTCTCATGGTGACCAACCTCTGCTCAACTCCTATAGACTTCTCAAACTCTTCCATAGTCTCCTTCACTGTTTTCTGCCAATCTTCATAGCTTACTGTCTTTTCCCTGACTTCCACAACCTGCTCATCACCTACTCTCAGGCCTTGTAACAGACCCTTGGCTTCTACCTCTGTGTTTCCAATGTCACAACTCACTGTTTTTGCAATGCTTGACTGTCTTTTATCTTCTCTCATCCTTAAAGGACACAAAACCATCCCAACCATGATCTTCTCATCACCTTCAAGCCTTTCAAGACTTCTTTCATTCCTCTCATCATTTTCCTTTTTAGTTACTTCCTCATTCTTCATTTTCTCAGTTTCCAAGACCTCTTTATCCTTAGGTCTGCCATCCTCACCTTCAACCTTTTGCTGCATCTCATGCTCTTTCCCAAACAATGGACAACACTCTTCTTCCCTTGTGGCTCCATTATGCCAAAGTTTCTTTTGTTCAAGTAACTCACCTTCATTCTCTTTGATCTCATCTTCTCTTCTTAGGACTGCTGTCCCAAGCACCTTCTTCTCACAATAACCTGTCTCAGTTTTATGTACCACTATATTCTTCATGGGTGTCTGCCCTAGAACACCATTATCCTTTAATGAACAAACTTCTACCTGTCCTTTATCTTTGATACACCCTTCAAGCTTACCTTTCCCTCTCAAGGTCATTTCACTCTTGCTTCTTCCTTTCTCATCATCCTTTACACACTTCAACTTTGAATCTGTTGTTACCCCTGCTGTCTTAGCAATTCTTTCACAGGTGGTGACTGCAACTCTTCCTTCATCACATTCTCCATCCTTTCCTAGTGCCTTCAGGGTCTTTTCACTTTTGACCTTCACTTTCTTTGTTTCCTTTTTGTCTTCAAGCTGCTCTATCTTATTCAATACTTCTTGATGGTGCTTTTCTTTCTCCACTGTATCTATGCTATGCCCTTTTTCCTCATCCTTGTCTTTGTCTACTTTATATCCTAAGAACTTTTGTCTTTCCTGCAGTAGCACCCTTGTTTTCTTGTCTTGGCCATCTTCCACCAATGAAGTCAGAATATAAATCCTCCCATCCTTTTTAATCTGGTAACTATTATCCCTGCCATAGTACACAACAAATCTTTCCCAACACCATGGTTTCCCAAACATTAGATGACAAGGGTGCAATGGTACAATATCACATAATATTTTGTCCTTATATTCACCTATTTGAAATTCAACCCATGATTGTTCTTTAACCAAAAATGTGTTCTCACCATTCATCAATGAAACATAATAAGGTGAATCATGTGGGAACCTTTCTAAGTTCAATTTTTCAACCATTTCAAGAGCTACCAAGTTATCCAAACTACTTGAATCAACCATAACCTTGCATATCTTACCTTTGCACTTGCACCTAGTCTTGAAAATTGCATTCCTCATATGTTTCTCCTTCTCATTCAAACCTCTGGTAGCCATGATGTCCTTTCTCCTTCAATCTTTAAGAGATCTACTTCCTCGCTCTGATACCACTCTGATGCAGAGTCCGGAGACTCAACCTTAATCAACTTGGAAACCTGCCTTCAAGAAGTATCCAGAAAGATTAAAATGACCACATAAAGTAATTCAACCAGCCTTCCAAGTTCTACAATCATCAGAAGCACAATTTCCCAATTTCACTCCTAAACCCCAGTTTTAGTGCAAACCAAGTTTAGGCATTTTCACCAACATTTTCCAAAACACCTAACAAAATCAAGGATGATTAAGATACCCTTTTTCAAGTTATAAAACATACAGGAAAACCAATATCAACTCTTTTGGACAAACTCAAAGATCCAATACTCCTGCCATGGAAAAGGCTAGTGGATTAGCCCACTTTTACAAAGAAAGTACACTTTAAACTCCACCAAACTTTATGAAACCTTGGGGCAGCAATTAAAATGCCCAAAAACTACTAAATCCACCACTAGTTTCCAAAATCACTCTTCCAACATAGCACAGCCTAAAACCCTTGATTCTAGGCCTTCAAAAGGAGGGTTTATTGTAAATCATACCTCCAGACCTTTCCAGACTCTGCCACCTATTCAAACACACATAATTATGCCTGCACAAGCTTTAAACTTCATCACATAGGTTATTTCTTCCAGAAAACTCATAAACCATCATTTAGTTCCTCACTTTCATAAGGAAAATCACCCAAATTCAACCTAGGGCAACACCCAAAACCCACAAACACACTTCCTCTGACTTGCAAATAATTTGGAAACCTATTTTACAAAAAATGGGGCCATTCCACCGAGTTACAATTGCTACAGTAGGTGGAATGCCCTAAAAACTCATTTTAATACTCTCAAATCACCAATTTACACCAAAACAGGGCAGTTTTAGTAAAACATCAATAAAACCCTCTAAACTTAATGAAAATTCACCAAACCACTTTCAAATGAAATCTGACACTCTCCTCTTTCCAACCATACTAGGGTTGATCCTGTAAAGGTCGTACAAAGGTCGTACCACATGTTTTAGCAGCAAATTTACACACAGAAATTTCTAGAAAGTAGCCTTTTTTTCATTATAACTTCAAAAAAAATAATTCAACAACCATGCCTCGACCATGAGAGGCTTATTTAACATCTAACCACCCTTACAAACATCCTCCAACTAGAATTTTAATTATTTGGACATTGGAAACCAACTTTTTACCAATTAGACCCCTAATTGCCTAGTTTTGCACTTTTAACAATTTGTTGACAATAAGTACATTTTTATGCAACCTTTTGCATTTTTTGAACTAAATAACATCAAAAACCCCTAATTACATCATTAATAGTCTCAAAGACCTTATTTAACATAAAAATTACTCATACTATCACTAACTCCTAGACTAACCCTCATAGAATGCACTTTGCAATTACATGTTTTTAGGTGCTCCTCGCCGCACCACCTTTGTCCATTTCATTGTAATTCACGAAGAAGTCCACCGACCTAATCACATAAAGCAAGCCCAATTTGCTGCTTAGCCATGATGAAGGTTTTCATCATAACTCCTTGCCCATTTTCACGCACTTTGACAAACGCCACCATCAACCGCCATAAAATTTGCTGCTTTTAGTCAGCGGAAGGCTTTTGTCATAAATACTCTGCCCCATTTCTTTGTCGGTAAATGGCTTAAGGGATCTTCCGTGTCTTCTTCGATGCCCATTTTGTCGAGCATATTCCAATGAACATCCAAGCCATTTTATGATGCCGACAACTGACGAATCTACGTCATTATTTCGACGTTTAATTCATCGTCGAACTTGCGATGAAAAAATAGTGATGAAAATGTTTTCGTCGCTACTCTAACAAAGATTTGTCGAACCACTGACGAATGTCCGTCGAAAAATGGTGTCAAATTCAGTAGTGTGGGAGAATAGCGCTGGGAATAGGATTCCATTTAATCAAGAATCCTAAACATATTCTCAGCGTATCTCCTAAGTCCTTGGAAAGTGTTCCCCAACACTAGGATTAGGTGATTAAATTCGAATGAAATGAAACATGTAAAATTGAAATTTGTAATTATTTCTAAAATGATAGGAACATGTGAGGGTGTCCAAGAAGAGCTCCTACAAAATAGGAGCACATGGGGCACCCACATGGGAGGTGGGACACACCTTGTTTTAGTTAACTATTTGGTGAATTGATAACTCTTATGTAATGCATGTATTGTTCCTACAAAGTACGTATTACAATGTATGTGGAGTAGCACTATCAATTTTAGCTTTAGTTCAATGCAGTTTAGTTTCGGTTTCAGTTTCAGTTCAATTTAATTCAATTGAGTTTAGTTTAGTTGAGTTTGGTTATGGTTCAGTTATCTCCAGTTGCATGTGTTGACTTCAATTGACTTGAGTTGCATGACTAATGACTTCAGTTGCATGATAGATAATAGGTTGATATTTTTAGTTAACAAGGGATGATCAATCATGCATGATATGAATGGTGGAGACATATGTTTATGTTAACAAAGATTGACTTGGACCCACCTTGGGTGCCCAAGTTGAGATCTTGGAGTTAACACCTTTGCATGAGAAGATATTTACAAGGCTTAGTTAAGTGGGGCCCATTCTTAGGTGCCAACTTTGAGGAGAAGATTACAAGATATCTTCAAAACCAACAATCAGTTAAGACTTCAGTTTGGGATGCCCAAATTGATGAAGGACTTGGTTTGACATTGTTTTTCATGGAAGAACTCTACTTGCACAAGAATGGTGTAGATATTTGTGAGGATATTTATCCTCTTGTAATTTATCAACTCTTTGGAGTTTACAATGTTCACAATTGTCTATTTATTGCAGCAAGTTGAAGAGAGTTCTAAGAGAGTACTTTTGTGAAGCATGGCATGGGATGTGTGGATTCATGCTTGGACACATGAGAGTTTATTGCAGGTTGTGAAGAAGAATTGTTGAAAGAAAAAGATGCATCTCAATAAAGGATTGATACAGTGTTATTGTAATCTTGTTCGAAGGTTAAATAATACAAGCACTATTGATTCTGGTGGTGGAGTTTTTTCTTGAAAGGGTTTCTCCATGTATATACTATGTCACTTCTATCTTTTGGTCTTATTCTTCTATAATAACTTTGTCTACTTTCTACAATTGGTAAAATGAATCTAAACAAATAATCATATACAAAGAAATTCTAACAAAGAACACTTAATTAAATCTACAATCACATAGGTTTACAAGTTTTAAAGGTAAAATATTACCTTCATTTTCAACACATAATGCAGAAGTCATTTCAAAATTTGTTGATACAAAGAATGTGGTGCTCACACCACCACTAGTTGATGATACAAATGCTTCTTCGGAGACATCTACTCCTCTGGTAGACACAAACACTACCACTGATGCTAACATTGGAGACAATAATGTAAGAGAAGAACATGATCATGATAAAAAAAATTATGATGATAATAATGTTGAGGATCCCCTTGACAAAAAAAATGAGGATGCTGGAAATGAAGGTGAGGAGAATCAAAATGGAGAAGAAGAAGAAGGACAAGAAGAAAAGAATAACAATAAGAAAGATGATGAGGAGAAAAATGAGGATGAAGATAAAGAGAAGAAAGAAAAACCCTCCGGTAAAGAAGACAAATAAGAGGAAGAAGAGAAAGACAAGAATAAAGAAGAAATAATGGTTGGAAAAAATGAAGAACCTCAAAAGACAATGGAGCTAACAAATTCATTTGGAGAATCCTCCGGTAATGCATTTAAAGGTCTTTTGACAAGAAAAATGAGGTTCCAACCAGCCATTCCTCCTCAATTGATTCAGCTCCCATCACATCAAGGCTGTGTAGATCTAAATAAGATCTCACATATTCAAAGGATGGAGCTCAAATATCATTTTCTTTCCTTTAAAAGAAAGGATATCATTAAGATTAATTAGAAGGGGATTGAATTGATCAATGATGCAATCAAGTCTCTACAGGACGTTACCCCTGGTGCCACAATTGACAAGTCTTTGACACCTGATGAAAATTTAAATTTTTTAGTTGATTCTCTCAAGGAGTATGCCTCTGGTTTGAAGGAGTAGACTGAGAAGGAAGTGGAATCAATACTTGATTAGAAGAGACTTTTTGAGTTATAGGAAAAATGTGCCTCTGCACATGGAAAGGTAAAGGAATGTCTAAAGGATGTGTAGGTATGTGAAGATGAAGCCAATAAATTGTTCTTGTATTGCATGAGGTGGTTGGATGCCACTCAAGGCATTAAGGACTTAATGGAATCCACCGAGTCACAAATATCTAATGCCTCTGGAACCTTTGACCCTACACAAGACAAATATTACATCTCTTGGAATACCATCACAGATCTACAAAGAAATTTTTTCACTCTTCAAACGAAAAAAAAAGATATAATAAGGAGATTTGGACAAGGGTGATCCCATAATAGTGGTTTGCACGTTTTGGCCAAATTGGACATTGAACTTATTTTTTTAACTAAATCTTCACTGTCGGGCACCTATAGCTACTAAACCGTGAGGAATTTTGAAGATGATGCAAAATAGTGATTTGTGACATTTTGTTTGTAGATTCTAAATATATATATATATATATATTAAAATTTGGAATCAAATTGCATTTCTTTTTCCATCTCCTTCAAAAACTAGTTTTTAATAGTAAACACCATTTTTAAAGAGTGACGTGTACTTGCTAACACATAGCTTTTTTTTGTGAAGGTTAAAATTCTATTTTTTTTTTAATTTAGATTCGTAACTACGATATCTAGTTCATGCAATTGGTTTCATACTGTTTTATTGAATATTTTTTTCTTAAATTTTGAATTCAAACCAGTTACAATTTAGACATAGGTTTACTTGCTAACACAACTTTTTTTGTACGTATCGAAATTCAATTTTTTTTTGGAACAAGGACATTAATATCTAGTGTATAGATATTTTTCAATTTTTTTTGATAATCTGCTATTCCCCACATGTGCAGAATAGAGAGATTGATTTTTGGTGAAAAACCTATGTTTAATTAAACTAAAATAAAAAAATACATAATAAAACCAAAATATATTAAAATTATATTTGATGTAGAGCTCGTCTTGAGGACTACCATCATCCATTTGGGTCTGTGAAGTTACTTCCATTTTCATCCTCAACCTAAGCCTAGAAATGAAAAATTCTATAGTAAAATGAGAAAGGAGGGGGAGAAGGGAAAAAAAGGAGGGTTCGAGCGAACACCCCTTTGAGTGAACCCCCTGGACCCCTTCGAGCGAAGGGGGGTTCGCTCAAACCCCCCATTTTTGCAATTTTCTTTGTTTTCATTAAAAAAATGTGCCAAAAAGGGGATGACATCACAAAGGGGGTCATTGAAGGGGGGGTTCAAGTGAACCCCCCCTTTGAACCCCTAAAAACCCAAAAAAAATCTTTGAAGTGTTTTTGCAATTTTTCTTCATGAAGGGAATTGTAAACCAGTATTGTGGGATCACCCACAACTTGGGGACTTGGTGAAGACCTAGTAAATTCTGATGTCAAGTGCCCTTGCTGATGTAGAGAATATCGAGAAGATAAATTTGGTTCCAAGTACTCCAAAAGAAGGAGAGGAGAGCTTAGTTGAATTGGAAGCAATGTACAAGTCTCTTGCCTCAACTAAGAAGATTTGGAATGAAGGGAAAATCTCCTAGCAAGAAATTTTGGGATAACTCCTTGAGGGGGAGTCAATACATTTTAGTTGCTTTCCTGTACATATATACATTCTGTGTGTCACCAGCACATCCTTTTTCCTTGATGTCAAAGGGGGAGAAGAGTTGAGAGAAAAAAATGGAAATTGGGTAAAAGTTTTGATGAAGGTATAGGGGGAGATAACGTTTAAAGAAGGAGATCATGAATGCCTAATGTTTTGGTGGTGTATGTTTAAATAATGAAGAATAAAACCCTTTGATGTGTTGTCATTGATGCCAACATTATTTGTTGATAATTTTATTTGGTTCGATAAACAGTTTTGGTGACATCTTGATTCGATAATTTGGTCCAAAATTACTCATGTTATAAGATTGGATTATGAGGTTACAATACTTTATTTAGGACTAATAAATCCATCTTTTATCAATATTTCAACGATTTTGGATGAATAGGATAAAAGTTACAAATAAGAGAAGTTTGACATATAGTTTTTGGCTTTATACAGTGTAAATGGGTATGAGTTATCTGGTCTGCATTCCTCTGGTGTGTGGATTTCAGACTCTACAATTTTTGGAGATGGTTTATAGATGTTTGTACACTATATATTCTAGATGGTGCATGCTTATTTGATCAAGTGGATCGGTGGTGTGTGATCAGTTGGTTTATTTTGTGACTAGGTCTAATTCTTGGTTGACCTAATACTTGATATATTTCTATGAAGATTAATATGTATTACAGATGTTAAGGGGATCTATTTTAGATCCGTGCTGACCATAATTATGTGTTTCATGCTTGGTTTGAGAATGAATAAGTTTTTAATTCAAGTATGAAGTCAACAAAGTGATTTTGAATTAAATAGGGCTACATCTAATTAGGTCGACCTAATTGATGGATGCAGATGTAATAGGGTATATATGTAAAACATTTTTGAGTTGTTGACAAGAGATGACATGAGATGAAATGTGATGTGATGTGCGGAGAATGTGATATTGTGCAAACTTGCGAATGTGCATATGTTTGATCCAAATAAGTGTAGAATTGTTGAGCGACTACTAAGCAGTGAAATATTTTGTATTCAAAGCTTCAAAGGAACTAAATTCAATGCAAGAGTTTAATTGGTGATTAGACTTAAAGACCATATTATGTGCATTTTCAAGAACTTCAAGGCAACTCGGTCAATTAATCCAACTACAAAGGTATCACAAGCAACGTATGAAGCTTTCATATTTATTTAATGATGTAGAATAGAGTTTATTTTGAATACTTTCCATTGCGATGATCACCTTTATATCATATATCCATCGAGACATGACTATCCTTAGGGGGGAAGGATGTCACAACACATTTAATTAGCTTAGCTTAATCACTCAATTACTATATTAATTATTTAATAACAAGTGATTGAGTAAGACAATTTGGTTATGTTAATATTAATTGAAGAGTAATTAAGAAAAATGTTTAGAATGATGATGAATAATTATGTTTTCTATTTCGTAAGTGCATTATTAGCTATTGAAATTTTCTCATATTGGAGAGAGAGTATCATCAAGGAAAGGTTCTATCCATTGGAGGTAACTATCATGATGGAATCTATGCACACATGCATTTAGAATCATGTAGTTAGGTCATATATGTATGTCAATAAGGTTAGGAGTTATAAGTTTCTAAATTAATAATTGCATTATTTTGAGAATAAAATTTTGTTATATAAATTTAAGATAATTAAATAATCTGGAGAGTATATTTCAATGTTGTGTCATGAGCCAATTTAGCACAAGAGTATGTTATTTTTTAATACATAGGTAGTTTTCAATATTACATCAAATGGGTCCCAAACTAAGTGAGAATCAACATCAAAGTGCAAATAACATATCCATACTTTATTAGTGATTAATTGGGTAGTTGTTATAGCACTTACTAGTTCATCAACTCTTTGCATGTAGGCTAAAATTGTTTCATCTTCAAACATTCACATAGTCTCAAATTGTCCCTTCAGATTCTGCAAATTTGCTTGTTCAAAATTATCATCTCCTTCATAAATACTTTCAAGCTTATCCCAAACATCTTTAGCAGTCTTAAGATTCATAACTTGAACCAATTCAAAATTTGAAAGACAGTTCATCAGAATAAATATTTCCTTACCATTTATTTCATGTGCCTTGATCTCATCACTTGTGCTTGGACCATTCAAAGATGCAACATACAAATTCTTTATTGATTTTTCAATTTCAAATTCATGAGCTACCAGATATTCTTCCATCATTGTCTTCTAGAATGCATAGTCTATTCCATAAAATTTAGGGCAATCAATTTTCTTCGCCATCCTGGATCTACCTCAAGTGGTTAAGCTCTTTTCCAAGGAACCTTGATCCGAGAACAATTTTTTAATGAACATGACAAGTGAGAGCGGGGTGAATCAGTTGTAGCAAATTAAAACATCAAAACCCTCAATAGTAATCAGATCCACACACATTCATTAAACCTTTATTCTATTAAAGTGATTAAACATAAAATGAAAATAATATAAACTGAAATAACAACACCATACACAAGAGAACACCAAATTTACATGAAAAACCCAATGAGGGGAAAACCACAATGAGGATTAGCTCATAATATAACTAATTGCAAAACTGGTACATAGGCTCACTGCCATAATAGGACACACTATCCAAAAAGGCTCACAGCTAGGGTTGACTGCCACAGAAAGAACACAAGAAACTAGAAGAGAAATGTTACACGAAGAATAAATTATCAATGCAACAAGGAATCTACCACAAATGCTCCAACACTTTCACATCCTTGCATGAAATATTTTAGACACCTTCAACTCACTACCTTCAACAATCCAACACTTTGAATTTCACACTACTCTGCTCAAATTTGCATCACTAACATCGATCTTACATCTATCTTGTCTCTCTCTTGCATCTCACAATAACATTACTCTTATTTATATCAACCTCAACCTCAAAAACCTTCTCCAAGTTTGGAAACTATTCATTACAATTACAAATTCAAATTAGGTCAATACCTAAACATTCTCGTGGTGGATATGAATGAAGGTGACCCATATAAATCCTTAATTAGGACCCAAATTAATCTTAACACACCTCAACACGCTTTCACAAGCCTCACATGTAGTGCTAACACAAGGTCGACCAATACCCATGCTAAACACCATAATCATTAAGTACATGCTTACTTAAATCAATGTAAAACTTTTGGACAACAAAATTAACTTGAACACAATCTAGAATAAACCTAAAACTACCTGAGATCCAACAAAGACTTCATCCAAACTTGCAACATGGAAATACTTCAGCCCAGAACATCTGGTAAACCTTATTCGCACACTAACACATGAAACACACATTGTATTGTACCAAATTAAGTGAAACCTTGAATTTTGAAACATTAAAACATTATAATAAACTTCACAAATCCGCACAACCTGAAGCCAAACTATGGAGAAATGTGGAGCAAATACATTTCTCCTAAGCCACAGAAAACATCACTAAAAATATGGTTCACATACTGGTGAAAATATTTCTCTGTATAATTATCTAAAAACCCAAATTTTGAATATAGAAACCTCTAACAACCTTTAACAATGTATTAGATCCACATAGGCATAGCATCAACACAGAGGAAACATAGAGAACATCCCATATCACATTTTGAACACTTGCACAACACTATTTTCTCTATTTATCAAATTTTATCAAAAGCACTTGGAAACCAAGTACTAGAGACATCATCTCAGCTCATTACTTCATTCCAACTCATCTTCAAACACTACAACAAAAATATAGCTCCATGTAACTTCACAACACTTCTTCAATATCTCAACTACACATGCACAACCCGCAACAATTTGTTTTCCTCTTTCTCAAAATTTTCTCAATATCCTCAACATCTTCATCATGTAACAAACTTCTGTAACACATAGTTGACATCAATGACAATGGTAGCATGTTGAATTTCTATTGAAAACAATGACAACACCTTCATACTTGCAACAATCTCCCTATTTGTCATTGATGGAAACACAAGATGTGAAAATCCATTAAAGACAACATAGCAACTTTGAACACACATTCTTATGATTTTCTTTCTTTTCTCCCCCTAAATAGATAAAAAAATTCGCATGATACTTTCTCTCCCTTTAAAATCAATGGAAAAGGAAAAATGTTTTGCATTATTCTCCCCCTATGACACTGAACCAAGATACCTGCTTCAAATACTCCCCCTAAGGAGTACACCGAACCAAATCAACAACTCTGCACAATGAAAACACATGCCACTACCTACTCCCCCCAAGAGGTAGCCACCAACATCAGTCCAAAAAAGAGATGAATCCATAGATCCACTGGACTAATGCATCTCCATATGCATCTAGTTTAGAGGAGGGGCAATAACCCCCAACTTCTCCCAAAGATACTCAAAGTATCCTTAGGAAAAGGTAAATATGTCAACAATCTGATCCTTTGTAGTTACATACTCAAGTTTTACCTCATTCTCCATAACCTTCTCTCTTAAAAAGTGACACCTAATTGATATATGCTTTGTCCTTGAATGCATCACTAGATTCTTTGAAATGTTAATTGCACCTGTATTATCACAAAAGATAGATATACTTGCTCATTATATACTACTTTGATATCCTTCAATGTATGCCTCATCCACAAAACTTGAGTGTAGCAAGATGTTGCTGCAATATACTCAACCTCTGCAGTGGATAAGGAAATTGAATCTTGCTTCTAGCTTAACCATGACACCAATCTACATCAAAGAAATAATGTACCACCACTTGTACCTTTCCTATCATCAACACAACCAACCCAATCTGCATATGTATAAGAACTTAATATGAAATTAGTATCCTTAGGATACCATAATCCATAATCTTGAGTGCCTCTTAAATATATGAATATCCTCTTTACAGCTGCAACATGTGTTTATTTAGGATCTTCTTGAAATCTAGCCACAAGAAAAATTTCATGTATGATATCCGGTCTAGTAGCAATTAGATATAGAATTCCACCAATCATAAATCTATATTTTCTCTGATCAGCCTTAGGAGAATCATCATCTTCGCTCAATTTATAACCAGTCACCATAGGAGTGCATACTAGTTTGGAGTCTTCCATTCCAAACTTCTTCAACATCTCTTTGAAATACATTTATCTGTTTGATTGATTTATAGCCCAAGGAAGAAATTCATCTCCCCAAACATTGACATTTCAAACTCTTTCCGCATTACTTCAAAAAATTTCTTACACATACCTTCATTTCCACCAAAGATAATATTATCCACATATACAACCATTATCAATATTTTATCTTCCTCAATTTTGAAGTAAATATTACTATTTGTGGTGACTTTACTGAATCCTTGATGTATCAAATATATGTCCAATCTTGCATACCAAGCTCTAGTAGCTTGCTTCAATCCATATAATGTCTTCTTCAATCTGCAAACCATATCTAGTTGATGTGACAACTGAAATCCTTTCAGTTGTTCCATGTAAACCTTTGCTTCCAATTCACCATTCAAAAAAGAAAACTTCACATCCATCTGATAAAATTTAAAGTCCTTGTATGTTGCAAATGCCAAAAAAATTCAGATAGCTTCCATCCTATCCATAGGGACAAATGTCTCCTCAAATTCGATTCCTTCCACTTGTGAGTAACCCTTACACACAAGTCTTGCCTTATTTCTTACCACTTCTCCATTCTCATTCAACTTGTTTCTGAATACCCACTTAGTTCCAATTACGTTCTTGTTTTCTAGTCTAGAAACCAATTCCCAAGTCCAATTTTTCTCAATCTGCATAATTTATTCTTCCATTTCCTTCATCTAATGTTCATGTTTGCATGCCTGACTCACTGTTTTAGGTTCAACTTTAGAAATTAAACACAGATTTACCTCAACTTCAACAACTTTGCTTCTTGTCAATACTCCTTTTGCTCTTGTCTCCAATGATCTGATCTTTGGAATGATTCTTTTTCACATACTTAGGAATCTTAGGGGTCTTCTCTATAGCTTCTTCCTCTTCATTCTACACTTCTTTTTCTTCATCTTTTTCTTCTTCTTCTTCTCTACAATTAGGTTCATCTAACACATATCCATCTACTACAATTGAATTCTGCAAATTTTCATCAACCTTAACATTTTCACTTTCAACAATCATTCTCAAACTTTTGTTGTAACATCTATAAGCTTTAATTTTAGAAAAATATCCAAGGAAGATACCTTCATCAGTCCTTGCATCAAACATTCCTAAGTTTTTTTCATCTCTCCTAATGTAACATTTGCTTTTGAATACTCTAATGTACTTGACAGTAGGAATCCTTCCATACCATAGCTTATAGGGAGTCTTTGTGCTATTAGATTTAGCTTGAACTTTGTTAATTATTTAAACAATAGTATGAATTGCTTCTCTCTAGTATAATTCTAGTAGATTTGCTTCTTTCATCATAGTTCTAGCAGCTTTTTGAATCGTCTAGTTTTTCCTTTCAACCACTTCATTCTGTTGAGGAGTTCTAGGGGTAGACAAGTGCCTCTTTACTCCATGCACTTCACAAAACATGTTAAACAAATTGGAGGTGAATTCTCCACCTCTATCAAACTTCAAACATTTGATTTTCACATTCATTTCTTTCTCAACCATAGCTTTAAATTCCTTGAATCTATCTAATATATTAGATTTTTCTCTAAAAAAAGTAACCCATGTCATTCTAGAGTAATAATCAATTAAAAGCATAAAATACCTATCACCTTGAAGACTTCTCACCCTTGTAGGACCAAAAATATCTACATGTATTAATTCCAGTATTTTGGTAGCAGATTATTCCTTTTCTTTGAAACTACTCCTCACTTGCTTTCCAAACTAATAATTCTTGTGAGCAACATTGATAGGCTTTGTGGTTCTTGATGGATCTCTTACTGCATGAACTAAATTGATTCTCACCAAATTATTAAAATTCATGTGACACATCCTCCGGTGTCATAACCCATTGTCATTAATCTAAGGCATAAAGCAATGACCATCAACACCCTTTAGCTAATAGATGTTTCCATCAATCCTCTTCCTAGAAGCAATCACAGTTCCATACCCTTTTCTGATCTCACATGTTTCATCCTTAAACACAAGATTATATCATTTGGTACACATTTTTCCAACACTCAAAAGATTATGCCTTAAACCCTTAACTTAGTAAAAATCTTCAATATTATGCTTGCCATCAAAACTGATTGAACCTATTCCACAAATCTTAGCTCTTGAATCATCTCCAAATTTAACTAATCCACCATCATACTTTTCAAGTTTAACAAACTTACTTTTATCTCTAGTCATGTGATTAGAGCAGCCACTATCAACAACCCAGTAATTATTTTCTTCTTTAACGTGAAAAGTAGATACTACAGTACTTTTGACCTTCTCTTTCTTCTCTAAAACACTTTTCTTCACACAAATTTCAAAGTTAGTAGAACTAGATTCTTCTTTTATAGCCAAGAGAAAGCATTCACTATCATCAAATTCTCCATAATTAAATTCATTATTAGAAATACCAACAACTTCTTTGACATAGTAAGCTCTTTTAATCATCTTTCCTTTATTCTCCTTACGTTTATTGTTCATAGCTTTGTTTGAAAATCTAGAAGCATAATGACCTATATTTCCACAACTGAAACATTTGAAAGGTAATTTACCTTTGTGCTTACTAGTGCCCTTTTTCATCCTTCTTACAAAGTTAGCTTCCACATCATCAAGATCATCTCCATCTGAATCTTCAACCTTTTCTAATTTTCTAGCCTTAAAAGTAGTCTCCACTTTTGTGCCATTTTTCAAACCAAGCTTTCTCATTTCAAATGAAGTTAGTGTACTAATTAATTGATCTCTAAAATAAGTATTAAAACTTGTAACTTCCTCAATAGCAGATACTTTTTCACTGTATGAATCAAGAAGAATTCTGAGAAATTTCTTTACCCTCCTAGGTTCTTTAACTTGTGCACCAAGACCTCTCGCAGCACTTACTAGTTCATCAACTATTTGCATGTAGGTTGAAATTGTTTCATCTTTAGACATTCACATAGTCTCAAATTGTGCCTTCAGATTCTACAAATTTTCTTGTTTAACCTTTTCATCTCCCTCATAAATACTTTCAAGCTTATCCCAAACATTTTTAGTAGTCTTAATATTCATAACTTTAACTAATTTATAATTTCAAACATTGTTCACTAGAATAAATCTTGCCTTACCATTTATTTCATATGCCTTGATCTCATCACTTGTGCTTGGACCATTCAGAGGTGCAACATACTAATTCTTTATTGCTTTTACAATTTCAAATCCATGAGCTGATAGATATCCTTCCATCTTTGTCTTCCAGAATGCATAGTTTGTTTCATAAAATTTAGGGCAATCAATTTGCTTTTACATCCCGGATCTACCTCAAGCGATTAAGCTCTTTTCTAAGGAACCTTGATCTGATACTAATTTTTGAATGAACAAGAAAATTGAGAGGGGGGTGAATCATTTGTAGCAAATTAAAACATCAAAACCCTCAATAGTAATTAGATCCACACACATTCATTAAACCTTTATTCGGTTAAAGTGATTAATCATGAAATGCAGAGAACATAAACTAAAATAGCAACACCATACACAAGAGAACACCAGATTTACGTGGAAAACCCAATGAGGAAAAAAACACAGTGAGGATTAGCTTACAATATAAGTAATTGTAAAACCATTACAAGGGCTCACTTCCAGAATAGGACACACTATCCAAAAAGGCTCACTGCCCCAGAAAGAACATAAGAAGATAGAAGATAAATGTTACACAAAGAAAAACTTCTCAGTGCAACAAGGAATCCACTACAAATTCTCCAACACTTTCGTAGCCTTGCATGAAATATTTCAGACACCTTCAGCTCATCGCCTTTAGGAATGCAACACTTTGAATTTCGCACCACTTTGCTTGAATTGGAATTACTCACATCACTTGCATCGATCTCACATCTATCTTGTCTCTCTTTTTCATCTCACAACAAAATTACTCTTATTTATATCAATCTCAACCTCAAAAACCTTCTCCAAGGTCGGAAACTATCTGTTACACTTACAAATTCAAATTAGGTCGACACCTAAACATTCCCACGATGGATAGGAATGAAGGCCACCCATATAAATCCTTAATTATGACCCAAATTAATCCTAACACACCTCAACATGCTTTCACAAGCCTCACATGTAGTGCTAACACAAGGTCGACCAATACACATGCTAAACACCATAATCATTAAGTACATGATTCCTTAAATCAATTTGAAACTTCCAGACAACAAAATTCACTTGAACACAATCTAGAATAAACCTCAAACCACCTGAGATCCAACAAATACTTCATCCAAACTTTCAAAATAGAAATACTTCAACCCAAGACATCTAGTAAATCTTATTCGCACACTAACACATGAAACACACATTGTACTATACCAAATTAAATGAAACCTTGAATTTTGAAACATACAAACATTATAAGCAACTTCCCAAATCTGTACAAATTGAAGCCAAACTATAGAGAAACACAAAGCAAATACATTTCTCCTAGGTCACATAAAACATCATTGAAAAATTGGTTCGCATACTAGTGAAAATATCTCTCTGTATAATGATCTAGAAACCCAAATTATGAATATAGCAACCTCTAACAACCTTGAATAACATATCAGATCCGCACAGGCATAGCATCAACACAGAAGAAACACATAGCACATCCCAGAGCACATTCTAAAAACTTGCACAACATTTTTTTCTCTATATATCATTTTTTCTCAAAAGCACTTGGAAACCAAGTACCAGAGACATCATCTTAGCTCATTACTTTATTCCAACTCATCTTCAAACACTACAACAAAAAGATAGCTCCATGTACTCACAACACTTCCTCAATATCTCAACTACACATGCACAACCTACAACAACCTATTTTCCTCTTTCTCACATTTTTCTCAATATCCTTGACATCTTCATCATGCAATGAACTTCCTTAACACATAGTTGAAATCAATGAAAAAACTAGCATGTTGACTTCCTATTGACATCAATGACAACACCTTCATACTTGCATCAACCTTGAATCCCTTCATTACAATCCTAGACAAAATATCCAAGGAATCTTTCAATTAACAAATATGAATCCTTGGAAGGAACCTAGTAAGAAGAGTAATACAAATGTATGGCGGCTAATTTTTTGAACATATTTGGAATTTACCAAACCAAAGAAAGAGGTTTGTTAATTAGATAACTATGCTTGTTTTATTCTATCCATAACATCTTTCCACAAAGGGTGAGGCCTAAAATTAAAAAAGGTATTCTATCCATGATCAAGAAGGAGAGGAGGGATTTAATAGAACTCTATAAACAATGCAAGGGGAATTCCCCTAGTGGTTCAACAACTTTTAAAAATGCACAAATTCAAGTGTAATTTTGGTAGCCTACACCTAAATTTTCATAAGCACATTTGAACAAATCATGGCTCTACTATATAAAGAAGACTGAACACCAACAAAACAACTAGAGAAAAGAGCTATATTTCTATCTTTCTAAATGTTGAGAAAAATTTACACCTTAAATGCATGCCAAATTTGGGTATACTTGAGTGGGAGAAAGGTCAATCTTCAATAAAACCAATAAGCCAAGAAAATAGAGCAGGTTCAAAAGGTTTGAAGAAATCATTAATCAAATTCCAAGCTTCCTAAGCTCTTGGACAAAAATGTAAAATATGCTTGAAGCTCTTCATCTACCCACAAAATAGACAAGGACTGGGAACACTCATATGAGCCAAATGACCACCTAAAGGAATTCCTTGATAAATAATGGACTAGGAAAAGTGGGCCAACTAGGCTCTAGAACCATTAACCAAATGAACTAGAACCAATGGTGATGGATCCTAATATAGGATTAAAGCTACCATTGAAGATTTAGTTGATCCACCATAGGAAGGTGGGGAGACAACCACACATAGCCTTTGTGAGGCTTTTAATTAAAAGGGGTGTATTTGGGTACCATTTCTAGTCTTAGCTCTAATTTTATGAAGCATATGGGGGGAATAACATCAAATACAAATTGAAAAATCTCTTGAGTTTGGTTAACAAGCTTGAATTTCAATTTGAATTCAGGAAAAGAAATAAAATTATTAGTAGTTTTGTTAATGAAATATGGAAACACATAGACACCTATATTAAATAATTTAAGGCATGGATCATTGGGATTTTGGCTAGTGGGTGGTCTTAACAAGAGATAACCAAAGACCACCAAATAGATTGTTGATTAATAGAAAGGCTATTGTAAAAATTATTACCTACCCAATGAAGCCAAGGATCGATAGCTTCCTAGGATTTCCAAATACTCTTGATAACAAAAGTGCCCTAAATATTGATAGTTTCCCACATGGTGAGAAGAGTACCAAAGTTTGTGCCCTTCCAAATTGGATGACTTGCAGGCATGTTTAGAACTAATACAATGCTTAGAGAAAATTTCTAAGGAATATTTTAGTTAAAAAATATGAATCATTGGACAAAACCTAGTAAGAATAGTAATATAAATGTGTGGTAGCTAATTTTTTTGAACATATTTCAAATTTCCCAACTAAAGAAATAGGATTATTAATTTTTTTTTTAATTTTATTAGACTGCAGGAATCGGGTAGCACGACCCCCTATAAACTGCAGTGCGCCTGGTAAACTTTTTAACGTGACCGGCGGCGCTGGCGCGACACGCCCTCCGGTACCACGGGGGTGGGGGAGACTAGACCTCGTGACCAACCTCCTGCAACAGGAAAGATTTAGCCAACCGAGCTAGGGCCCCAACCCCAAATAGGATTATTAATTCAATAACTAAGGTTTTTTTAATTTTATCTATAACATCTTTCCATAGCATAGAGGGTGGGGCTTGAAAATAAAAAGGTATTCTTATAAAATGAAACACTTCCCTACGATCAATTCATTTCAATTTGGGAAGAAAGGATTTCCTATAGCACTCGGTATTTCTCCAGTAAATGCATGGACTAGAGGCTTAACAAAATATATCCAAGCACTAAAGGGCTTGTCTAACAATATTTTATTCCTCAATAAGAGTGAGAACAAATTTATTAGCAAAATTAACACTAACCAACTATTGGGAAGAGTGGGGAAGGTTTATCCCCTTGACCAGAGATTGTGAGTTGCATGAGCTAGGAGGTAAGAAAATCCTTTAGCAGCAATAACATAAAGTGTTAGGGCAAGAGGGAAACCTTTATGAATGGACTTGTGAAGCCCAAAAGGAAAAGATTTTTATCCATAAATAATGATGCAAGATGAAGCATCCACAAAAAAACACCTCCATTGAAGAATGAAACAAGGTTTGAATCCAAGTTCCCCAAGCATGACAAGAATAAATGACCATTCAATGTAGTCATAAACCTTAACAAATTCAATCTTGAAAAAAGTGGTAGGCTACTAAAAGCAATGAGCACATTCCATTCTTTCCCAAAAAACAATAATATTATCCAAGATAAATATGATTTAATGAAACTTGTTTTCTCAAGATGAACAAGTTGAGGAATGAGAGGGTAGACCTTGAGAGCTAGAACTTTGGTGATGATTTTGCAAGAACTTTGCAATAATTGATTGACCAAAAATTACTAATTATTTTAGAATCACCAACTTCAGCTATCAATTTAACATTCTCTTTGTTGATTAATTTCTTAGGGACTTGTAAAGAAATGCTTCAATAAATACCTTATAATGGTCATCTCCCACTATATCCCAAAAAGATTTATTAAATTCACAAGGGAACTTGTCTAGGCTAGGAGCCTTGTCTTTAGACATTGAGAATGCAACTTCCTTTCATTCTTCTTTGGTAAGAGGATGGACATAAATAATTTGTTGGGAACTGTAAACCTAGTAGGGGACCACATCAAGACATTATTTTAAAGAAACAAACTGAGTTGGAGTATACTCTTGGGTAGCAATAACTTGCTCATAGTGTTAGAAAAAATATTGACAATTGTAACATAATAACCCTTCAATGAAGTAAAAAATTTCTAAGTTTTCACCTTTCGAGTAAATAAACTATGTAACAAGCCATTACAATAAAAACATTTCTTTTCTTTATTGATAATATACAAACAAAGATGCATAACATCATACAATCAGGACTTTATTTCATTACAATAATTTCATAAGTTACATCAATACAAGAATGCATACATTTTCATACATAGCTCAATGAGCTTTAGAACAAATAGTTGTAAGACAATCTAAGATCCTTCCTTTCAAATCTTGGTTCTTTTATCGCTTGTTGTGGAGGAGAAGCATTACTCAAGTGCTTTTTCTCCAACCATGAACTCTTAATGCGGTCCCTTGTACATCTATCATTCGATAGATGACCCTTCCCTTCGACAAAGAGATTGGTAGAGAAAATCATAATGACAAACAACTAAGCATAGTCTTGTATCCTACATAACTAGAACTTGTAATCCCACAATTTGGAACTAGCATGTAATACTGGATCATGGTGAACTGCAGTGGAGCTAAAGGCAGTCACACTACTTGGGCCAAAGTGTTCCCATTCAGTACTTCGAATGAAGGTCATCTATTGCATACACTACTCAAGGCTTATTTGACTTAAGGCCATCTTAAACTATGCATAGGTATTTCCTTCAATGGATAATCTATCATCCCATAGATAACCTATCACCATTTTAACCTGCTTGGAATAAACCTACTTAACAAGTAAGTACACAAGCTCCCTCCCATACTGGATAAAAAAATCATAGGAGTAAACACAAGCTATTCTAGTTAAATTAATAACTTAGCTAAGTGTAACACATGTGCCGCTCATGTTCAATCATATCTAGTATATAATACCTATGATAAACACCAATCTCCTATTATGGAGTACCTACAAGCACATCACAAAAACAACATAAAAAATTATATTCCCTTTTCAATGACATTCTAAATTTTCTAACTGTAAGTTCTTGGAAAAGACAATTCAAGAATACATGGAGAACAGTTCAATCATAATAGAGTTGCACAAAAATATCAAAAACCCCCAATCCTCATGCCTGTTATCGCTTGTCCAATTAATTGACAACAATGCAGCCTCTCCCAAACAACAACAAGCTTGATAATAGCTTCTTAAGAAACATCACAAGGAACTTCTAACTCTCAAGTTGGTAGATTGCTTCACTCAAACAACAATTCTTTCCCTCAATATGGTAGAATTCTCTCTATCTCTCTCACAAGTAAAATTGAAAATAAGCTAGAAATAATGCAACATAAAGGCTTGCAAGAAGGTGTCCTCTCAAATGAAATTTCTTTGCTATTTATACAACATGGGGCTACACATCCTATAGTTTAGGCATGGATATGGACAACAAACTCCATGCACAATTACACATATATCATACCAAAAAGGTGGTGACTATGTACGCTCATACTCAGCAAAACATCTACAGTTTGACCTTGCTAGATCGATAGCAAATAGAGACTTATTCAAATGTGCACATGGATAAATCAAATTATCTCCAGCAATATATATCTATAGCAAATGGGTTTCCAGAGAGGGCGCCAAAGCTTCCACACTCCTCTCAATGTTGGAACAGTTTCCTTGCAATTAGAAACAGTCAATTACCAAATTACAACACCATGTATTAATTGACTTAATCTAGGGATGAGTCGATTTAGATATTTATTCTCTTTGACAAAGTCATCGACTATTTTTCATGTTTCAACAGATGTTGATTCAAGTATAAAAACATGGTAGTTTAAGTTTACCAAGTCAAAGATAATATTCACCGTAGGCGTCGACTAAGTCTATGTCATGCATCGACATAAGGCAACAAGCTTTAAATGAAATATGTGTTCCATAAAGTGTGATAGCAAGAGTAAAACTCGACTTCTATAAACACAGTCATAGCAACTTAAAATCGGCCTCTATCATGATAAATGATAGTCGATCTCAAGTAATAACTAATATGCTATATATATTAATATATATAGTATAACATATACATATATATATATATATATATATATATATAAATATCATCATGTATTTATATATATATATATCATATGCCATTAATGTAAGTATACATTTGATATATATAAATAAGTACAAGAAAGATAGTATTTATACATAATAAACTTAATATATCAAATGTATGCATACATATATGTATATAAGTATATGCCTCTATGTACATGTATATGTATGTATATCTATATCGATACATTTGTATAGGCATGCCCATTCGCCAACATATGTGTGTATCGATACATATATACATATGGATATGTGTATATACTATACATATATGTGTGTGTGTGTGTATGTTCACATTCGATTCACATGTAGCCATTCACAATTACCATCATATTGATAAGTATTTACGTGTGGTACATCTATACATGTGCATATACATGTCGTTAGATCCCATTGACATGTATGTGCATAAATATACACATACTCCATGAATGTCCCTCTTATCAATATAATCGTAATAGTACAAGAAATAAATCTAAAGCTCTAATAGATAAACATCACCCAATAATGCATGTAGTAGTAAACAAGACTCTACTAATGCAGACGCATCAACTAAGGATGACTTACCAACTTACCACAAACTGACTCAACTCAATCATTCTACTATGGTGTGTGTATGCTTAGATAGTTTAATTTTACTGATTACCCGACCAAGATCTTCTCCTAAGTGATACTTCCCCTCCACCTGGAGGAATGAAACATATACCTACAACCACTAACACATGCGCATGGTAGTCAATTATTCATAACATATGTAGTATATGCAAAGCATCTCCAAAGTTAGAATAGTAATTCAATAACCATCCATTCACATATATGTTGTACTTTTCCATGAGATAACATTCACATATAACACTTTGATAACAAAGTACAAGCATAATGTATTCATCACCAAAATTCACATTACATTCATATTTACCCTATGTAGTAATAGTAAATAGTAATTACACAATTGGGGTGTAACATACTCCCCCCTTGTGAATCATCATCCTCAATGACTTTAGGTAGCAATATAAAACATAACAACAAATAACACATTGTTTCAAGAATTCTCAAAAACATTAAGAATATGAGGAAATTTTTTCTAAATTTTAGCATAGTCCTCCCAAGTAGTTGAGCCCTCTGCATATTGGTCCCACTGGAATTTTCATTGCGAGACTTATCTGTTACACAAGCAAAGATTACGTGTTCCGAGCACCTTGACAAGCTCAAGAGTTACGACTCTAGGGTCTAGTACCTGTAAAGCAATCCAATAAATCACATTATTATCACCTGGTATATACTTTTTAAGGTAGGACACATGGAAGACATTATGCATTCTGGCAAGAGCTAGTGGCAATGCGATCCGATAAGCTATTGGATTCACTTCCTCTAGAATCTCAAAAGGTCCAACATAATGCAGAGCTAACTTAGAATATTTTCCAAATTTAATGGAGCTCTTGTGAGGTTTCACTCTCAACAACACTTTGTCACCTATGGGAAAATTGCAGGGCACTCTCTTAACATCAACGTAGCTTTTTTGTCTATCATTAGCTTCAACTAACCTTTACTTAACAATCTTAACTTGCTCATCCATTTCAGCCAACATCTCTAGCCCAAGACTCACTCGATCCTCAAGTTTATCCCAACTTATAGGAGTTCGACACTTTCGGCCATACAAAGCTTCGAAAGGAGCCATCTTTATTGCAAAATGATAAGAATTATTGTAAGAAAATTATAAGGGAAAGTAGTCTTCCCACTTGTATTGTTGATCCATGCAATACATCCTAAGTAGGTCTTCCAATACTTGATTCACCCTTTCAGTTTTCCCATCTGTTTTCGGATGATATGCTGAGCTAATATTCAACCGAGTCCCTAGTGCAGAAAATAAGGTTTTCCAAAACCTAGAAGTGACTCATGCATCCCTATCTGAGGTAATCTTCTCAAGAATCTCATGCAACCTAAACACTTCTTGTACAAATTTCCTTGCAATGATAGGTGCTCCATTAGTTAGATTCTCGGGTATAAAATGTGCTACTTTGGTAAGCTTATCTACAAACACAAGAATGGCTTTGTGCTTATTCCTTGACATAGGAAATCCTTGCACAAAGTCCATACTTATTACTTGCCACTTCCTCTTTGGTATATCATGTGGGTATAACAAGCCTGTAGGATGATGATGCTCTACTTTCACCCTTTGACACTCAAGACACCTAGCCATAAAACTAGCGACATCTCCTTTCATCCCTTTCCAGAAGTATAATGGCTTTACATATGCCATCATTTTCATCACTACAGGATGTCCAGAGTATGGTGCTTCATGTACTTCCTTCCATACCAGGTTTCTTAACTCTTCTACGTTAGGTACATACATTCTACCCTTATATCTAAGTAATCCATTAGGTTCAAAATGAAAACATTCATACCTAGAATCTTGTGGATTATTAGTGAGTGATTGCTTGACTTGCAAGTAATATTCATCCTCTTTGCACTTTTGCAACACTTGTCCCTTAAAGTTAGTTTGAATTGTTACTATAGAAGCAATATGACATCTTTGAATTAAGGTGTTGACAACTCAATTTTCTTTCCTTTTAATATGAACTAATATTAAAATCATAGTAAGCTATTAACTCTAACCATCTTCTTTGCTTAGCATTCAGATTAGGTTGAGTGCAAAGGTACTTTAACCCATTATGGTCAATTTTCATCTCAAAGGGTTTTCCTAACAAGTAGTGCCTCCACATATGCAATGTGTGAACCACAATTGCTAATTCTAAATCATGCAGTGCATAATTCATCTCATATGGTTTCAGCTTCCTAGATTCGTAAGCAATTACTTGCCCATCCTACATTAATACACCTCCTAACCCTTCTCTGCATGCATCTTTGATAACTGTAAAGTTACCCTCGAGCTATGGTACTTTTAGGATCAGTGCAGTAGTTAATTTCTCTTTGAGTAGGTCAAAAGCTTCTTGACACTTCTCAGTCCATTCAAATTTCTTTCCTTTCTTTTGTAAAGAAGTAATCGGGAAAATGATCTTAGAGAAATTTGCAACAAACTTCCTATAGTACCCTGCTAGACCCATGAAATTTCTTACCTCCAACACATTCTTAGGTATAGGCCACTCAAGTACTACCTTGATCTTAGCTGGATCTACAAAAATTCCATCTATTGAGATCAAATGACCCAGATAATGTACCCTCTTTTGGAAGAATGTACGCTTAGAGAGTTTACCATACAACTTATGTTCTCTTAAACGTTGTAGGACCATTTCTAAGTGCTTGCAATTTTCTTCCTCATTTCTAGAATAAATCAAGATATCATCTAGAAACACTAATACAAATTTGTCAAGGCAATCTCGAAAAACACTATTCATTAGGTTCATAAATGTTGTAGGTGCATTTGTTAAATCAAAGGGTAAAACAGTGAACTCATAGTGCCCATATCTGGTTCTGAATTCAATTTTAAAGACATTTTCATCCTTAATCCTCAATTGTTGATATCCAAATCTCAAATCTATTTTAGATAATATTATATCTTCCCTCATTTGATCAAAAAGATCATTTATGCATGGCAATGGATACTTGTTCTTAATCGTAGCTTTTTTAAGCATACAATAGTCGATGCACAAACACAAGGTACCATCCTTATTTTTAACAAAGATTATTGGCACTCCCCAAGGCGAAACACTTGGTCTTATCAATCCTTTAGACAACAATTCATCCAATTGTGCCTTAAGTTCCATAAGTTCAGTGGTTGTCGTCCTATAGGGTACCTTGGAAATAGGTTCTGACCCTAAAACTATATCTATAGAGAAGTCAAATATTCTTTTCGAAGGCAACCCTAATAACTCATTTGGAAACACATTCAAAAAAAATCTCAATATTGGATACTTCTCCATATCCAACTTTCCATTTTCATCTATTCCACCATCTTCTAACTCTTGAAAACTCTGGAACTCCAAATCATCAACATCCTTTCCAAGTTCTTCAATATTTACGGTAAAGAGTTTACACCCTTTCTTCTTAGATCTTATTATTTTCATTGTCATGATTTTTCAAATCTTAACCTCTCTAGGTATCCCTTGAAATTTTACTTGATTTCCATAATCATCTAGGCATTCTACAGTTTTAGCATAGCAATCTACCTTAGCCCTATGTCTCAACAACCAATTAATACCTAGGATAACGCCATATGATCCTAGAGGTGTGACATAAAGGTTTAATTCTATAGAAAAACTAGGTAGTTCTATCCTAGCCTCAAATAAACATTGATCCACCTTTGCTCTTTTTCAAGTTTGCATACTCTACATCCCAAGACATTTCCATGTATCCTGCCTTCCTAGATAATTGTTTAGATACTCTAGGTGAAATGAAATTCTCAATTTCACCAATATCAATAAGAATAGAAATAGGTAAGCCAAACAAAATACCTAGCGTTTCAACTGGAGTTACTTGGTACGTTGTCTGACGATCATCCACAACTGCATGCATCTTTTGCTTAAACATCACTTGTTGGGTGGGTAATGGATTACCATATGGTCGTGATCTAGAAGTTTTATTGGGACAATCGTTAGCATAGTGATCCCTTCTACATATAAAACATCCTATAACCGGCCCTCTTTTCCCTATGGTTTCTCTAGATTTGTTGACATTTCCATTAGCCTTGTTGGTATTACCATGCTAGAATCATTCCTTTTACGCTCTCTTCTAGACTCCTTTCCATCATTGAAAAACCTTTCTCCCTTTTGCCTTGGAACATTTTGCATAGGTTCTACCTTCTTCGAAACTATCTTATCAGGAACTTCTTCATCCTTTTGTTGCTCTCTTCTTTCTTGATGAGTGGAGTTCTCCTTGAGCTTTTACTCTCGTTTAATTAATTTCTCATATACAAGATCTATTGTTGTTGGACCATGCATATCCACTTCTCCTCTAGTCTGACTGTTAGGTCCCATTATAAATTTTCTAATGTGGAAGCGCTCATCCTTGTGATATATGGGCACATAGTGCAAAAGTTGGGTAAACTTCTCCCAATACTCGTTGACTGTATGGTTACCTTGTCTCAAACCCTAGAAATCTGAGAGTTTTTTGTCATAGTAGAGTTGTGGCACCATCTCTTACAAAAATCTCCATGAATTCCCCATGTTAGCTTTCATGAGTTAATATTAAGTTCCAACTTCTTGTTCATCCACCAATTAGAGGCTTCTCTTGCTAATTGATACACACCCCACGCGACTTTAGTAACCTCATCATAGTTTTGTATTTTGAAATACTTTTCCATTTTTACAAGCCACGCCTCATCCTCATCCCCTCCAGCACTTCCATCAAACTTAGGTGGGATAATCTTCTTCATGTTCTTGGAAAGTTCAGAATCCATGAGCTTCTTATTTCTTTCTATAGATGGCATAGGTGATTTTTCCCTCTCATGATCATGGGTTTCATCACGTCTATGAGAAGTTTTTTCTCCATCATGCTCATTAATGGGAAAATCATTCTCTACCCTATCCTTAACTCTTTCCTACTCAAGGTTATCCAACCTTTCCAAGACTTGGCCAAGTCTAGCCTCAACTCCAGTGGTTCCTTTCCCAACCTCTTGACTTCCACCAGGATTAGTTCATGTCCTCACCATCCTTACGAGACCGGTCTTTACCTGAATGTTTATCCATGTTAGACTAAATTATGTTGTCAACTATCTTATGGAAAATATTAAAAAAGGAATTCATAAGCACATAAAGAATTCCACATAAGATTAAGCACACACTTTTTTTGATAAACACATAATTTTATTCATTTCATGAGGATTTCAATATCCCTTTGATTACATGGAGTGACTATTCAAATAGTTTAGTGGAGAGTATCCCTCATATTCACTCTCTGACACATAACTTCATGGAGTATAACCTACAAACTGAGACTGTTGTTGTTCCCTATAATTTTGTTCATCTCTCATTTGTTCGTACCTATCCCAAAAAGGATAATAACCTTTGGATTTATCATCCGATACATAGTTATAAGATGCAATTTCAATATGGTGTTCAACAACAATGTAGTCTACCCTTTTTGCAAGCATTTGTTTATGAGACCATTTCTCATATGGTGGTTTTTGTGGTACATATCCCTTGGACTCGTTACTCATAGAAATTACAATTACTTCAACCAATGGAAGAACTCAAGGGTCCCTAAAGATGAAATCCAGACTAACACTTCCTTTCGAGGGAATATCCCTAGAAAGCAATAATGACTCAAACTTTTCTAGTGAGATGGTCAGTAGGTAGTTGTACAAAGCCTCCATCTTCATCTTTCTCTTCACATCACTAATCCGAGAGAGTGTGTGACTAAATGTTTCGATGTCACTCAACAAGATGGCATTGTCATAACTGATTCCCTCTATGGTTCTAACTATGGATTCTCTTTCCTTCTTGGCCTTGAGGTAGCGCTCATTTCCGATGACTGAATTTTGAGTTGTTAATTTGAGACGCACCATCCTAGCACAAGAATTCACAACATTAGATAATATTGGATGGAACGAATGATGATCTCATAGGTTCCAAAGCTAAACATGGTAGCTCTGATACCACAAGTAACATACTAACCCTTCAATGAAGTAAAAAATTTGTAAGTTTTCACCTTTCGAGTAAATAAACTATGTAACAAGCCATTGCAATAAAAAAAATCTTCTCTTTATTGAGAATATACAAACAAAGATGCATACCATAATACAATCAGAACTTCATTTCATTACGATAATTTCATAAGTTACATCAATACAAGAATGCATACATTTTCATACATAGCTCAACGAGCTTTGGAACAAATAGTTGTAAGATGGTCCAGGATCCTTCCTTTCAAATCTTGGTTCTTTTGTTGCTTGTCGTGGAGGAGAAGTATCACTCAAGCGCTTTTCTGCCAACCATGGACTCTTAATGTAGTCTCGCATACATCTATCATTTGATAGATGGCCCTTCCCTTCAATGAAGAGATTGGTAGAGAAACCGATGACAACCAACTGAGCATAGTGTTGTGTCCTACATAACTAGAACTTGTAATCCCACAATCTGGAACTAGCATGTAATACTGGATCATAGTGAACTAACAGTGGAGCCAAAGGCAGTCACACTCCTTTGGCCAAAGTGTTCTCATTTAGTACTTTGAATGAATTTCATCTATCACATACACTACTTAGGGACAATTTAACTTAAGGCCATCTTAAACTACACATAGGTATTTCCTTCAATGGATAATCTATCATCCCAGAGATAACCTATCACCATTTTAACCTACTTGGAATAAACCTACTTAACAAGTAAGTACACAAGCTCCCTCCCATACTGGATAAACAATCCTAGGAGTAAACACAAGCTATTCTAATTAAATCAATAACTTAGCTAAGTGTGACACATGTGCCACTCATGTTCAATCATATCTAGTATATAATACCTATGATAAACACCAATCTCCTATTATGGAGTACTTACAAGTACATCACAAAAATAACATAAAAGGTTCTATTCCCTTTTCAATGACATTCTAAATTCTCTAACTGCAAGTACTTGGAAAAGACCATTCAAGAATACATGGAGAATAGTTCAATCATAATTAAAAATAACAAAGAAGAATATCCTCATGCCTTTTATCACTTTTCCAATCAACAGCCAGCAACGCAGCCTCTCCCAAACAACAACAAGTTTGATAATAGCTTCTCAAGAAACGTCACAATGAACTTCGAACTCTCAAATTGGTAGATTACTTCACTCAAACAACAATTCTTTCTCTCAGTATGGTAGAATTCTCTCTCTCTCTCTCTCTCTCTCTCTCTCTCTCTCTCTCTCTCTCTCTCTCTCCCTCTCACAAGTAAAACTGGAAATAAGTTGGAAATAATGTAGCATAAAGGCTTGCAAGAAGAAGGCTTACTCTCAAATGAAATTGTTCTGTTATTTATACAAAAACATGGGGCTACACATCCTATAGTTTAGGCATGGATATGGACAACAAACTCCATGCACAGTTACACATATATCACAACAAAAAGGCGGCGACTATGTAAGTGCATACTCAACAAAACATCTACAAATCAACCTTGCTAGATTGACAGCAAATAGAGACTTATTCAAATCTGCACATGGATAATTTGAATTATCTCCAGTAATAGATATCTACAACAAACGGGTTTCTAGAGGTGGCACCAAAGCTTCCACACTCCTCTCAATGTTGGTGCAGTTTCCTTGTAGTTAGAAATAGTCAATTACCAAATTGCAACACCATGCATTCATCAACCTAATCTGGGGATGATTCGATCTAGATATTTATTCTCCTTGACAAAGTCATCAACTATTTCTCATTTTTCAACAGATGTTGATTCAAGTATAAAAACATGGTAGTTTAAGTTTACCAAGTCAAAGATAATCTTCACCATTGGCGTCGACTAAGTCTATGTCATGCATCAACATAAGGCAGCAAGCTTTAAATGAAATATATGTGTTCCATAAAGCATGATTGGAAGAGTAAAACTTGGCTTCTATAAACACAGTCATAGCAACTTAAAATCGGCCTCTAATAATTAGCCTCTATCATGATATTTACACACACACACACACATATATATCATAAGTCATTAATGTAAGTATACATTCAATATATATAAATAAGTACATGCAAGATAGTATTTACACATAATAAACATAATATATCAAATGTATATATATATATATATATATACCTCTATGTACATGTATATGTATGTATATCTATATTGATACATTCATATGGGCATGTCTGTTCGCCAACGTACGCGTGTATCGATACATATGTACATATGGATATGTGTGTGTGTATACTATACATTCATACATACATACATACATACATACATAATTATATATATATATATATATATATATATATATATATATATATTTATATGTTCACATATTATTCACATATAGCCATTCACAATTATCATCATATTGATAAGTGTTTGCATGTGGTACATCTATACATGTGCATATACATGTCGTTAGATCCCATTGACATGTATGTGCATATATATACACATAATCCATGAACATCCCTCTTATCAATATAAGCATAATAGTACAAAAAAGAACTCTAAAGCTCTAATAGTTAAACATCATAATGCATGCAGTAGTAAACAAGACTCTACCAATGCAGACACGTCAACTAAGGATGACTTACCAACTTCCCACAAACTGACTCAACTCAATCATTCTATTGTGGTGTGTGTATGCTCAAATAGTTTACTTTTACCGGTTACCTGACCAAGATGTTCTCCTGAGTGATACTTCCCCTCCGCTTGGAGGAATGGAGCATATACCTGCAACCACTAACACATGTGCACGACAGTCAATTGTTCACAACATATGCAGTATACGTAAATCATCTCAAAAGTTAGAATAATAATTCAATAACCATCCATTCACATATATGCAGTACTTTTCCATGAGATAACATTCACATATAATGCATTGATAGCAAAGTAAAAGCACAATTTATTCATCTCTAGAATTCACGTTACATTCATATTTACCCTATGTAGTGTTGTGCAGTTTTGCACACACGCCCCACTGAAAGTAGGGACCCTCTTTTTGCTCTGGCTTCTGGTGTCTTTTGGCCCCTTAATTTTATTGATTTCATTGCCTTTGGAGGTCCTTAGATGTTCATCTTGCTTGCCCATGTGTTTTCCCCAGGTTGCCCTTTAAAAAAACTAAGTTTTGAGCAAAATCCGGGTTTTTACCCCAATCCGGGATTTTTCGGTCCTTCCGGATTTTCCCAGATTCTGCTCAAATTCTGGCTCTGTGCAAAATCCGGGTTTTTAGTCCAGTCCGGGATTTTCCGCTCCGTCCGGATTTTCCCGATTTCCATGAAAATGCCGGATTTCT
>VDFB02047144.1:43655048-43672324 GCA_007258455.2 Sequoia sempervirens
TGTAGTTGCAGGTTTGTCCTTGATCAAGCAGAGATCGGTTTTATTGGGGATCTGTCCATTTGCAGCTTTCATCATTATTGTGATTGATCTTAGGAGTTAGAATAGAATAGAATCTCTCTAAACCCTTATCTCTTTCGCTGTTTATTTTGAATCTGGGCTAGTTTTAGGATTGAAAGCATCAACACATTGTTGCATCTGATGAAAATTCACTTCCAGCATTGTTCATTTGTAAGGCCCCTTGTGATTACCAGCATTTTCACATATTATCTGAGTTGTTTATGCATTGTCATGACCTGACACCCGAGAGACCTTGGGATGATTTTCAGCAATTCATTGTTGAAGATTATCTTTCAAGAGAGATAGAATATCATTTTTTGTCTGAGTTGTTGCTGTGCAGAAAACACCATCAACATGTAGTAATAGTAAATAGTAATTACACAATTGGGGTTTAACAAGAATACTAGGAAGATATTTCAAGAGCTACCACTCTTCTTTAATTTGTTTGATGGATTAAGAAGAATGACAGGCATGCAAGGCCTCAAAATAGTCCTTCAAAAAAATTTCACCAATCTTGAGAGTTAGTGAAGCCTATCCTTGATTTGAGCCCCCTCATTATATGAGCATTTGCAACTTGTTTCCGGTGGTGCAGCTGAGCCACATGAAGTTGGGTGGTAGAATAAAATTGAACTTGGGCTCAACAACTTACCATTCAATACAAAACCGTATTGGAAAGTGGTTTGAAAGGATAATTAGCAAAGGTTCCACTAGAAAGGAATAGCAACTAGCAAAAGGAAAAAAAAATGAATGACCTGATATCATGGCATGATCTAGCCACCTCAAAACTCTATAGGCCCGGCTCATAAATTACTCCAAGTGTGTCACATCATATGATCTTGGTGACAACCAATATTGGGATCAAGAGCCCTAATTTATTGCACATGCAAAACTAGGCATCTCTTTCACTAGATGTCCAATGCATATGCAAGGCATCACATTTATTATAGTTCATTTCAATCATATTAAATCTCTAGATAAAACCCAAGTGGTGGCTTGTACTGAATTAGCAATCCATCTCTAGAGGAAATATCTCTCAATGACACCACACGAAGAATAAACATTAATAACACCAAAATAATGCTTATTAATGTTGAAAAGAGTCCATAGTGCCTAGTTGGTGGGGTCACATTCTTGACCATTTAAATGTTGATGTTATGTAGGAGATAGAAAGGTGACAACACCACCCTATCCACCTCATAATGACTACATTGAACATGATTGGAAGGCCAAATCATATGGCAAGTAGAAAAAAGTTAAAAAGGAAAAAAATTAACCTCTTATAAACAAAGAATGTCTAAACTTGGGAATTGAACATCAAGAATAGAGTATTTTTGTGGGATTTCTATTAGACTCTAGACATTCTAGGAAATACAATTCATAAAGAAGTGCTAAGTGGTATCTCCTTGTTATTCAACTCATCCATAATAGAATAACTATTCTGCAAAATAACTTCATTTGCTTCAAAACTTCCTATTTGGAAGTGGATACTTGCTATTGTTTTGTTGGCATAAATTCTCCTTCCTCCAGTCACCTTGGCAAACTATGATATTTCCTTTGTCTAGCAAGAGGAAGGGAAGCATGTTGGGCATTGATGATAGTCGATCAAGACAAGGTTGATACCATGAGCATAGTCCAAACAACTTTCACCTCACCAAATGTCTCCCCAAGGGATGAGGGTGAAACTTTACTTGAATCTATAGAGGTTTTGAAACATTTTTTGAATCTTGGTATTGTAAAATCTGCCCCAACGAAGAGGAGAAATTTCTGCACCTTTTTTTTTTCCATCATCATGCAAAAAGGGATACAAAGAAGTTAGAACATATAAATGTTAATGGAGATCAACTTAAGCAATATATCAGCATGTCAATTACATATTATCCATTAGCACAACTTGTTGCCTTAGATAAAAGATGCTACTAACTAGATTACACATACCTTCATGATGGTAAATGGTTTTATCTTCAAGACCCTGCTTGATTCGATCATAGTGGGGGTGCAAACTGATCCCAACCAATGTGGATTCAAACCCTATCCACCCCTCCAAGCGGATTATGTGGCCCATGACGAGAGAGAGAGAGTTGTCATTCCAACCTATAAGCTATGAGCCCAAAATGCCTTTCTAGTGACCCTCTTCCCAAGGCGCACCCAACTATGGTAAGCTTATAATCCCATTTCAACCACTATAAGGATTCATAGGAAGTCAGTCTTATCTACTTAAGTTGGTTGGGAATCCACCTTCCAAAGGTCCATCTAATCGGTTGAGCAACCAAGGGTAACCATCACTGGTGTGGAAAGCTCCTAGACTAATGACCATCTCGAGCTCAGTATTTCTTCTAGACTCTTGTCCATCTCGAGCTTAGTGCTGCCCCTAGACTATTGTCCATCCCGAGCTTAGTGTCGCCACTAGACCCCGTCCATCTCAAGCTAGCACCGCCCCTAGACTATTGTCCATCTCAAGCATATGCTGCTCCTAGTCTTTTGTCCATCTCAAGCCTAGTACTACTCCTAGACTACCGTCCATCTCAAGCAAGTACTAGTCCTTAGCTCAGGCTTAGCGTTGGACTTGAAGTAGGTTCCCAACTCAAGCTTGGTAGATTCCTGTCTTAGTTGCAGCCATGTATGGCATTACTAGTTATTTTTCTATGAGCAATACATACTCTTAGACTCCTTGCAATAGAGGGTAAGGTGACTCCTCATCCCATTATAGCTACTTCTTACTAACCTTAAGGAGAAAATTAAGATGTAAACTTGTAAGGGCTGCATTCTCATAATCCATTGGAGTATTCATTTAATTGAAAAGACTACCTTGTCAATCAACAGAACACTGGTATAGGGCAGATTTTTCCTAGAGCCTAGCATGTTTTGTTTATTTGCACAAATTGACCAGCATTGTTGGTAAGCAAACAGTCCTTTTAATAAAACTATAGAAAGCTTTGTTCGAGGGTGATTTATTGTTGTTCAATGTAGTTTAGAACTGAATATTGTTCCACGGTAGATGTCATATTCCTATGAGTCTAAACCACCCAGTGGACTGAACTTAATTAGCATCTATTAAATCCTACTCAAAAGAGTTGCCACAACCGATCCAAAGCTTATTGTTATCACACCAGCACCTAGGGTTATTAGGTGAGCAACTATTTCCACTTATGGGACAGCAATCTAAGTAAGCATAAATAATTGATTCCCTTCCCCAAATCTACCTAAGAGCAAGATATTAATTACCCTTCCTTATACTTATAAATGTGACATATATAGACACTTGTAAAGGCATATTTCTTCCTTTATCCAATCTACACTAACATGTTATTTTGCTTCATGTTTTCAAAACAGATTTATAAACTCTACACTCCATCCATGTCAACTCATTTGTTGTCCTACTAGTTTCATCAACTCCAACAGAACTCACGAAGTTGAACATCACCCAATTTTAAAAAAAACAAAACCTCCAGCCACAAAGATTATAATATGAACTTAAATTTATCCTTTCTCTGTTATGCTTAATTTATGTATTAGTTATAAGGCAACCTTGTAAATGTATATAAATGTAAAACTATGGCTTAATTGTTTAGTCCACATTTTCCTATCTCAGCAGCCAAAAGAATAAAAAAGAATCTCATTGATCTATTGTACTAGTGCTGCCATAAACATTTTATAGAGTTATGTTCTTGCAGGTGTAAGAATTTACTTCTATTTTATTTTAACTCTTGAAAACGGGTGAAAGAAACAGCATGCCAGGCAAGGGTATGAGCAATGAGAGAGCAGAAATTTTAGTGTCAATTCTTCAGTGACTACACAAGATGTCAGGCTAAGGAAGGGAACATCAACATAAGATTTTGCTAAAAAAAAGAAAACCCACTCTAGAGTAGCAGTCTATAGCACCCCATTTCCACATTTTATAATGCATTACATTTCAGCTGTGAATGTGCAACCTAGCAAAGCTAAGTCTTAGATTTAGTCCTTACTCCTACAGATTATTTGCTATTGTAAACCAAGAAATTCTATTGTCTAATAATTGCTTAAACAGAACTCTAAAAGAGGTGAGCTGGTAAAGACCATTTCCTGAAGTTTAAAGAAATTAAAGATTCTAAGGCCAAGATGGTTTAACATTAAGGTTACTGTATTACAAAAGATTAATTACAAAAGTAAATAAAGGAAGATAAAACCTAAGATGTGATGACTTGAAGAAGCAAAGAAGAATGCCCTAGCCGCCCAGCTTTGGTTACCTCTTCAGACCCATCCAAACCCTTGAACAACCACACTCTTCTTCTTTCTTTTCTCTTCCCACCGTTTTTCCTCCCCCCAAATGAGACCTCTGCCAGTCGATTTAAGAAGAGAGGGGCGAGTTTCTCCATGGCAAGTTGGTCAAAGTTCTTTCCTGCCATTGGCGGCTGCTGCAGGGGTTGCCAGGCCTCTTAGTGCTTTTGTTGTCCTCCTCCTCTCCAAGCTTCTTCCTCCTTGGTCGAGATTTTTTCCTCTGGTGCTGTCTTAGCCGCCTTCTTCTCCTGTGAAAGCTTCTCCTTCATTTTCCTGTGTCCTCTTTTCCTTTCCATATTTGCTCGATAGTAAGCTTTATTTTATTCTTTTAATTCAATGAGAATCTTGGTTTATACGCCTCCTTGTAAATGTCAATTTTAGTGAATGACATTTCATTTTATGGTTTATTTATTTATTTTTTATATCTTCTTCTCATTTTTTTTTCAACGCCCATCTATTTTCTTTTATGTAATATTCATGGTGAGTGTTTATTTATTCCTTGTCTTTAAATTGTTATTTTAATAAAGTAACTATCAATTATATAATTTAAAATTTTATTATTTGCTTATATCACTTAAAGTTTATTTATTCACTTTTAAATATTTATTATTTTAATTTACCCCCTTCACTCATCGACCTTAATTAAGTCTACCAAATTGAGCATTGTCAAATAATTGAAACATTTAAGTGGTCCTATTGGCTCTACCTAGCCGACTCAAGTAACTCTAGCAAAATAGATATAAAAATTCTAGGTTGAATGAACCTCAGGCTACTGGAATCTACAGACAAGGTCAATACTAGAATAACATACCAATTCTCTCTCTCAGCCAATGAACCACATAATCCGCCTCACTTTGCACCCCTGGTACTTGCATCCAACGACCAGTCTCACACAAATACAACAACCAAATCATTAGTCCATTTTAATCCAACATTTAATGCACTAAATTAAAATAGCATATTAAGATTAATAAGCACACATAATAATAATAGCATCAAGGTTCATAATTTTAATGCTCACACACATACTTATATATGTTCACCTATTAAAGTTTGAAGTTCCACCCCTAGTTCAAATTACATCGGGGCTAGGGGTCATGCAAAAGGGTTAACAAAGTATCGAGGGGTTATGACAGGTACGTAAAGTTGGAAGGCAAAGGAGAAGGCTTGTTGATACCAAGGTTATTGGCTTTGTGGCTAACCACAATATACTAACCTTCATCTTCTTTTGCAAAAGGTGGCAAACTAAAAGAGGGTTGTGTAGAGGCCTTTGGGCATGGAGAAGCCAAATGACAATCCTGAATCTTGTGTTCTAAGGATTGACACTGATAAATGTGTTTGAGAGATTGATATAAAGGACATGTTGGGTGTATCTAGTTTGACCAACTTGGATATCAATAGAGTCTTTAAGGCCCTTGGATAAGTCTACCTCAACACACACCTACCATTGGGGATTAGCTTAATAAAATCGTTATGGTTCAACACACACCATTAAGCCTAAAGAAGAGGCTATGTGGATCAAGAAGTTTCATCATGGGAAAGGTAAACCAAGGAACTCAACCCAAATATGGACTTGAAAAGACTTGTCATTAGAGACAACAAAGTCTCTAGTTAAGGGTTTGAAAACAACAAATGAGGAACAAACGAGCCAAGGTCCATGGTTCAGTGTAGCCTTAACATGACTAGCTTCAACAAAATGAAAAAGAAAAAAATATTTTGATAAAATTTCATATGGCTGCAAGGCAGATCCCATTCGGGTCCAGGCCTTGTTGACCCAATCTTTGAGCATGCTTTCGAAAGAGACCCTACCTGCAAAATATGCAATTAAGTAAATGCCTCTAAACAGCAATATTTATTATCAATTTCTGAAATTAGAAGAGCAATATTCAGTGATGTGTCAGAAAACATACCTCGTGACACCTTGAAAACAAATTTTCTGGGATCATTTGGGAGGGGGTGAGTATTTTTGAAAGTGGCCAACACTACATTCAATTATTACGTCATTATTCTTAATCAAACATCCAATAAGTCAACTATAGTAGAATCCAACGGCAAACAACTGCTCCCAACGATGGGTTAGAAAACGTGTTTGCTTGCTACACCGTATAAGAATTTTGTAGTAGGTGGAGTATGGGAGAAGGGAGGGATGAATTAGCAAATGGAACATCTGGGTAGCGTGGAATCATTATCTTCTGTACAGTATAAAACTATATTAGAATGCCCAAATATTCAGAATTCAGACTGGATTTGTTTTTGTTCTACACAAGACAGAGACATATACACAATAGATGTGCATTGAATAATAGATATAGATTGAATACAGGCGTTGAATAATAGATATAGATTGAATATAGGCTTGAAGTTCAGAAGTAATATTCGGACACTGAAATACTATGGGAAATGCACTGAGGCGTTTATATGAGGAGTGCTACAATCCCAGACCTTTTGAAGGAGCTCATGGAGTGGGTCCTGGTACTGCTGGTTTCGATGCATTGGCTCGTGATCTCTTTCAATTTGAAAACACTGGCCAGGTATTCTTAAGAATTGAGAGCAGAGATCTTGTTTTCTGCTCTGTTTTTTCGCTTTGGTTTGTTTTTGTTACCTAAGCTGTCATTTTCTCTTAATAACTATCTGATTATCCACAAGATGGAATTATGCCATGCCTTTGGTTTTCTTTTAATTTTGGGATTTGGGTGGGTATTTGGCTATTTGCTTCCTACTTTCCCTTGGCTTTTTGAGTTTCGGATGTTCAATTATGTTAATTATTATTTTGTGATCAATTTGAGAGCTGGTTTGTCAAGTTTTATCTCCGGATCTGATGCGTTTCCATTCCCTTTTTCTTCTTATTTTATGTATGAATAATATAATGGTGCATATTAATCCAAAACAAGTTTTGTTCAATGTTCTGATAGAGTAAGAACGCATTGGCATTTTCTTATTGATTTTTTGGTTAGAATTACATTTTACGAGTTAGTTTTGATATTCGGGTTTGTGTATTGTTTAAGGTGCCAGAAGGATTAAGCCAGCACGTAGAGTCTTCAAAGAAAACACAGGCTACATGGTATCGTTCTGCTTCTCTGAAATTAATAGTTATACATTGATATGGATGGGTGCAATTTGATCACAGTCTGTTTATTATTTTCAAACTTTGAATGAAAAAGTAATGAAGTTTTAGCATCTCAGGTCAAACTCAGATCTGCTGTTTTCAGGTAGAGCCATTTAATTTCTCAAAAATTAAGAACAAAAACTCTGTTATAGTTGTTTGTATTAGTGAATCCCTTTCGCATTAGCCTTGTGTATAGAGAATTGTGAAATTTTCTAGCCTTTCATCCTCCTTGGGCCTCTGGCTGAAGCAAGTCTATTGTCCTCCTACACAGAGGGTAGGGAAAGCCCTCTTTCTGGCTCTTTACCCAGTGGTGAGACCAGTAGATTTTTCCATTCACATTGCTAGGTTGCTTCTTCTGCAATCAAGTGATATCTACAGGTCACTAGAGTTGTTCACAATTCTGTCTCAGGTTTGTATCCTTTGCTGAAAATTTCAGCCACAGCTATCCTTTGAAGTAGGATGTCCTGATAAGTAATTGGAGCCTGAGCCTTAACAACAACAAAAGATCGTAGTTCATCATAGCGAACTGCGTAATCTTGTTCTTTCCTCTCTCAATAGATTTCTACCATCTAATTCTCGACTGCTTTGTAGTTGATTTCGGTATATCCTTTGCCTAATTTTGTATCATCTGTTCGAATCCTGTCTGAAAGCTTTCATTTATAAGTACACATTATTGTCCATAAATTAGTTTTTAACAGTTAAACAACAGTAATCTTCGCTTGAGTTTGATTCACCAGTACAGAGCTTACAAAAATCTTCTAGGTCTTTTAACCTTTTCATTTGGAGATGTGAATTTTAAAAATTCAAACCAGACTTGGAAGATTTAAGTTTCTTGGATAGCATCAATGATTTCCTCTTGCGACATTAAACATTGTATGCCTTTTATTCTGGTTAAAAGTCTACCACAATTGAGATTGCACTCAAATCTAATCATCAAAGCAACTCTGAAGCCATTGCCAAAGACTTCCTTTAACCAGCTCTCAAATAGGCATGGAAAGCTTGCTTGGCAGATAGTGGTGAGACTGTTGGGTTTTTACCATTTAGAGGTATCAGATGACTCCTGCAATTAGCTGTGATCCCTGGGTCAGGATTCGCGCCTCCAGCAAACAGTGCATATTCCTGATGGAGAGTTTCTCTATAGCCAAACTTTGAACTTGTGTCCTAATTTAAGTGGTGTCTAGTGTTTAAGCCTCTAGCTTCACCGGTGCAACACTAGCATTTTCTCATAGAACTCACCAATATCACGCACACAGAAATTTTCTTGTTTCACTTCATTTTCTATAACTTTCTGCTCGATAAAATCTTTGATTCAACCTATCTTGTTCAATGGAATTTGCACTTATACAACTGGATACTTATTTCCAAAGGTACACGAAAATCCAAGCAGCATGGAAGGAGGAGCCTCCTAAGAATGCTGAACAAGCAGCAATACTTATTGTCAGAGCATTACACAAACATCACAAGGTCAATGTTGAGGTATATCTTTTCGCCTAAGGCGCAGCGGCCTTCATCAATGTAAATTTTTCCCTCTTTTAACCTTTTGCGATTTGTCTTAACAAAGTACAAATAAACCAGAGATTCCCTTATTTTGTAGGGTCTCTTGGCATATTATGGGTTTCCATTCCCTGCTGCATCTGTACAAACTCCAGAAGAGGCTCTACAAAAATGGCCACAAGGAGTGAAATATGAACTGCACACACTTCCAGTAAGACATGAATTGAGTATGAGCATGTCTTCCTGTTTCTCTTCCCTTGTGTTTCATATACTAACATGTTGGCCAGTGTCACACCAGGTGGATGCCAGATCTGTTTCAGATGGTGATACAATCACAGTATATGTGGATACAAAAGACCCCAGAGAATCTTCAGAGGTTCCAATCTCAGTACAGAAAGCAGCAATGGAAAGGCGTGAAGCTCGAACAAGGCGGGACTATGTGAGAGCTGATGCATTACAGAAACAAATTACAGATGCAGGATTTAGGTTTGGTTCCAATATCTCACAAACCTGCAAAGTTTCCTGTATGATTTCTTCATGAATGTCTCTTCCTTGTGTTATACCATATCAAGTATCTTCCCTCTTGCATGGACAATTGAAGCTCGTCTACTCTCTTCCAGATACTAGATATCCGTAGTACTTCTATTTTACAAGAACGATGGTTTTGATACCATTGTAAAGTTCAATTTCTCATCTTCTAAATTTACCAATTAATATACATCAATCAAGCAACGCACATAACATTCTGATTATCTGTAGAACTGAAAGTTTAAACTTACTAGCCTTTTAAATGCCATTGATCAGAATCTCATGAATTCTTCTTTGTTTAGCCTTAAGGATAAAGATATTGCAGCAATAACAGCAACTTTCTTTTTCCAACAGGGTATTTGATGGAGCCAGAAATGGTGATGATATTCTAGCTCGCAAATATCGAATTCGACTAAGGTTGATTGATATTCATGGGTCTTTTGAGTTTTGTATGTTTTTTGATGCATCTGATTCAAGGAGTGCAAGATGATTGGCATTTTCTTCTCTCCTTGGCACATGAGCTATAATGGCAGTTCTAAATGTAAGTCATCCGTAATTGCAGGGGAGTGGATGCACCAGAGAGCCAAATGCCTTATGGCAAGGAGGCAAAGGAAACATTGCTCAATCTAATTGAAGGGAAAAATTTGCACGTACTTGTCTATGACCAGGATCGCTATGCTCGCACTGTAGGAGATGTTTACTGCGGAAATATTTTTGTTCAGGTGAAGAATGGAGCAGTTTTCAAGTATTTTGGATAATTTATAATAGTTTACTAATAAGTAAGAAGTATTTTCTGCAGCGTGTCAAATTGTGATATTGTTATCAGGATTCAATATTTTAGTTTTATGAGTAGAATTCATTGATTCGTAGTTTACTACCAAGCAATTGTTTTTCTGTTTCAAAATGTGTTTAAATGGAACTACCTAAAAGTTTCATGAAATCAATGTTTTGGGTCAGATTTTGTGGTCAATCATTAAAAAGAAATGTCAATTTCTTCATTATGAATCACAAAATATCACCTGGAACTGTCTTTGTTATGAGGTGAAAGTTCAATTTGTTGATGATGACATATATTGAGTTCCTAAAACTTTTAAACAGTTCTAATTAAAAACTTATTCTTTTAAAAAAAAAAAATCTAAACAATTTTGTAAACTAGTTTTCATTTGTTTTTTACTCTATTTCTAACAATTTTGTAGATCGGTTTTAATAATTTCTATTTTTACTCTATTTACAGGAAGTACTTTTGAAGAGGGGATTTGCATGGCACTATGCACAATATGATCAGCGTCCAGAGTTTGCCCAGGCAAGGAAAATTGTTCTCACATTTGTCTGTCTTGAAGAATTGGTTTTTCTTTTTGAATTTGCCAACTCTGGGCAATAACATAATTTTTTATTTGATTTTACAGTGGCAAAAAGAGGCCCAAGCTGCCCGTGTTGGGCTATGGGCTTCATCCAACCCACAAAAACCATGGGAGTGGAGGAAAGACAAACGGGAAGGTATCCCCGTTGCAACTTTTGCTTGAGACCTGATTTCACTGACCTCATCACCATTACTTTCATGGATGGAATAGAAGGAAAATGTAAATTAATAAAAGAGGAAATCCACTTTTTCCTTTAATGAACTTGTGGAGCCCTTGAGCTTGTTTGAAGCTTAGAACTTCTCAAAATCATTGTTTCCTGAATTCCAATGAAAGGAATATATGGCAACACATATTCTCTATTTTTTAACATGATTAAGCTTGCATTGTCAAACCATTAGTGGATGCAAAAACACCCACTGGCTTTTTCAGATAGAACAGATGATTGGATAAAAGTATTTTGTTGTAACATTTATCTAAAGTATAAAAGTAAAGTAAGTCAAAATAACGATGTAAAAATACAAAATCATTCTTTTATATGTATGTGTATGTGTATGTGTATATATATGAATGAATGAAAGTAGTTATCGGATAGTTTCTTTAATATTAATAAAAGTTAAAATTATATTTAAGCTCACTAATAGATCTATCTGAAGAAGGGTGTTCCTTCAAGTTTATAGTTGTGGCACACAAGCTTGAGGATAGTGAGCATGCAAGCTCACCAAAATAATTTTCTAAAATCAAAATCAACCTTCAAAAAATAATCTTCTTTCTCACTATCATTGGAGCTATATCCTCCACATATATCATTGTATAATATATCTAGAAAGATTTCCACTAGCTCCCATTGTTAGTTGTTCTATTCCTTTATGAATAGTGACATGTTCTTCTCCAAGTGAGTCTTATTCGTAGCAAATTTGCAGTTCTTTTCATCTCAAGGTTGTCCTCTAGAGTCATAATGGGGAAGACTCCACCAATGTCATTGTTGCTTTTGGTCACATCATACTCCTCTAAAGTTGATAGGTTCACACATCTATACTTTATTGCATATAGTTGATTGTCATCATTTTAGCAAAGCTCTTATACCAAAAGACGTGGATGGTGTTTAACAAAAGAATTTCTATAAATTGTGGATCATGCATGTGTTTCATGTCTTTTCACTAAGTTGTTTCCAATAATTGGTCAAATCACCTCAAGTGCATGAAACAAGTCAATTTAGAAAATCCACCCCAACTGATTGGGAACAAATAACTCTTTGTAGTAGTAAAATCCCTTGGATAGAAAATTTTTGAGAGGCATATTTAGGGTGGAGTAATATGAAGATACTACCATATTTAAAACTCCTCAATTTGGCACCATGATTTCTCTTGATCTTGCTTAGGGTTCTCTCATGTGAGAAGTTATTTACAAGTCACACAACTCAGTCCTTCTTGTACTAAATATTTTATTTCTAATTATTTCTACAAGTTGAAGTCATTCCAAGAATTTGAATTGCCATCCATTATAATTTCTTCACTATATTTGATGGCACCAACATATCTACAATTTAATTGGCTTCCCTATAACAATGTTGAATTGAATAATTACCTATTTTATCCAAGATCAACCAAATGTGTTTTAGGATAGTTTTAAGCTTCCAATTTGAGGTGTTTCTCTTTAAGACTGCTTTGATGTTAATAAATGAATCACCCTCAATATCAACATCAATTACGTGTGTATACACCTAAAAATGGTTTGGATAATCAAATTAATTAAATACGTTTTATTTGATTAATTATCTTAATTTCCTCTACTATTAAATAAATAGAAATATTTATTTATAGTTCACATTCTAATTCTCATGTTCTTCAATTTTAATTAAATATACAACTTCTATAGTTGGTGTTATTTAATTATTACATCATTTCAATCTTAATTAAATAAACAATGTTTTATACTTTCTTGTTTAGTTATCATATTCCTTCTATTTAATTTAATAAACAACTTCTATAGTTTGTTTTATTAAATTGTTTATTTCCCTTTTTGCTAATTCAAATAAATCAAAATATTTAAATAAAGGCATAAAGCAAATTCCTCTATTCACTCATCTACCAAATTTGATATTCCAAAATCCAATTTAATTCAACTGGCATTCACGAGAAGCTGTGGAGACAAATTGGAGACAAATTTGAATCAATTTCTCAAATCTTCTTCCTCTAATCTTTCTTATCATCTGGCCTAATGTTTTCATGGGGAGAAACCATTCCCTTCATCAGCTCCAACTTCTTCATCTCTCACCCTTCAAATCTCAAGATTGAATCTAGGCCTCTGTTGTGTTGCCCCATCACAATGTGTTGTCATGAAATCTATATATATAACCTTTCTTCATAGGAAATGGATCCCCGAATCTTTGTGAAAACTTACTCTGCAACATTCATAGCAATCAAGCTATCATATCAATAGCAATAGCCATAGTATCTTAGTATCATAGCAATCATTAGCATCAGTAGAATTCACATCACAATAGCATCGTAGTTTTACTATAGCTTTCATTCATCAGGTTTCATGTTAGAATAGATTACAGTAGTATCATAGCTTTTTAAGTTTCATTATCAATCATCACATCATTGCATTTAGCATCAATTCCACTCTCTAGATAGGCATTTTAACAGTTATGGTGCGTACATGATCTAGGTGGATCAAAAATACCTAAAATTTTTAGTCTCAGAATTCATCCAAAGAAGCATCAATGCGTAGAGCTCGCTGACACGATCTTAACGGAACTTTAATGGGCTCAAAAGGAGTTTGTATGTAGAAGTTATGCTCAGTCAAAGGTTCAGTCAAACAGGTGAATCAAGGGTTCAAAAAGGCAAAAACTTGATTGTCTCAAAATAAAACAAAAATGATGCCAAGTTTTAGTGCTCGTCACGCTGATTCCGGAACTATATTCGGTTTCAAAAATGGAGCTCGTATGTGAAAGTTACGGCTGTTCAAAGGTTGGTCAAAATTTTGACTCCGATTTACTTTGATGACATCAGCAAGCTGATGTGGCAGGCGGTGACATGGTAGGAGTGGTGATTTGGCACAAACATGGTGGAAAAAGAATATGGATTAAACCATATTGTTAAAAGAAAACACGTATGGTTTAAAAATTAAAAGATTTTTATGATTTCAAGGAGGATTTGGTGGGATTTTATCCCTTAAAATCCTCTTCCCTTGCCCATAAAACAAGGAGAGGAAAAAAAATCTTGTAAACTTACATTTCAATAGATTAATCCCTTTAACCACCTTTCTCATATTTAACGGGTTTATTTTAAAGAATATCCAAGGAGATTATTAAGGGGCTTTTAAAAGATATTTTTAAAGATTATAATGTAAGTCCAAAATTATAACAACCCATAGTTAAAGGGGTTCGTTTTTTAATTGTATGGTTTAGAATTATAAAATCCAAAAGTGGATTTATTTTTGAAAGATTAATTTGTTATACTAACGGGATATTAGTGATTTTTATTGTAAAAGGGGGAAATGGTTGGAATTTTTACTTGTATATGGGAGATATGTAATATTTGCAAAATAATATGGTTAAAACCATATTAGCAAATAAATGTGTATATAAAGGGGTGATTTTTGTAAAGGGACAATTGGAAAATTATTAGTGGAGAATTTTGTACGAGAATTTTCTTGGAGAGAATTGTAACAGGGAGAATTATTCAAGTTCATTTTGGGAGAAATAATTCTTTGGAGGAGAATTTACAAGGTGTTTTTGTACACCAAAAATTGTAAAAGAGTGAGAGATTGTGGAGAGATTATTGCAGGTTCTTGGAGCTTGGGTATTGTAACAAAGCATAATTTTGCTTGGCGATGTCAATAAAGCAGTCTCAACATTGAGAAGCGGACCTAGAGACGTAGTCCACATTGGATGAACTCCATTATCAATCTGCACGTTGTGGTCCTTCTATTTCTTTGTCTCATTCTTCTCACTTCTGTCTCAATTTTCTCTCTAGTTTAAAGTCAATATTTGAATTTCTAATTACTAATTTTGTAATTTCAACGGTTAAAAAAGCATAATCACGCAATTATGTATTAGATTGGGAAATTCCTATAATTAAATTTAATTTACAAGTTAATTTTGTAAACTCTAATTACGGATCAGTACAAATCTGAGAGCCCTCTATGACTTGATAAATATTTGGAGATAGGAGACAATGAAACGCTTTCAAATTTTTTGTGCTTTAAATTAGTTTAATTCATGTTAAATCTTGATATAATGTTTCATTAAGAAGTGTTTTAGTTTGTTTTACTTATTTACTTTTCCACACTTACATTTTGGCACCCATTGTGGGCCTAACCCCATATTTTTAACAAGCTTTTTTGAAAAAGTGTGCATACAAATTATGGCGTGATTCTTTTAGCGCATTCAGAAGATTCTATAGTTTTTCTGACACAAACTATAGCGCTTCTTCTTGTTTTAGCACTTTCGAAGAAAACTATAGCGCTTTGGAAGACTATTTTAGGGCTTCAATCAAAAGCTTCTAGCACAGTCCAACTATTCACCTTCAACATCTGTTTTAGCACGTTTGCCGAATTCTATAATGCTTCTGATGAATCTTGTAGTGCTTCCAACATTTTCTATACTACGGCCAGTAACTTCATTTCTTCAGCTGCACTAAAATGAATCAATCTAGGATAGTCACTTCTTCAATTGGACTAAAATGAATCAATCTAGAATAGTCACTTGATTAAAAATTTATCAATCCTAAGATAGTCACCAAACATTTCAATTTGGGATTAAAAATGAACACTATCTCTTTTTGTGAAGCAATATCTTCACTGTGAAGCACCATCTTCACATAGATAGCAAATTGTCATTTGGGCTCTAAAAATTGAACAATTGATTTTTGTGCTTGTGTGGTGATAGGCATATGCTCTCCCCTTAACTGGGTGATCAAAACTCCAGACTCATCCTTCATTTTATGCATTTCTAGTTTTATTAAATCCTTTAGAAGCCCTGTCGTAGTGGAAAAAAGTACTCACCCTATGGAAACAACCTAAGTGGGAATGCCTAAAGCCAAGGATTCCAACCCACTATAATAAAAAAGTGAGTTGTTTATGAAATTCCAACTCGATGGTAGTGTGCAAGATAACCATCCCCAAATCCTTTGTTATAAAGGTTGGGAGGTCTCCTAAGGGAGTTTATTATTTTCTGCACCGCACAGAAACCCTTCTAGAAACTTGATGCAGGAGCATCCAGTGGTGTAAGGGCAATCTTGCATCACCCAAAAATAGTTAAATTTAAAGTTTCTTGGTTTTTAGATGTTTATACATTTTTGGATACCCTCTTCATCATAATAAAATTCCCAATTTACGGTTTTTATTTTCTATTCCTGGGTTGAAAGATATTGCAGTTTTAGTTTCCCAGACTGAAAATCTTCCGAGTTAGATTTGAGGCACTTAGAGTTCCCGGAACGGCCCCAAAAACTTCCGAAATCAACGTAGCAGATTTTGAGCACATTATTGACTTTGATACCTTTCCAACGGTTCAAACGGTTTGCGAATCGAAGCCCCAGATCAAAAGTTATGGCCCCAGGAAGTTGGCGCACTTTCTAGAAGATACATTTGCAAATGTTCTTTTGAAATTTGAACTTCAAGTTGTAATTTTCGGCGCCAAACCACCTAAACTCAAATTTGAATGTTGTTTTGGCTCCAAACTAAAGAGGAGCTCTATTTATGGGCAGGTTTCTAATTTTTGGGTAGCTTTTCGGGGACAAACTCTCATATTGCGAAAGGGTTATTCTATAGCTTTCTGTAACATGCATGTGTTGTAGAACTTGGGGATTTGAGATTCTCTGCATGTAAGAAGTTCCATTTTTTGAATAATAAAATTATTCTCTTGTTTGTGGGTTATTTTCTAAGTCTCGGGCTGCGCCCTCATCAAGTGGTATCAGAGCGAAGTTTTCTTGAGCATGTGGATAGATCATCGATCGTGAGGCAATTCGCACCAAGACCGTGGTTGTGGGTCGAAGTCAAGAAAGATGCCTCCAAAAGTGATGCCTGGTAGGCGTGGTGGTGCCAGAGGTGGTCGAGGTGGCAGAAATGTTGGTGGAAGAGATGCACTAGTAGCCCTCTAGAGATAGATTGATGTGTTACAAGAGCAGTTGAGAAGAGGGTTAAACCCGAGGGAGGAAAGTGAGGAAGAAGGAGAGGAAGAAGGTTCAAATGTAGAAGAGGAAGAAGAAGCAATTGATCAAGACCAAATGCAACTAATAAGGGCCATTTTGAAGATCGGGAAAAGACCCAGAGCGGAAGTCCCTAGTTACTCTGGAAGTCTGAACCCAGAAGAGTTGATCGACTAGATCAACGAGCTAGAAGAATATTTTGAGTATGAGGAAATAGAGGACCCAAATCAGGTTAAGTTTTTGAAAATGAAGCTAAAGGGCCATGCCAATATTTGGTGGAAAGAGGTCAATTTGGAAAGAAATCGAAGAGGAAAAGTCAAGATC
>VDFB02047144.1:43672424-43731992 GCA_007258455.2 Sequoia sempervirens
AGTTGGCGCACTTTCTAGAAGATACAATTGCAAATGTTCTTTTGAAATTTGAACTTCAAGTTGTAATTTTTGGTGCCAAACCGCCTAAACTCAAATTTGAATGTTGTTTTGGCTCCAAACTAAAGAGGAGCTCTATTTATGGGCAGGTTTCTAATTTTTGGGTAGCTTTTGGGGACAAGCTCGCATATTGCAAAAGGGTTATTCTGTAGCTTTCTGTAACTTGCATGTGTTGTAGAACTTGGGGATTTGAGATCCTCTGCATGTAAGAAGTTCCATTTTCTGAATAATAAAATTATTCTCTTGTTTGTGGGTTATTTTCTAAGTCTCGGGCTACGCTCTTATCAAAACTATAGTGTAGTATCCAACTTGTCAGTTTCTGAACATTGTAATACTCAGTAATGTTGGGGAAGAGAAGAATCTACCCAGACACTCACCATATAATTTCCAAGGACTATTTGCTCAGGGGATCGAGAAATATAACCTTGAGTACGTGCCTGGAAAAGACAAAAATGCGGGCGCCCTCTAGGGGGTGACACAGCTGTGTGAGTCGACGCAATTTTAAGCTATGGATTGATTGAGTATAACGATGACCTACTTGTCCTTAAGAGTGAGTCTGTCTGAAGTGTATTTTTGTCAATAAACCTGTGAAAATCAAGAAGGATCTATTTGATTCTTGAACATACACTACTTATTTATATTTTAACTCTTAAAAACAACTGTCTACATTTGATTATTGTGTATTTCAAAATCATTAAATCCAGATAAAAGATCATCCTGAAAAATACAACTTGGACAAAATCAAATTGAGAAATATATGATTAGAGATTGGAAAACCACAAAGTTTGTAAAGAAATCTCTTGCCAAGAGAATCAAAAAACCAAAGAAACCACTTATTTGTAGAAACCTTTTGAAAAGAAGATGTTTCTTGTATCAAAGTAGTAAGATTTTGCTTCATCATAGAATTTTCATCCATAGGTTTCACAATTTCGCTAGGGGTTACACTGATCATGATTATGCTTTAGAGCCCTTGTATTCACAAGCCTATTTTCAAAGAAGAGCTCTTTCACAAGAACCTAACCATAGTCAACCTATTCATCAATCTTCCATCCCACAACCCGCCATAGAATACTCTGACAAACCAAATTAGTTCTTACAATAGAAAAAACTTTGAAACATTAGTTTTGTCATCCAAAATTAGGGAGTTACCACCACACCTTATGACCATTTGGTGACCTACATTTCCCATTCAACATCCATTCCTTATAGCACCTAGATTATACAACCTAGCCTTATTCACATTGAAAGTGCCCAAACTGACATAATCAACAGCTTGAGAACATTCATTTTTGAGGAAAACAAAACACACCATCAATTTCTCATAGCATCCATCATCTTGAACGAAGAATAAGAAAAGGAAAACATAGCCGTAGGAAGACCCATGTTACTGCCTCCTTCCTGGCAATAGGTAGTGAAAAAAATTGTGATAAGGTGTTGAGACCACAATACAACATACCTTATGACCATTTGGTGACCCACAGCTCGCATTCAACAACTAGGGCCAACCACACCAATATTTCAGCCAAGTAATGTACACATTGAAGGTACTCAAACCAACATCATCAACAATTTGAGAACATTCATTTCTAAGGAGAATGAAACACCCCATCAATTTCTCACAGCATCCATAGTCTTAGAAGAAGAAGAAGAGAAAGCGGACATAGCAATTGAGAGACTCGTATTACCACCCCCCGCTTGGCAATAAACAAAACAACACTTCTACCATCTGTTATAGCGCTTCTACGCATTATTTTAGCACTTTCCATAGTTAAAACAGCGCTTCTACCATCTATTTCAGCACTTCTGCCACATATTATAGCGCTTTTATCAACAGTAAAGCAAACTCTGTCAAAGTCAATCATAGCACTTCTACAATCTGTTCTAGTGCTTATGTGTTATCTTTTAGAGCTTCAACAGTAAAAAACAACACTTCTGACATCTGTTTCAGCTCTTCTGATGAAATTTATAGTGCTTTTGTCAAATATTTCCAATGTCAGAATCAGTCTTTCATCGCATTAGTGGTCTGTTTTAGCACTTTTGCTTTGTTTGATGGCACTTTTACCAGACCTTTTAACACTTTTACATTATGTTTCAATGTGTCTACCCTCTGTATTAGTGCTTCCACAAAATTAAAAAAAAAAACAAAGACCTTTCGGAAACATCTATCAAATTTGTTACCATCAGAAACTCAAGTTTTTACTAGTCAAAAACATTCCACAGTTCAAACAGTGTCCTAAAAACATGAAACAAAGTAGGTTTTTATGAGTGAAATTGTTTTCAAACATAAACCCAGATCTTGCAAAATACAAAGTGTCAAATTATAAAAACAAATCTATATTATTGAGTCAAGTTTCCTCATCAAGATTCTAACATCCTACCATCACGAAACAAAACTCGGTAATCATATTTTCCACTTAGCCTCATCAATAGAATATATTATTCTATTTAGCTTCGTTAAAATCAAATTGACACTAATCCCAACATAGAAGATCCAAATTTAGTGAAGACAACAAAAATTTGTATGCCAATCTTGACAAGGTTGCAAAGATAAAAACTTAGAGAAAAGGAAATTGAAAATCCAAACATGATTGAAGAAAACCCCTTTTACCGATTCCAACAACACGATACCAATGAAATAACACAAGAAGATATGCAACACACCCAACAAGATCCAAATTTTCATAAATTTACAGAAAAGGTCTTAGAACAAGACATGGAAAAATATCTCTTGATGTTAGCAAAGTTAGGTGCCAAACTTCCAAAGGATTTCGACATCAATCGATTAAAGGAAACACTTAGAACAAATGAAACAAAACCACATCACACCCAGGACACATATCAAGTGTTTACTTTAATAGCTCAAATGCAAAATCTACAACAACAGATTCAAAATATGCCAATAGGAACCACCAAGAGATATTTATTACTAGACATTTGTCCTTACCTTTTTCATCCAAGTGTGGATATGATACCTTTCCCTAGACACTATGAATTTCCTAAATATGACAAATACAATGGCAAATCAAACCCAATTGACCATGTAAGGGAATTCAGAACAATGAGCCTCAAGTTTGCACAAGAAGATACTTACCTCATGAGGTTATTTCTTAAGAGATTGGGAGCCCATTGTATGGAATGTACAACTAGGGATTTGATCCTTTGAAGAACTAGTCAACAAATTCATCTCTCAATTCTCCTTCAACATACAACACAACATAACCATAAAAGATCTATATAACCTGAAACAAAAAAAGGATGAGACATTCCTATCATTCTTACAATGTTGGAGAAAGTTATTCACTAGATATCCTCGATCTATACCTAAAGAGGAGAAGATTGAATTACTTATCGAAAACTTAAATGAGCAAATGAGTTATAGAATTGAATTGCAATGTCCCCTCACATTCAAAAAAGTAATTGAGAATGGGCTTAAAATCGAAGAATCCCTAGTCAAACAAGGAGTGATTAAACACTATAGTGATACACCAAACAACGCAAATCACTATGGAAACAATGACAAGCCTGAATTTTGGCAGAAAAACAAAAATACTGTAAGCAACAATGCTACAACTAACATGCAAAATACAAAACCAGTATTCAATTTGACAACAACAACTGCCAAAACAAATCAAAATGAAAATTAGAACAATAATCAAAGCACTACTCAAAACAATAACACCAACAATGGGGAATCTCGACCATCATATCAAAGACAATCCAATCAATGGAGATTCACCCCATTAGGACAAACTTTGGAATCAGCAATGAGAGAGCTCATTGCAAACAGACTAATTACTCTACTAGAAGCACAAAATTGGGAGCCGAAGGTAAAACCATCCTAGTGGAACGATGCTGATTATTGCAACTTTCATAAGAATAAGGAACATAAAACAAATGACTATATGCAATTAAAACATTTTATACAAGACTTGATTGAAGCAAAGAAGGTGTTTGTCGAAGGGCATCAAACAAACAACAATCACAGTGTGTTTACCAATCCATTACCCAACTACGAAAAAGGGGAGTCTTCTTCAAGCGGTAAAGGAAAAAGTGTAAACTATGTCTATGACACTACCATTCTTTGCCTTTCTGAGGTTGAGAAAAATGACATTGATAATCAATCATATGACAAAAACATCAATGACATTGAATCCCTAAACATAATACTAAGCACAAACACATTTGATAGTCAAATCAATGTCCTAAAGATCAGGGAAACACAAGACCATCAACAAGTCAATGTAACGACAAGGGGGCAGTGCAAAGTGATACTGAAAGGAATTTCCTCCAAAAACACTACTCCCCCATCACATCAATACAACATCGTGGACCAATTACAAAAGATACATGCACAAATATCTATTTTGTAACTTTTCAAAATTTCACCATCACATAAAGAAGTTCTAGAATAGGCTCTAGTAGCTACAACAGTGCCCAATAATTTGGATGTTTGTCAATTCCAAACCATGGTGGGACATCTTACCACACCTCATTGTTTGTCATTCTCTGAACAAGATGATGTGTCTCTAAATCACCCACACAATGTAGCCTTGCATATAGAGGTTCTAATCCATAAACATTGTGTCAAGCGTCTCTTAATAGATCATGGAGCTGGATTAAATATTTGTACTTTGAAACTAATTCATGCACTAGGCTATTCTGACAATGCCATTGATTCCAAAAGAAAGATAACAATAAAGGCATATGATGAAGAGGAAAGGTCTTCTAAGGGGCCGATTGTACTTCCAATTCAAGTAGGACCAATTTTCAAAAACATTGTTTGTCAAGTGTTGGGCAAGGATCTAACATATAACATACTCTTGGGTCGTCCATGGATCAATGAAATGCAAGCAATACCCTCAACATACCATCAATGTTTGAAATTTTCAGTCAATGAACAAGTAGTCACAATATCAGCTGACCATAATAATCCACAGACTTGAAACATGCTAAAAGCAAATCAAGACACTCTAGTACCCCACAACAGAGAAATCAACACTTCCACTTCATCTAGTGGTGAAAGACAACCCAATTTCATATCTAAATGGATTGAGAAGAAGGACCAGGTAAAGGAAACAATCGTTGAAAACACAACTATATCAAACACTGAATGTCCTATGAATGATTTATCACAACAATTTTCAAACAAGGTTCAGTTAGAGGACAAAGGCTTAGGAGAATATTCCCTTGAGCAATCTTTGTGTCTATCACAATTGCTACCATCACCAAAATCATATGGACAGCCCATATCAAGCACACCAAGTTCATCATGTAACCAATCACAACTCTTAATGAAAGATTTGTTAAAGCAGGTACCCTCGAAGATGAGTCAGAAGACAAACCCATTCTTAATTGGCTATACAAGGATGAAGAAGCCTCAACATCAGCAAGTATCAGCATCAAAACATATCAGTATGGAAAAGGGAAGTCTATCTTAGAGAAAATGGGTTGTGAAGGCCAAGGACCAATTGGCAAGAGAAAGGATGGTATTATAGAACCTATTCAACCTCTAACTCTACAACCTAAAGGCAAAACAAGATTAGGCTACACAGCTGAAGCAAAAGAGGAAGAAACTCATAAAGTGGTAGAAAGGATTTTACAAATGAGAGATGGTTCTGACACAGATTCCAATGAGTATGAATGGGATCATTTATTTGCTACATCATACACTGACAAAAAAATTGATGTCATTCAAACATATACACCCTTACGAGAAGAGGGACAAAGTTTAGGAAATAGACCATTTTTAATGGGATTAACAAATATCGATGACTCAAGCGAGGACGATCAAACATCGAGTGAGACCGACAACTTGGAGGTGAGTGTTATCATAGACCTTGACCTTCCTACCAACAAATTTGACCACCTAGCTATCAGAACACTTACAACAATCAACCTTACTCAACCTGATGACTTATTAGCCTTGAGGCATCCTGAACTTATTAACTCGGAACCCACCAAACCTATTCATTTACCAGTCTTTTCAAATGATGATGCCATCATAAACTATCTTTGCAGTGACAAACCTGATACGACTTCTATCCATAACACTCATAATGACACTTCACAATGGGGTGGTGCCAATCTTCCAGTTGTAAAAATGAAAATAGGAAAAATAAATCTAATGGTGAAAACCTTTTTGAGGCAGCGTTAGATTTTGAAAAAGAAAAAATAAAGAATGTATCCAACAATGAAAACCTTTCGAAGGCACTGGAGGATGGAAGATTTGACACCCTTCCAGAGCATTACTATGAAAAATCATCAGTACTAGTAGAACCAACACAATCTATAAATCTGGGAACAACTGAAAAGGCAAAGATCCTACATCTGGCAGCATCCATGACAGAACAAGAGAAGCCTGCATTCACCAAATTCTTTGAGGAGTGACACATCAATTTTGCATGGTCTTATTCTAACATGCCAGGATTGGATCCAGATCTCCTAATGCATCATCTATCGCTACCAATAAGAATCAAACCAGTCAAACAAAAATTAAGAAAGATGCATCCCCACATCGCCCTGATGGTTAAAGCTAAGTTGAAGAAATTGTTGGATGCAAGATTTATCAGGTCAATATATTATGCATAATGGATCTCAAATATTGTGCCAATATCAAAACCTGATAATAGCATCAAAATATGCACAGATTTCAAGGATTTAAACAAGGCATGCCCAAAGGATGATTTTCCTTTACCCAACATTGACATAATTGTTGATCTAACAGCAGGACATGTCATGTTATCTTTAATGGATGGTTTCTCAGGGTATAATCAAATAAAAATAGCACCTAAAGATTAGGAAAAGACAACATTCACTTGTCCTTGGGGTACATTTTGTTGGAATGTCATTCCCTTTGGGTTGAAAAATGCAGGTGCGACATATCAGCAAGCGATGACCACTATTTACCATGACATGATGCATACTTTCATGGAAGATTATGTGGATGACATCTTAGAAAAATCATACAACAGGGAAGGACATCTGGAAATCCTTGATAAAATCTTCACTAGATTGGAGAAGTTCAATGTCAAGTTGAACCCAAAGAAATGTGTGTTCGAGGTAACATCAGCAAAAATCCTTGGTTACATAGTATTAGAAAAAGGTATTGAAGTGGAACCAGCTAAAGCTAAAGAAATAATGGAGTTTTTTGCCACCTAAAAATATCAGTTAATTACAATCTCTACAAGGTAGGTTACAATCCATCAGGAGATTTATCTCCCAGCTGGTAGACAAGAGTTACTCATTTAATCATCTACTTCATAAAAATGTTTCATTCAAGTGGGATCATGACTGTGAAACAACTTTTAACCAGATAAAGCAATACTTGATGTCACCTCCAATCTTCAAACCACCTGCAACAAAAAGACCATTGTTACTGTATATCGCAACAATTGACATTTCTTTAGGAGCATTGTTGGCATAGGAGGATTCTAAAGGAAAAGAACAAGCTATTTACTACATTAGCAGAACACTCAATGGATATGAAATAAACTACACATTCATAGAGAAGGCTTGTTTGGCAGTGGTCTTTGCAACCCAGCAGTTGCAAAACTACATGTTGACTCATACAATTAGGCTCATAGTGAAAATAGACCGATTGAAATATCTACTCAATAAAGTTGCTCTAACAAGGAGATTAGAAAAATGGGTCATGATCTTGAGCAAGTTTGACATTCAATATGTCGATAAGATGGCCATCAAAGGATAGGTAATAGTGGATCAACTAGCTGAAGCTCCATTACAAGATCATCATCCAATGAACATTGAATTTCCAGATATAGACATCTTGAATACTACAACACAACAATGGAGGCTCTATTTTGATGGATCATACACACAAAGAGGATCTGGTGCAAGAATTCAATTTGTCACACCTCAAGGGCACACCATCCCAAGATCCTATAGGCTAATGTTTCCCTATACCAACAATGTAGCTAAGTATGAAGCATTGATTATTAGCATCAAAGTAGATATTGAATGGAAAATCACATAAATGCAAGTATATGGGGACTCACAACTTGTCATCTATCAGGTAAATGATGAGTATCATACAAAGGATGAAAAGCTCATACCTTACAAGAAAATGATAGATGATCTTAAAAATTACTTCATGGATATCAAGTTCAAACAAATACCAAGGGTAGAGAACAAGGCTACAAGTGCCATGGCGAAAATTTCTCCCCTATTGCAATTACCAGAAAAGCAAGGTCATTATGATTTTATGGTGGAACAACTATCTAACCCTGCATACAATGATCCTGATTCACAGACCATATGTCAAATAACCGACACTCAAACCTCACTATATGGAGAGATCTATACTTACCTCAAGGATAATATCCTTCCTCCTAATCTATCTAGAAACCAAAAGCGTAACTTTATCCATCAATCCGCCTGACATGCATTGATTGTTGACATCCTTTACCATTAAGGTCTAGATGGTACTCTTCTTTGGTGTCTAGAACATCACAAATCTGAAACATCCTTACAAGAGGTCCATGAAGGTATTTTTGGAACCCATTCAAGTGGGCTAACCTTAGCTAAGAAACTCCTTCATTTAGGGTATTACTAGTCAAACATGGAGAAGAAGTGTTATCAATATGTTAAAAAGTGTCAGAAATTCCAAATTCATAGTAATCTAATTCATGTGCCAACACAAGAGTTACAACCCTTCACATCAACATGGCCCTTTTGTCAGTGGGGATTGGACCTGGTAGGAAAAATAAATTCATCTTCATCCAATGGACACAAGTTCATCATCATAGCAACAGAGTATTTTACAAAATGGATAGAAGCGGTTCCTTTAACAACTGTCACTGGAAAGCAGATTTCATCTTTCATACTCAACTACCTCATCTGTCGGTACGGGGTACCCCAATCCATTATCACAAACAATGGTAGGCCTTTTAAAAACTAGGATGTCTAGGAATTATGTGAATAATTCCATATCCAATATTGTTTCTCAACACCGTACTATCCACAAGGAAATGGCCAAGCAGAGGCCTCAAACAAGATAATTTTGAAAATACTAAAGAAAATGGTAAACAATGTTGGGCGTGATTGACATGTTCAACTAAATCTTGCACTATGGGCCTACAAAACCAACATTAGAACACCAACAAGAGTAACACCATATTCCTTGGTGTATGTATCAGAGGCCATCCTACCCATTGAGGTAGAAATACCATCACTTTGTGTCTCACTGAAGGGTATCATTACATATGAGGATTACATAGTCTCTAGGCTACAGGAACTGGAATTACTGGATGAACGTCGTCAGCAAGTTGTCAATCATTTGAAGGCATACCAACAAAGAATGTCAAGGAGATACAATCACAGGGTCAAACCTACAATCTTTCAAGTTGGAGACTTGGGCCTAAAGGAAAACCCTAGGAATTAGCAGGATAGAGAAAAGAAAGGGAAGTTTGAACCTAACTGGTTAGGTCCCTTTGTAATCATAACAGTGTATGGATCAGAAGCATATCAATTGTCTACACCAGAAGGGGATATGTTTGATGAACCTATCAAGAGTATCCATCTCAGAAATTTCTATACCTGAATCACCTAGTGCATGAATTAGTTTCTGAAAATGGTTACCTTGATGAAAAACCTGGAAAATAGGCGTGTTGGTGACAGAAAAATAGAAAAAAAAATTAAAAAATCAAAAAGACTGAAAAAGTACAATAACAACATATAGTGAAAACTTGGAAACAAGCACTATTTGTGATTTGAATCAACTCTTCTATCTATTTGGACACATGTCCCGGTTATTGCTTTCACCATAATTTTTACATCCTTTATCATATCATAACACATGGTCATGTCTTACCCTAGCTTGGGGGAAACATATGAACCTCATTGGGGGCAATAACATTGAGCTTAATCAAATGGACAAACAACGGATAGACAAACACGACAAAACAACAATTGAAACACAACCCAACATAAAACATCAATCACCATCGGAAACACATCATACATCCATATCACATCAGAAAATCCAAAAACATGAGTCTGTGTCAGTTGAACTACGTGGTCTCTGCGTGTATAACATAGGCAAGGCTAATCTTTGATCAGCCCCCGAGGCCCCTAGGATATGTCTTTAGGTTAGGTCTTTTCGTTAAAATCTCAAAAATCACAAAACATCATAAAATTAGGATGGATGATCTAATTTGAATAATGATTAAAATACTTTACTCAAATGTGGGATATGTTGTACTTGGATCATTGTTATCATTTCTTTGGAGCAACTCGATGACGTATTGAACTAGAGAAGCAAGGAAGGAGAATGATATTTTCTTTATTTGTTGTTTGTGAATTAATCATAACTACTATGTGAATTTTCACAGGAAGTGCTCTACAAAGTATCATGGATGACATTCCAATTCACATAGGAAAGTGGTTAATTCTTGTATGTTTTATGCAAGAAATACTCAGGTCATCTCAGTTTAATTATACATACATGCTTTTATTTGCTTACAGTATCAAAAATCATGGAAGTAGTACTTAAGTCATCATGGTCTATATTATACCATTGATGCTTGTACTCACTTTCAACATTGTAAAAGCTCAACGATGATACAAAGCACAAAAGTACTGTTAAAATGCCAATATTTGCATGTAGATTTGCATGGTTAAATTAGATTGCATCCATAATAGTTTTTACATCTACAGAGTATTTTGTTACAAAAGCTCGTGAAGGATTCAAATTAACAATTATCTTTTCTCATAAATAGATTGAGTATACTTGATGTTGACAAAAACATCATCATAATCATATAGTTGCATCATTATATTCACTTGCATACATTATAAAACATTTCATCATCATTTCATCATTCATACATTTGAATCAAATCATTTTGCATTCATCATATCATATTTTTCATATCACAAATTGCATGAAGAAAATCTCAAAAACATAAATCTCTATCATATAATCATACATCCATTTATTACATCATATATATCACATATCATCTTCATCTACACATAAATCTCTATCATATCACATATCATACATAATAAATCATATATCATTAATCCATCCATTTATTATATCATATATCATACATCATTTTCATCCATTTATTACATCTTATATTTGCATTTACATCAAAATAAAAATACACACATCCCATTTACATTGCATATCATATATCATTTAAACACATCATATCCATAATCATGTATATAATTACATCATCATACATATACATCATAAATCCATACATCATCCATACATCATACATCCATGCATTCATTATACATCATCATAATAGAACATCATACATCATAGCATATTATCATGATATAAACTGCATCCATAACATCATAATAAAAGGATCATCACATAGCATATAGAACATGAAAGAAAATGCATCCATCAATAAATCATGTAGAACACATATGGATCAAAGAGTCCACTGCATATCATATAGATCAAAATAATAATTTCAAGTATACAATGATGTCTAAAATGAAGAGAGAGATATATAATAAAAGAAATGGCTATAAACGGAATGTACATCATCATCTCAAATAACAAAGGGGAATCACATCTGAAGCTAAGTATTGCTAGCTCTAGACGGTGCAGGAATAGCAGGACCAGTCCCTCCACCACCACCAACTGTACCAGGATCTCTGAGGTCTCTCTGAAGAGGTTGTGTCACACTCGCACTGATAGTCCTAGAATAAGTCCTGCCAGATTGGGACTACCTATAGCTCACTCTCTACTCCGAAGGGATGACATCATAATATCTACCTTTGTAGTACTCCACCTCCCCACCAATACATACAACCTCTCGCATATAATCTTCTAGAGAAGTACCATCTTCCAATCTCTATAATCTCTTGGTTGTGGCCAGGGCTGCCCCTGCAGTCTGCCTAGCAACATCCCTCTTGGCTGTCAATGCTGCAATTTGTGACTATGTTGTAACCAACTAAGCCTGCACTGATGATAAAGCCTTTGCATGTAACTAGGCTTGTGCCTGCATCTAATCCTGAGTCAACTCTAATAAACCCTGAGCTTGAAGAAGTTGCTCCTAAACAATCTCTAACTGCACTTAAAGGCTCACTATCTGCAGCTGATCTAAAACATCCCTCACTCCCTACCTCTTACGAGGCATTATCTCCTTCAGCAAATCTAAGGCAAGACCCGACCCACCTGTAGCCTCTCCATTGTCAAATCTATAGTCATCACCGTTGCTTTCATCCCCACTGCTCTCCTCTCCACTATCCTGCTCCTCACCAACATCCTCCTCACCACCAACATCCTCCTCACCAACAACACTGACATCCTCTACCTTCAACCATGTGCAACAGGAACGTCCTCCTCTGCAAGTAATGGGGTGGGCTCATCTCGAATGGTAAGACATGGAAATAGATGTAGAACCAAATACTCGACATAGTCTATTATAACCAATAGCTCAACAATTTCAGGACGAATATCTCACTCAAATGGCTACAAAGACTGATACTCTTGAATAGCAACATCATATGAAAAAACAAGCCCCCAATCTACAGAATCTGACTAACGACAACCATAATGAGTAGCACCCTAGGGCATACTCTGAACCATACCATACTGTCTATACACTCATCTAATAAAAAATCTCTCTAGAACCCAGCGATTTTGACCAATCAATATCATCCACTGACAGAGGAAAGGCCCCTAAATATCATCCTCGTCCCAATGCTCACATTCAAGGTAGGGATACCATGTCACAAACTCTATTTCATCAATCACTCTCCTCCAATAATTTAACTTACCCAGTCGAGACTAAGTAAGGTAGTTGGAATATCTGAACACATATGGTCTCATAGGTGGTCTATGTCTAACTGGCACTGGACGCATGATAGCTATGTGCTCCCACACCCATACTTGAAGCAAAGTGACACCAGAAGATAAACTCTGACCTCTAATAAACACAACTAAATGTAAATCATGATATAGGTGGGAAAGCATGCACATGCCCCAAGCAAATCTAGTCCCATGAACAACCATACTCTCCAGTACTCGGCCCCAACCAACAAATAATCCCTTTGACCTACGATCAGGACGAAGGAATCCTCAGATAAATCTAGCAAGCACTATAGGTAAAGTGGTGTAATCAGCTACCATCTCCCACCATGGAATCCACTCTCTAACAATATGCTCGTCCTCAAACACCCTCCAAAGAGCATCAGTACCACCCTGCTCTAAAGAATCGTATACAACAATGTCACCCACAACTGGTATCTACAAGATCTTCCAAACATCCTCTAGAGTGACTGTCATCTCACCGGTAGGAAGGTGGAAGGTGAACTATCTTCGCTATGCCATCTCTCAGCTAGCGCTGTCAATAGACCCCAATTAATCCTAATCTGGGGCATGAATAAAAGAGGAGATAGTCCACAACATGTAAAAATAGTCATGTCAGGTTGTGCTAATTGAGGTATCAAATCAAATGTCCATGGGAATCGCTCTTGAACCTAAAGGTTCTCCAACCGCTCCTATTATCATGAAAAGATCAAAGTCAATATTCCATGTCAATCATCAGAACATCAAATATCCTATCAAATCTAATCATCTCTTGATGAGAATCTTCATCAAATCTCATGAGCAAGCATCATTGAACTTCACCTATCATGAGGTCAAATCATCAAGCCTCACCTATCATGAGGTCAATCATCAATGCATAAAATCAACCTCACTCATCATGAGGTTCATCAATCAAATTATAATTATTCCTCACCTATCATGAGGATAATTATCATCAAATAAAACATCAGACCTAGCCTATCATGAGGTTGAACATCATCTACTTGATCAGGATTATCAATTAAATCAAACCAATGGCTGACACAATAAAAAATCAACAAAATCAAGGACAAATTGAACAAACTTCATCAATTTAATTTGAATGCGCTAAAATAGGCATTCAAAAGTGCTAAAATCATGACGTGCGCCACTTCATCAGTCAAAAGCGCTATAACAGGCGATCAAAGCGCCATTTCACCAAAAGCGTCATTCTATAGGGTCAATGCACTAAAACTTTAGGTCAAAGCGTCAAACTAATCAAAGCACTAAAATAGAAGGCCTAAGCGTTAAACAATCTATTCTAAGTGCTAAAGTTTTGAAAGCATTAGTTTATCCTACCAAAGCACTAAAACAATTATCCTATGCGCTAAAGTTTTCAAAGTGTTAAAACACTATATCTAAGCGCTAAAACAGAGGTCCTACGTGCTAAAGTTTTCAAAGTGCTAAAACACCTAATGAAAGTGCTACAATGGAAGTTGAAAGCACTAAAAGAATTGAAAATTTAAAAAAATCTAAAAAATATGCAAAAAATGAGACCATGCACGAAAAACAAGGGGATAAAGGGTATGTACGGAAGGTCCATAGGTGGTCGGGCACTGGTGATGTCGTACACGTTTGAACCGGTGGGTGTGATAAGGAATCGACATCTCGCTCCAAGTGGCACAAATAGCTCTCTCACAAATTTTTCAAAAGTCAAAATGCACAAATGAATGTGAAAAGGACCCTTTTGACTTTTTCTAAGTTTTGAAGGTGGAATTTTTGTGGGGTTATTTTAAAAAAAATTTAAAAGATTAATTCAATAACATCTTGGGGTACTTTCTACATCAATTATCGGGAGATAAATTATTTCATTACTGAATATTCATTGAATCTACATCAAAATCATCGACAAAATCATTAAAAAATGAAAAAAAATGAAAATTTCAAAATAATAAAAAAATTATCAATTTATCTCCCGAGGGGGCATATATCCATCAATCACATGAAAATCATATTTGGGGCATACTGAAAAAAAAAATTCATCGATACTAGTAGCAGCAGCAAATTTCTTTGAAGCAATGCGTAAACACATCACTTCAAAGAGGGGCAAAATGTATACACCTAAAAATGGTCTGGATAATCAAATTAATTAAATACGCTTTATTTGATTAATTATCTTAATTTCCTCTACTATTAAATAAATAGAAATATTTATTTATAGTTCACATTCTAATTCTCCTGTTCTTCAATTTTAATTAAATATACAACTTCTATAGTTGGTGTTATTTAATTATTACATCATTTCAATCTTAATTAAATAAACAAAGTTTTATACTTTATTGTTTAATTATCACATTCCTTCTATTTAATTTAATAAACAACTTCTATAGTTTATTTTATTAAATTATTTATTTCCCTTTTTGTTAATTTAAATAAATCAAAATATTTAAATAAAGGCATAAAGTAAATTCCTCTATTCACTCACCTACCAAATTTGATATTCCAAAATCCAATTTAATTCAACTAGCATTCACAAGAAGCCGTGGAGACAAATTGGAGACAAATTTGAATCAATTTCGAGACAAATTTGAATCAATTTCTCAAATCTTCTTCCTCTGATCTTTCCTATCATCTTGCCTGATGTTTTCATGGGGAGAAACCATTCCCTTCATCAGCTCTAGCTTCTTCATCTCTCACCCTTCAAATCTCAAGATTGAATCTAGGCCTCTGTTGTGCTACCCCGTCACAATGTGTTGCCGTGAAATATATATATGTACAGTATTTTTTCACAGGAAATGGATCCCCAAATCTTTGTGCAAACTTAATTTGTAGCATTCATAGCAATCAAGCAATCATATCAATAGCAATAGGCATAGTATCTTAGTATCATATTAGCAATCATAAGCATTGGTAGAATTCACATCACGGTAGCATCATAGTTTTACTGTAGCTTTCATTCATCAGGTTTCATGTCAGAATAGATTACAGTAGTATCATAGCTTTTTAAGTTTCATTATCAATCATCACATCATTGCATTTAGCATCAATTTCATTCTTTAGATAGGCATTTTAACAATTACGGTGCTTACAAATGTAAGAGCCCTCTGTGACTTGATAAATCTTTGGAGATAGGAGACAATGAGACGCTTTAAAGTTTTTTGTGCTTTAAATTAGTTTAATTGATGTTAAATCTTGATATAATGTTTCATTAAGAAGTGTTTTAGTTTGTTTTACTTATTTACTTTTCCACACTTATAATGTGTTTATTTGATTTATGATAGGATATTATTTGTTTTTACGATTCTTTTATTGTTGGCTATTTATCCTTTTGTCTTATATTTTGTTGTTTCCATTATTGTGTTCCCTTTATGTTTAGAATTATCTATTCCTATTGATATTGATTGGTCCTTACTTGTCTTCATTATTCTTCCCTATTAATTTTTCTTTATATTTAATATTTTAAGATATTATATAATATACCTTGTTAGTTTATTGTCTATATATTTAATAACTTTAACTTTTTAATATTATTTAACATTTATTATGATATTAGACAATAGAGTTTGACTTTTCTTAATCTATTCTATAATATTAATAATATTTGTGACTAATATCTTCTTTCTTATTTTATTATCATTTCTATAGCTATATCTAACATGTTATTTTATTATTTAATATATATTATTAATATTTGTATTTTTTTTTAATAACTTGTATAATAATCATTATTTTTATTATCAAGCTTTTTGTTACTATTTCTTTTTTTTTCTTATATTTCCTCTCCTATCTTTTCCTTGAACCTTTTTTTGGGGTCAGTGTCCTCCAACCTTCCCAACACCCTCTCATATTTCTATCCAATTTTGTTAATATAATTTTCATTTTTCTCTCTAATTGCTTATCATCTTGATGATGGATCATATTGATGTTAAAAAAAAACCTTTGTTTTTGTATGATGCATTAGCTTTATGTAGTGCCTTGTGTTTTTTAATTGTTAATTATGTTTTTATAATTATTTATCAATGAGTAGGATTTTGGGCATTATATGATCTCCAAACAACTACCAAATTATATTCTAAGTAGAGTATTAAGGGCACACAGTATGCTCTAGTTGATGTAAAAATATGTCCTCAAGAATATTAAGATAGATTAGTATATATACTTGTCATTCTTATTTAACATTTGTCAACAAGTTCAAGGGGAAAGAGTACTAGGATTTTTTGTATGCCCTGATTCTTGATTTCTTCTCACCGCCATATATAATTATAGTGATATAAATTGAAGAAACAAGTGGAATTTAATACTAAAAACCATGGTGAAACCCTTAAAAAATATGGAATTTTATATTAATTCATTCAATACACAATATTCATAACTTATTTTGGCACTTTAGTGCATTTCTAGGATTTTATAGTTTACAAATAAGGCCAATAAACTAAAAACGTGATTCTTAATTAGGATAAGAATGAAATATGAATACCAATATGAAGTATGTGAATAATCATGTACTTTCAAAAAATGACACTCAAAAAGGACTAGGTATGTGCATAAACAGAGCTTTGGAAGCTCCCAAAATAAGAACTACTCAACAAAAGTATAATTAAAATGTAAAGATCAAGAACAAGATGCACAATTACCAAAAATAGAGATCGTCGTTGTCTTGCCATTAAAAAATAACTAGTTCAAAAAATTGAATTCAAGTGAAGTCTAGATGACTAAGAACATGCCCTCTAAAATTTGGTTCCCAAAATGAAAACTCAAGTAGGCGATGATATCAACAAGTTGACTAGGCATTAATTGTGTCATACAATGCTAACATGTCATATTGATTGTGTAGGTCATATAGGCAAAGTGGTGGTACAACACTAATGTGGTAGACCTATGACAAGTGTAAATGTGTAGATAGTGCATTGATTGTGTAGGGAACCTATGTAAATGTCATGTGGTGTGTGTTAATTGGAATGTCAAAAATTGAATACCATATAATTTTGACAGTGTGATTTGCACTTGTTTTGGAATTCATCCTCTAACATGTCTTAGGGCCACTAATACATAACTTATGCCATTTTCTTGATCCAAGCTAATGTGATGCTTTCATGTTTGCTTAATGTCGAACTAGTATTTTCTTTGTATATTTTTCATCTTATAACACCTTGACACTTTCATACTTCTAGATGTTTGTACAACTACACAGACGACTACAAAACCCCACTATTATCCCATCGATTTCAAAAAAAAACTAAAATGATCTCCTCATACAAACAAATAAAACTAATCATATTAGTTTCTTTATCCATTCCTCTAATAAGTTTCTTTGAAGATTCTATTTTAAGTCGGTCCTCCCATTTTAAACTTCATCGCATCTTCACACATTTTATTTCTAAATGAAACAAAATCAAATACCCTTTTCATAAATTCTTTCCCAACAATGAAAGAATTGGATTTTTCTATTTATGAACAACAATGTTATTATTCTTTCCTATTTGTCTTCTATTTTTTATTGTGTAGCATTCTACTTGAAAAATATATGTTTAATTATCATGTCTTTATTGACAACCAAAAATAAAAATAATCTCGTATAGGTGTTTCTTCTTCCCATACATTTCTTAAACAATTCATTCTATATTTAACATTGTTTGAAAATTAACAACAAATATTTAAACAATTCAAAAACCAAAATTTTACGTAACATATTCTTTGTGAACAACAATTATTATGATACAACTAATTGAAATGCATATTTTAACCCCCTAACAATCAACTAAAAGTAAAATATTCCCTACTATTTCTTGATGCCTAACTTCCATCTTATCTTCATTTTAATTTGTTGAATTGTTACAGCAAATTGATGATTCCGACACCTCTATTCCTTAAGAAAAAGGCATCCTCGCTTTTACACTCCTTCCCTTCCCACACAATAACTATCACTTTTCTCGAAACCTTGCCTTTGCATTCAAATGAGTATTTCTTAGTGCTCTATAGTGCCTCTGGGGTTGCGTTCCTCTGAGTTTTGGGTCTATTCATAATGGTGTGGGCACTCGTTCCCGTCCTTTGGGCTGCGACGGGTGTAAAAGTTGTGGCATGGAATCTCCAAAATTATTTGGGAAAATGGTTGGTCCTTTTACTCGTGATGCTCCTACGAATATTGATGCCATGGGACCCCCTACGCTTGACTCAGACAGCCATGTTTTTATAGGTTTCATGGGTAATATTTTTGGGTCTTCTCCTGGTCGAGTTATGGTGGTTGTGGGCACAAATGGGGCGGGTCATGGTCTGTCTTATGTGACCATGGATGATTTGGGGACTCATTGATTTTGTTCACCTTCCATATTCTGGGAAAGTCGGCCACTTCCTTGTTCACACTCCTCTTTTATTATGGTTTGTGGATGGGATGTGATTGATAATGAATCTTATTATTCTCGTTGAAGTCTGATCTGTAGATTTAATCACTTTTGGGCTTCTTTTTAAATTTGCATTAATGGGTTTTGGAGTTTTAGAGGCCTCTCATTAATGGTATAATCAATCTTTATTTTTGTGTCATGGGTTTCTTTATCATAAGTTTTCAAATTTTAAAGAATGTGGAGTTGATATTGGATGATTAGCTATGGATGTGGAGTGAGTATTCCCCCTCTCTCAAACCACAATTCCCTTCTTTCAATTTTATGACTAAATATCTCAATATTATCCCAGTTTGGGTGAGGTTGCATAATCTCTCTAATTTTAGGAAGATGAACCTACTTTGAGGATATCAACAATACTATTGATCATTTATGAAGGTAGATTCAACCATGTCCAACATTGGCCACTATATTTTTGCCCATATTCTATTGGACATCAACATTTCTAAGAATCTTCATGGGGATGTTGTTTTGATGGTTGAGGATAGGTGGTGGAGTCATTCGCTTGATTATGAGAGCCTATCATTCTAATGTAGATGATGCTTTGTTATTGGACACGTTGCTTTTGAATGTCCCCATTCTTTCTATAGAATTGTGGGCTCAACTACATGATGGCAAAATGCCCTCCCTAATCACTTGACTATGGATGTTTCTACTATTTCTTACTCTTTGGTGGATGAGTCTCCTTATTTTGCCCCCGCACCTTGTCAATGGATCGTGATGTGTCGAGTTGGGGCAATTCAATCAATTTTGTGAGTCCCCATTAGAACTTCTTTCTAAATTGGTTCAAGCATCTCTTCAATTTGATCCCATTTCCCAATTGGTGGACTATGGGGGGATTCTTGATCTTGCTCATTCTATGGATTCTATAAAACATATGACTTCTTCAATTAGACATTATTCATCATCATGTGAGGTGACTATGGTTGAGGCAATAGTTTAGGACTCCCCCCTCCCCACGATCTAAAGAGTTAAATAATGGTGTGTCTTGGATAATTGTTCAAATAAGAAGAGAGGTCTTCCTAAATATTTTTAGAATCACATCCCTAGGTTATGTGTGTGTCGATTGCTAGGAATAGGTCAAGCATAGTGTAAGTTGGGGTTGGTTGTTTTCAATGGAAACTTAGTTGCACTTGTGTTGTTGAACATTTTTTTCAGTAACTATTGCATTGCCCTTATATTTTGTTGTTGTTTTATTGTTGGTCAATTATTCTTTTGTTGATGTTTTACTATAACAAGACTTAAGGAGCCCAGTAAAATGTATTTTCCCTTTAATCGAAATCATTCATTTTATTTATTTTTTATTTAGTTAGTTGAATTGTTATAGAGTTTATTTAACTATCATATTCACTATAATAACAAATTCATTACTACTACACCATATCCAATGTTCTTGGTGTTGCAACAAGCAATTGCAATTTGAAAAAGAAAAGCATTATACCTTCTATTTTTATATTTTCATGAATTTTTCCCATGAACTATAAATTGAATAGAGAAGCAAACATATCACTCTTTGTTAGAATTGGCTATGGCTGCCACCCAAGATCTATGGACCAAATGGAAAGCACAAGAAAGAGAGAAAATATGACAAGAATAAACTATATTCAATGTCATTGATATGATATGATTATGATTATTTACAATGAGAGAGACCCCTTGGTTATATAGCCAAGGTGAGAACATAGAAGGGCATAAGATTATGACAAGTGTCGTAATCTTATGACATGAGACAACTAAGAAAACCTATCACTCCACAAAAGGTGGAGAGATAATCACATGATGTGTCCACAAAAGGTGGAAATGATGAGATAATGACATGTCAAGTCCACCAAAAGTGGAGATTCTCCAACAACCTCCTATGTGGTCGCTAAGTAAACTTAACTAAAGTGTAATTATGACCTAGGACAAGGTACAAAACATTTAATTACACCAACACCCCCCCTTAAGTGCAACTTAGGGAGAATGTACACAAAAGTAAACAATGCAAGATGGGTCCCGGCTACTAGGCCATGTTAGGTACCCATGTACAAACAATGCAATCTCTCAAAAGCGAGGAAAGGGAGAAAACCTCATGGGAAAAACTCCCCCTCAAAAGAGAGATGAAATACAAAATAGAAATGCTCTCAATGAAGAATGAGAAGGTAAAAACCCCATGTGAGGAAAAAGACCCCCATGAGAGAAGTAGAAGAGAGACAAGGTAGCCCCCTCAATGTTGAGTCTCCGCAATGATGGTAGAAGCTCGACATTGAATGCTGAGATGATCCAATCTCAACAATGTTCCTCCCCTTAGGAAGAAACAAAACCAAGGATGTATGCAGGATGTCAAGATGTATGATGTATGATGATGTCTCCGAAGCATGCTCAAGTGTCTCCATGTCGAGAAAGTTGCCACACTCCAATCGTGTTCTAGGCCACACTGCTGAAGAGGAAAATCCAACATCTAGTAGAGAAGAATGTAGAGCACAATCCAAAGACAAAGATATCCCCTCTGAAGACAAAGAAGCCTCCTCCAAATGTTGTCCAAAAGTATACACACTCACACCAATCTGTGAAGAATGATCATGTAGAGAATGAACAAGAGGGTCAAGGTGTTCCCTCACAACAACTGAAGAAGGTTCATCTTCATCAAAGAGAAGATGAATGCTATCAATGGTGTCCTCCAAATCCGCAAGATGAGACTCCACAAACAAGTCTGAAATACTGTTAGGAAGCCATCCAAAGTAGCCATATCTGGAAGACTACGTATATTCTGCTGCATTGAATCACTAGGAGTCAAAACTGTTGAATTGCAAGTAGCATCAACTGCAATAGTAGGTGGAGGAGATGAAATGCAAGGCTCAAGTACTGGATCGGATGTGAGTATGCCCAAGTTCAAAAAGCCAAATGTCCCCTCAAAATCATAGTTGTGATCAACAGTCGAAGGAACATTGTCACCATCAGAAGCAAACTGTGCAAAGGAATACAACCGAGATGAATGATCAACCACCCCAGTAGCAATGATATCTCTAGTCTCCAAGTCTCGAATGATAATTGAATCAGGAGTGAACTCCACAGTTCTCCCATCTCCACCATGTGTAATCTGATATATGGAAAGTAGATTGTTCGTCAAATGAGGAACACACAAGACATCCTGAAAAGTGTTCTCCCCAATGCTAATAGATCCCTTCCCTGTTACACTCATATATGTATTGTTTCCCATCAAGATAGGAGACATAGAACAAGGCTGAAATGAAGAGAAGATAGTCCGTGAAGATGCCATTTGATGTGATGCTCCTGAATCTAGAAGCCATCTCCCGGATCCTGGACTTGAATGAGCACAAAGAGCTTGTCCTTTATATCCTGATGTTTGACCTTTGTCCTTTTTAGACTGTTTTGAAGTAGAAGGAGAAGAAGATGATTCTGACATTCTAGAAGGCAAATCAATGTGATTCTTTTTGAGAAGATTTTTCAACTCATCAATATCCTTCTTATTACAATAATGTTCTTCATGTCCATCCTTCTTGCAATATGCACAAAAAGGTCTCTCCTTCTTAGATGATTCTCCTTTTGAAGAAGATTTTTTCTTTCATTGATCTGAATGTGGATTTACTTGATCTGAATGTTGATTATTCTTTGCTTTCTTCTATTTCTTATCTGATTCTGATTCTTTCACCTGATTAACCAACAATGCCTGAGATTTAGAACTCTTGATGAGACCCATTGAGATAAGCTTTTGTTGCTCATGTATCAACATTTCAGAAAATGATGCAAATGAAGGTGTAGTATATGTAGACCCCCTAGTCAATCTATGAGTATGAAAGCTAGAAACAAAAGAAACATAATCAAGACCAAGTTTTTTCATTGTATTGTACACCAACTGGATGTCCTTATCAATTCCACATGCTTTACATTGCTCTTTTAGATCATTAACCTTAGTGATGTAGTCCTAGATGTTGTCAAAGTTCTTAGGATCAAGATTCATCAAATCATTATCAATTTGATAACCTCTTACTTCATCTTTTGTACCATACAATGTTTTCAATTTTTCCCAAGCTTCATGAGAATTTTTACATGATTCAATTTGAAACAACAAATCTTGAGAAACTAGTCTACGAAGACACCCAAGAGCTTTGGCATGTTTGATCATCCATTTTAACTTTTTCTCATCATCAATAGGTTCAAGTACCTTATTTTCAACATATAGAGAGTGACCTTCTGTCATTAGAATATTCCATGCATTTTGATGCCATGTTGAATAATTATATGATGTGAGCAAAGGAACCTTAGAATGATCCATGAAAATGAGAGAGAAAAAGCAAACAGATCAAAGCAATGCACCAAGAGACCCCCCCCAAATCACTCAATCAAGAAACCCCCCAAGCAATATCTGATTTGGCACTTTATATTTAGTGCATTTACAGTTGCTGGATGCCAAGAACAGCAAGCTAGACCTGATCTTAGTGCTTACAAATGCCAAAATAGGCCACAGTATCAAGTACAATTTTTGGTACAAAATGAGATCAATATGATCATACCACTGAGAAGTACACAAAAAATAATGCACTTTCAAAAAAAATTGCACCCAAAAATGTTACCATAGGAGCAAGATAAGAGCTCCTGAAGTTCCCAAAATGAGAACGAAGCAGCAACACCTATGAGAATCTGAAAATTCTGAAAAAATTAGGCACCAAAACAAAAAACTGATTGCACCAGTGCGTAGAGCATGAAAAATTTGCCCAAAAAAAAAAAAAATTGCTCGAAAAAAGGAGTCAGAATGAGCAAGATATTAGCCTTCAAAGTTGAACTGCAAAAATGAAAACTCAAATGGAGAGGGGGCTGAAAATTCTTTTGAAAACTGATGACGTGGTGCTGACGTCAGCAATCTCCGAAGTTAAATTTGACAGTTTGATGCCCGTCACCGAAAAACTAACCGCCTGCCTGAAATATTTGATGCTAATGGAATATTCTTCTCAGAATCTCCGGCTGCCGGAATGTGACAAAATCTTTCCCGAGAATATTCTAGGTGAATATTCTTTCTGTGTCGGGTTTTTGATTTATACGTGTCGGAATGTTCTCCGCTTGGATTCTTTTGTGATCGCCGGAGTTTTTTTTGCGAAACTACCCGCCGATGAAATTGGAGCTGGATTTTTGTTGAAGCGTCGGCCGAAGACTTTGGTGGCCGCGGATGTGTGGGAGCCATGGGGGCCCGGGTGGCCGTTGCAGGGGGCCACGTGGCTTCTCTGCAGGCGCCTGTGGTACCCTGTACTCTCTGAGAATAGCGGATTAAATCCGCAGAAAACAAAAACTTTTTTTTTGCCTTTTGATTTTTTTTTTTAACTTTTCAATACAAATTTTTTAATTCAAAATCTTTGAAAAATATTTAATCGATACAATATAATTTTTTTCAAAAAATTTCAAAAAAATTTTGAAAATATTTATTTAAAAATAATCGTACCAACTGTAATTATGGCGACCTGAGGCCGTACGACCCTATGAGCAAAAAATTTTTGCCTCACCAGATGACTTGCTTCGAATCGGATAAATTGACAGTTGATCTTAGGGTTTTTGGCCCTTCCGGACGCAATGGCAGGGTCGGATTTGACCCAAAATGCTCCAAAATTGTAGCTACCTTTTGGATCTGGCAACCACTCTTTAGCTTCAAACCCTCATAGATTTGGCCTCGTATCTCCGATTTGGATGAAACAAAAGGAAAAATTGACTATCTCGAACCTTCCGGATGCAATGGTGAGCTCAGCTTTGCACCAGCAAGCTCGGATATGAACCTACAACAAAGAGCCACGAACGGAGCCTCCTCAGATCTAGAATCTCTCTTCAGAAAAAGACTCTCCAATGGCACCCAACTTACTCTGATACCATGTTAGAATTGGCTATGACTGCCACCCAAGATCTATGGACCAAATGGAAAGCACAAGAAAAGAGAGAAAATATGACAAGAATAAACTGTATTCAATGTCATTGATATGATATGATTCTAATTATGATTATGATTATTTACAATGAGAGAGACCCCTTGGTTATATAGCCAAGGTGAGAACATAGAAGGGCATAAGATTATGACAAGTGTCGTAATATTATGACATGAGACAACTAGGAAAACCTATCACTCCACAAAAGGTGGAGAGATAATCATATGATGTGTCCACAAAAGGTGGAAATGATGAGATAATGACATGTCAAGTCCACAAAAAGTGGAGATTCTCCAACAACCTCCTATGTGGTCCCTAAGTAAACTTAACTAAGGTGTAATTATGACCTAGGACAAGGTACAAAACATTTAATTACACCAACACTCTTCAATCTAGAAATAAACCTTGAGACTACAATCAACTCTAAAGGTTGAGTTATATTATTTTGTACTAAAATATAATATACTCATGATATCATTTCAACATTCTCTATAGAATTTTTATTTTCTTTTCTAACACTTCACAAGTTTCTCTCATTACAACAAGTAGAAATTGGATTTAGTTTCATTTTCAAAAGAACTAAAAAACTTATTTTCCATTAAACTTTGTTTTGTCCAACACTATCATTTTTTTAGATTCAAATATATTTATTGACTACTATGCATACCTACATATTGGCATGACCTAGATTTTCCACTACCAAATTTCCTCCCTGACACATATTTACAAAGTAGTTAGATCATCCTTAGAATTTTTAAGTGATGTTTATATTTTACATATTACAATAATAATAGACTATATACTATATTTATTATTATTCACATCTTATCAAATTTATTGTAGATGTACTTAGGCTAAGCACACACACTATTAATTTCTATTTGATTTCTTATAGAGGTTGAAAGACCAAAATAAGGGCTTGACTACCATGGCAAGGTCCTATGTACTAAACCATTCCACCTTGTCCTAGAGACAAGTTGCATGACAATGACTCTTCTCTCAAGATTTTTTAGATTCACTTTTAGTTTTGACATTCGTAATTCCTCTTCATGCTTTAAATTATCTACTTTTAATTATAGTATGCCAAATATTTTAGTACATTCATTTTATTATTGCATTTATATTATTTGTCTACGGTGGACAAGTTTTCACATGGCAATGCCTCACTACCTCTATCTCCACATCTCACTTCAAACACTACACCTCTTAATGCATTCTATTTCAAATCATTCATTTCTATTGTATCATTATCAAAATATTATTTTATAATTACAAAAATCATTTTTCTTCTTTACAAAAATTGGTCTAGTAGCATTAATTATATTAACTTGCAATTTATGCTACATTTGTTACAATCTTATTCTAGCTTAATTAATGTAGATATTTAAGTTTAAAGAAAGTAAAAGCATATAATAATAGGATAATGTGTTGGATTATGACCGATGGTGCCTTGGTGATGGTAAGACATTGGTGATACTAGGGTGGCATGAGAGAAATACAACAATCACGCAAAAAAAAGGGGATGAGTGATAGTGTCATGGTAGCTAAGTATTGATAGAGCAGTGACAACATGGTGATTGTTGCAAGGTGTGCACCCTTGGTCTCCTTTTGTTGTGCAACATGGTGTTTGGGTTCATGACATGGCTTAATCACCTCCCATGGATTCATTAACTTTGGTGGTTGTATTAAGCATTAACAAGTCAATCTTTTGGTGTAATGACAACCATCTTTACAATAATTGGTATTAGATATTGGGTCATGGGTTTGAACCCCTTGCTTGCGCTAGGGGGGGTTGTTGCAAGGTGTGCACCCTTGGTCTCCTTATGTTATGCAGTGCAACACTTAGGTTTGTGACATGGCTTAACTATCTCCCGTGGATTCATTAACTTTAGTGGTTGTATCAGGCATTAACAAGTCAATCTTTTGGTGCAACGACAATCGTCTTTGCAATAGTGGTTCTATAGTAGAAATGTTTTTTTATCATACAATCATACATAGTGGCCAAAACTAGGGCCTCCAAATAAGTTGTCCAATTTGGATGAATTGACAAAGTGACCTTATCATTTTTGGGTATTTCAAATATAATAAAAGACTCAAATTTCTATGATTTTGCTTTAAAATGCCTATTAATTGTAAAAAAATCACAAATGACAAGAAACTAAAAATTGTTGTTTTTTATTAAGGAAAAAATAGGTTTTGAAGGGACCTAAAACCCTTTACAAACAAAACCAAAGCTACAAAAAGGACAACCTATAGCCAGCCAAAAACTAGCCCCCAAACAAAATCTGTCAAGATTTACATTTATAACTACTCTTGTGGGAATGAAGAGTCGTGTCAAAAGAAGGCCTAGAGAATTTTTCTTTCTTTCCCATAACAGTTGTGAAAGGGTGAATTTAGGTGCTAGAATATGAACAACAAACAAAGGAAAGAAAATAACACTAAAAACACCCTACACCTCAAGATTAGCCTAGTTAGATTCAACACAAAATAAAGATAACAAATGGAACCTTTTACCCTGTCTCGAATTGATCCTTTGGTTGGCCCTTTGATCTTTGGTGTTGTATACTCCTTGGATGGCAAGAGATTCAAATGTGGATTGTGAGATGGATGGAAAATAGATGGAAGTGGATGCAAGTATGAAAAATGACTAAGTATGGCTTGAGAAAAAAATTTGCAAGAGTTTGGCTAGCATGAATAGTCTCTCCCAAAATGAAAGAAAAGAAGGGATATTTATAGAGAATTTGGAATTTTATAGGGAAATGGATGGTCAAGATTGAGCCACAAAGATCAAGATGTAGAGATAAGGTGAGTTGAGAACTCACAAGCCCTCACATCTTGACATGTGGCATGTGAAGTGGCTTGAAAAGAATGATGTGGTCATGAAGTGGAAGGATAGTACATGACATAGAGGTGGTACATAGTACCTTGGGATTGGATAAGATCTCCTCATAAAGGAGGTCCTTATCCCCATGTGGGTGAGAGGACATGTGAGGAATTAAAAATTCTTCAAATATCCACATGGAAACGAAAAAATATATTTTAAATTCCAAGGGATGCATTGGGGGTTTAAATGTGAATTAAAAATTCACATGGGGAATGGAGTTGCCTTCTCAAAAGGAAAAAATATTTAATAGGGTTGACTTAGGACACATTCCATAAATGATATAGGGATTAGGTTGAAATAACTAAGTGATTAAGGTTGTGCAAGTACTTGAATTAGACTAATTAATGAAGATTATAGGCAGGTTAGATTTCACATGTGACTTGATGTGACAAGTCAATGATCATATGGGGAAGAGTACAAGGAATCTAATATTCTTTGGAAGGATAAAAGGAATTAAAAATTCCTTGGAAGGATAAAAGGAATTAAAAATTCTTTGTCTTTAGGCTAGTTAATGAAGGATAAGAGGAGGGTTAGGAGGCCAAGAGATATTAGAAGCCAACTTGCAAAAATTGGAGGATGTGACACATCCTAATCAAGGATTAGGCATGTGCACATCCCTAATGATGGGATTAAAAGATGGATCAGGATTAAGAAAGGGATGTGACATGTGAGGAATTAAATAAATGCCATATTTATTTAATTCATTTGATGAAAATGAGGATTAAATAGATAAGGTATGCATTTATTAATTAAATACCTTAGGGATTTGGCAGAATTAAAGATATTAATTAAATAATTGCGATATTACTTAATTAATGCAAATAAGGGGATGCTTAAATGAAAGGGGATAAATTTGGATAAATTAAATGTCCAAATTTAGGTGTCTACATTTTTCCCCTCTTTGAGATGGTGTTACGAAATATCATCATTTCAAAGAATATTAAAACATAGAACCTAGAAGAAGATGGTTAGATTGGGAAAGATGCCCCAGACATCAAAGGATTGACTAGAAAGGAAGATGATGGGGGTGAAGATGAAAGTTAGGGATTGAGGATGCCCCCTCGAGAGGAAATGTGGGTTCAAGAGGACACAGGTGTTCTCTTGAAATGGATGAAACGATGAAAGGGGGGATGAGGAAGAGGATGCAAAGGGATGGACAAGATAGGAGGATAAGCAATAGGAGATGGATGAAGCACAAATAGATTTGAGGACGACTATGATGTTGCCCTAGTCAAGGTACGAGTCAAAAGGGGTTGATAATGGATAAAGTGTTTTCAATGAGGGAATGACAGATCCCGAAACAACATGAGGATAGGGAAGGATACATCCCAATGGATGGTATTGATGAGGGAAGGATACATCCCAAAACACCACTAAAGGATAGGGAAGAATACCTCCCGATGATTATGGTGAAAGTGTTGTTGATGAGGGAACAATACATCCCAAAACAACACCAGAGGGATAGAGAAGGATATAGATGGATGATGATGATGATGATGATGATGGGGTTAAGGCCTGTAACAAGACTGGGGACAAGACCAAGGATTTGATTAGATGATTTTTGCTAGAGTGAATGGGGGAGGATTGGATTGGGATGGGGGGAATTGTGGTAGATGAGGAGATGAAATGCAATCCAAATGCAATTCACCATCTTTAGGAGTATTGATTTTTGCTATAGCAGAAGACACGATACACCTTGGTATAAAGGACCAAGGCAGATTAGTGTCTAATACATGAAACAAACACATCAAACAAGAAGGCTATCCCAACACCCCAAAGTTGCAATAACCTTGGTTGGGCCAAGTATTGGGATAACCACAAGCACACAAGGATTCCCCAGTGTAACACAAGACCTCAGGGATCTTGGTGGGTACTACGTGGGACAACTAAGAAGACAACAACAAAGAAAATATCAAGACATGCCCCTATGTTGACTAGTCAAAGCACACCATGATATGATAGATCAAGGAAACCATGGCAAGTGATGATAGGGAGCTCAAATGATAAACAAAAGCCAAAAGCATCAAAATATCACAATCAATTTCAAACGTCCTTTGCCATAGAATCAAAGGGATGGATGGGATTGATGAGGTTTGTTAGGAAGGATGCATCCTATTGAGACCAATGATAGATACTAAACTAAAAGATCGAAATGACGTAGGATATTCAGAACTGATTGGATCTAATGATACAAGTGGATCTTATTTGTTAAGAACTAGCTAGATAAGGGCACAGCTTGATGACATGACACAAGATACATGACACAAGACTGACACATCCTAGCGATCTAGGGGCTTGGGGGTCAATCAAAGATTAGCCTTGCCTACATGAAAGCGCAAAGCCCTTGTAGTTCGATAAAAGGCTGACGACTGATCATGGAAAAAAGCAAAAAGAGGATGATGAAGACCTCGATGGATGACCAAGATGGGACAGACAATAGGAACAAGAGATGAAGACTGATTATAGATGATAAAGGATCAGATGGACAAAGCAGAAAAACTGATGATAGGTGATAAAGGAACCCCAAGGGTGGATCAAATGATTGACCTTGCCTACGTGAAAATGCAGGGGCAACGTAGTTCGACTAAGGACACGACCAAATGGGATCTAGATGAAGACTGACACAATGGAGGGTCCTATGTGAAGACACAGACTGACCAATGAGGAGACAAAAAACATAAGCTTAGAGTGGGATACTGAAAAGCTCAGGATGAAGGATAGCCTAGATGAATCATCCAATGCTCAATCAAAATATACCAAGCAGCCAAGGATGGGATGGGTGAGGATGATAGTGCAAATGAAAGCATAAAATAACTAGGATGCTAGGTAGATAATGATTAAGCCCTCTACGGATGATGCCTGTTGCCAGGTTTTCACCACCCGTACTTATCCAAGGCACCACCAAAAATTGGTTCTCTCCATAGGATGAACTTATTTCTCTTTACTATTTTTGGAATTTTTTTTCTATTTTTTTGAATTTTTGATTTTTTGATTTTTTGATAGGTGGGGTTTCCAAGGAGACTTAGGTGTAGAACCTCTTTAGATGCATGATATTGATGGGTTCTTCGAGAGGCTCTCCTTCAAGGGTAGTCAACTTGTATGCCCCAGATCCATGTTTGGTGGCTATGATATAAGGCCCCAACCAGTTTGCCTCAAATTTTCCTTTCTTGTCGCAGTCTTGCTGAGTACGTTGATTCTCTTTGAGGACAAGGTCATCCACCTAAAAATGTCGAGGGTGAACCTTCTTGTTGTAGTGATGCTTGAGGTGGTTCTGATATGCTTGCAGGTGATCGTAGGCTTTGATTCTTCTTTCATCAAGTAACTCTAGTTGTGCAAGCCATGCAACACGAGCATCCTCCTCACTAATAAGATTTTTGAGGGAAATTCTCAGTGATGGGATCTCAACTTGAATTGGAAAGATGGCTTCAACACCATAGACTAAAGAATAGGGAGTGGCCCCTGTAGGGGTGTGGATTGAGGTGCGATATGCCCAGAGGGTAGGATGAATATGGAGTTTCCAATCTCGATCAGTGTTATTGACAACCTTTTTGAGGAAGCAGATGAGGGTCTTGTTGGTTGCTTCTACCTGACCATTACCTTGGGGGTAATAAGGTATTAACCAACGATGTTGGATGTGAAAGGTGTCACAGAGGTATTTCATGGATTGGTTTTTGAAGGGTTTTCCATTATAGGAAAGAATGGTGGATGGGATACCATATCTACAAAGAATATGGTAAAGGATGAATTTTGAGATTTGAATACCAGAGATCTATGAGAGTGGTATTGCTTCCACCCACTTAATGAAGTATTCAGTGGCAGTAATCATGAATGTATGGTCATTGGATGATGGTGGGTAAATCTTGTCAATCAAGTTGAAACCCCATTGAGAGAAGGGCCACGGTGCTAGGAGGGGCTGAATATTTTGTGTTGGAGCATGAATCAAATCTACATGTTGTTGGAAGGGAAGGAACTTCTTCACAAATTCACAAGAATCATGCTCTAATGTAGGCCAATAATATCTAGCTCAAAGAATCCTTTTGGCCAGGGCCATACCATTTGAGTGAGCTCCACAAACACCACTATGTAACTTTGTTAGTGTCATGCGGGCTTCGGTCTCATTCAGACACCTAAGGAGGATCCCATCATACCCATGATGATAAAGCGTATCACCGATGATAATGTAACGAGCCGAACATTGAATAAAGGATTTGTGTTGGTTCCATGTGAGGTCTAGGGGCAAGATATTATCATGGAGATAGGTATATATGTCCTGGTACCAGGGGGAGGAAGGACCTATGATATCGCACACCATATTAGTCTCAAGAATATCATACGCTGGGATTAAAAGTTTCTCAACAAGGAATTCACATTCTATCTGATCTTTAGGCATGTCAATCAGGGAACCGATAGTGTCCATTGAATCTGCTGCTTTGTTCTATACCCTAGGAATTTGATCAAATTGTATGAAGGTGAAATATTTCTTGAAATCATCTACCATACATTTATAGGGCAATAGCTTATCATCTTTTGTTAAGAATTCATCATTAACCTACTTGATGACTAACAATGAATCACCATATACTTTCAAGTGAGTTATATGCCACTGCTTTGCAACTCAGAGGCTAGTTAGGAGGGCTTCATACTTTGCCATGTTGTTGATACACATGAATGCTATCCTAAATGATTTTGGAATGTAGTCACCTTGAGGGGTAACTAATAGAATTCCCGCGCCTGATCCATTATGAGTATATGAGCCATCAAAATACAATGTCCAAGCAGGTGCATATGTGACTGTGTAAACTTCTTTGTCTGCAAATTCAGTGTCCAAAGGGTAAGCATCTACCAATGGTGCCTCGGGCAACTGATCAGCTATGACTTGTCCCTTTATGGATTTTTGCTCCACATACTCTATGTCAAATTCACTTAGTAGCATGACCTACTTGGCCATGTGGCCAGTTAGAGTGGTTTTGGATAACAGATACTTTAGTGGATCAGTCTTAGCAATTAATTTGACCGGATGGTTGAGCATGTAATGTCAGAGTTTCTATGTGCTGAAGACTAGTGCAAGATAGGCCTTTTTCATGGGAGAGCAGTTTAATTCATATCCGACCAATATCCAACTAATGTAGTAGATTTCCCTCTCTTTTGATGATTCATCATGTTGTGCCAACAATGCCCCTAGCACAACTGAAGTAGTGGAAATATACAGCAAGAGGGATTTCCCTAGAATAGGTGGCATCAAAATCAATGGATGGGCTAGGTATTCCTTGATCTTATCAAAATCTGCTTGACACTGTTGGTTCCATCAAAAGGTGGATTCTTTCTTCAGAAGATGGGTGAATTGCTAACACTTATCTATGAGTTGGGATATGAACCAACGGATGGATTGCATCTTCCCTTGAAGGCTTCTTAACTGTTTCAGATTGCATGGGGGAGGCATGTGTAGAATAGCTTTCACCTTGGTGGGATCAACCTAAATACCTCTTTGAGAGACTATGAAACCCAACAACTTTCTTGGTGTGACACCAAAGACACACTTTTTTGGATTTAGTCATAACTTGTAATGCTCCAATCGTTCAAAAATCTTTTTTAGGATGGTAGGATGTTCTGCCCGGGTTCTGGATTTTCCTAACAAGTCATCAACATAATCCTCCATGATGATATGGATGAGGTCATGGAAGATGACTTTCATTTCCCTTTGATATGTCGCCCTTTCATTTTTGAGACCAAAGGGCATAACATTGTAACAGAAAGTACCCCAAGGTGTTGTGAAAGCAATCCTGTGTTGGTCCTTAGGTGCAATTCGGATCTGATTATAACCAGAGAAACCATCCATAAGGGATAACATCTCATGTCCTACTGTGAGGTTGAAAAACATGTCAATGTTAGGTAGAGGGAAGTCATCTTTCGGGTAGTCCTTGTTAAGATCTCTAAATTTTGTGTAGATCCAAATGTCTCCATTTGGTTTGGCTACTTGTACTATATTGGAGATCCACTCAGAGTAGTCAATTGGTCTGATAAACCCTGCATCTAGTAACTTCTCCAGTTCCTTCTTGACTAACAATGCTACCTGTGGATGCATCTTGCAGAGCTTCTGTTTGACAGGCTTTGCATCAGGGCGAACGTCTAGGTGATGAACCACTAAAGCGGGGTCTAAGCCTGGCATGTCTAAATATGACCAAGCAAAGTTAACAATACCCTCTTGGAGTAACTGAACAATGACTGCATATTTTGGATCTAAGAGTGACTTGGCCACATATGTGATCTTAGGAGTTTCGGCAGTACCCAAATTAACTTCTCGAGTCTCTTCAATTAGGATGGATGACCGTGTAGATAATTGAGTTCCCACAAGGGGAAGATGAACATTTTCATCCTCTAATGCCTCTTTGAGTTTTTCGCCATCGAATGCGTCCTTTATTTTTACTTTTTCAAGGTCAGGAAGTGCCTGAGGGAGGTTTTCACTAGATGGCCGCATTTTATTTTTCTTATTCTTATTCTTAGGATTGGAGTGTTCATCCTCCCACAATCCCATGAGGTTGACATAGGTATCCACAGACATATTGACAAGTGTGTTTTCACGTAGGTCCCAAACAATAAGTTTAGGGTGACAAAGGGATAGGCTAATGGTGCAGACGGATAGGCATTTGAACATAGATGATAAGTTAGTGTGATCAACGTCATTGTATGCACATATGATGGATTCCTCCTCGGGTATGTCTTCCAATGAGCCATCGTCCACAGCGACACTATTGGAGGTGTTAGATGATGTTGCAAGGCCTTTCTGCTTTTTGTTGTATCTGATGCCTATGTTCTTTGGTAGTTTTGATGTATCAATAGGTTGCAACCGCCCTTATTCTTCCTTTCCTAGGCCCCTACCTTGGTAGTTATACTTTTCTACAAACTTAGCTGACCAAGGATATGCTTCCTAAAAGTATTCCTTTAGAGGAGGATCTGGTCGAGGTTCTTCTCAGTATACTCATTGACTTATATCCTCTTCTGGTGCATCTATCTTGATACTAGGGGACCTAAAAGTGGTAGTAGGAATGTTTTTTGCACTGAAGGTGATAGTTTTGTCTTCCTTTGGAGTAGCATGTGAAGGTTGATCGTACTCATGTGGTGACAGCGGAATGGTTGCTACATTAAGAGCAGTATGCATTTTGTATTCACCACACCCCTTGTCAATGATCTGGACTTTTGTGACTGTAGGATTGGTGGTGGAAGATGGAGTGGTGGTAGTGGTGGTAGTGGTGGAGGGTGGATTAGCGGATGATGACTGAGATGCCCCCATTTCAACCCCAGGACAATAATGTAAATGGGGAAAGAATACTTCTATAGCGTGGCAGTATTCAAATGGTTGGGGGTCAGCATAAATGGTGACCTCTTGTCCATTGACCGAGAATTTTAGGCAATGATGGTATGTGGAGGGGACAACTTGCATAGCATGGAGCCATGGGCAACCAAGGAGGATATTATATGGTAAGTCCAGATCAAGGAAATGGCAGGTAGTGTACTGAACTACATGTCCAACCTGAATAGGAAGACTGATAATTCCTTCTGAATTCCTTTATGCATTATCATAGGCCTTGATCATGATGATTTGATTACTTAAGTCTGCTTGAGTGTACCCCACCTGTGTTATGAATTTCAAAGTACATAGATTGAGGGAAAAGCCATTATCTACCAAGACCCTTTTTATTTTATGACGAGCACTACGACTTTGATATGCAAGGGGCGATTATGATTGGCATCGATATTTGGCATGTCATTCTAGCTAAAGTGCAGCTGATAAGATAAAGCCAAGTGTCCTACCAAAGCTTGGAACCATGTAGGATCAATTTCATTAGGTACATGGGTTTCTTGTAAGGCTCTATTGAGGATTTCTTGATGTACAAGGGAAGACTAAAGTAAATCCAAGATTGAGATTTGAGCAGGGGTCTTCCCTAAGTGATTTAGAATGTTGTACTGAGAGTTTATAGGACTTGGCTGGGTGGATGCAAAGGTTGCAGGGATAGTGATGTAGGATCGTCATGTAGTAACAGCACACTAAGGGTCTTTGGCTTTGACATGTATCAGAGATACATTGGGTTCTACATGCTCAAAGCAATGAATGATACCCTCGTAATTGAGGGGTACATTCTTATAGATTATGTTATTTGTGTTGTTGTCTTAGGGATTGTTGTCGGAGGTGCTCTTGCCTTGATTATGGTTTGGAAAGGCATTTTGATATATCTGTAATTGAGCATTAGATGATGAAGCTTGACTAGTGTCGACCTTGATAATCTTGGACATAGTTTTTGAGACCTTGACACTTATTCAAAGAGTGTCCTTTGATTTTATGGAACTCACAATATTCAGTTTCCCTAAACCATGCAGGATTAGGTTTTGATTTTTCAAGTGGTTTGGTGATAGGGTAGGTGATTGGGTAGTTGATCTATAACAACTTATTGAAGACAACACTTAGGGGTTCTCCTAATTAAGTATACTGGTGTTTAGCATTCCCCTGACTGTTCTGGTTTGGCTATTGAGGAGGACAAGGTGCCCTCTATGGTATGGATATGGTGTTACGTACAGATGGTTGTTGTCTCTGGGATGTATTAGCCACTTGGACATTTTTAGAATCAATGACGTCATTCACTACATTCTTGTTCTTGTTCCAAAAACGTGGCTTGTCTCCAAATGGCCTTTCTTTATCATGGATATGTATTTTGATGTGCCCTTTGGCAATAAGGGCACATTCAAGGATAGGTCCCTTTTCCACTAGCTCCGCGAAAGTGGTGACACAATGTAACCTAAAATTATGAGCCATGTTGGGATGAGAGTTCTCCACGAAGAGGGTGACCATTTCCTTCTCTTTTAGAGGGGTTTTCATTCATCTTGCTAGCGCACACCACCTTTGAAGGTAGCCAGCAAAGGTTCCCCCCTCACATTGTTTCCCTTTGAGGAGATCTAAGGTGGCAGTGTCCTCTAAGTTGAAGGAGAAGTAGGAGACAATTTTTTTTGATAGGTCCACAAAATATTTTATGGACCCTCATTCAAGGCTCATGAACCACTCTAGGGCATTGCCTGTCAGACTTCGTGGAAAGAGGCACAAGAGATAATTGTCATTGTGCATAACTTCCTGACACTGGGAGTAGAACTCTTGCAAATGGGCCTTGGGATCTTTGTTCCCTTGTATCTGTCAAATTTTGGTATTTCAAAATGCTTAGTGAAGGGGATCAACGAGATGGAGGGATCAAACGGATATGGGCATATGTCTTCGAATTTGAACAATTGTTTGCTAGTCCCAGCTTGAAGATCTTTCAGAGCGGCTTCGATTTCCAACAGATTCAAGTTGACTGGTGGCAGGTTGGATGGATATGGATGATAGGACGATAAAGGATCCTGTTAAGAGAATGTCGAATTGTTGAGGTATGGATTATGATAGTGGGACGATGACATCCCTCGTTGGTATGTTGAGGGATTTTGTTGATACAGGGGTTGTTGTTGTGAGGTATAGTATGGATTCGTTTGATAAACATGGGAGGTAGGTTGCTGAGGAGCTGGGATGTGATGTTGCGGATTGACCTACTGATACTAAGGGTATTGTTGTAGTTATTGGGAGACCGCATAAGGTGGTTGTTGTTGGGACTATTGTTGGAAATAATGATGTTGTGGTGGTTGTTGATGTGATGTCAGATGTTGCGTGGTCGAGAAGGGATGTTGTATTGTGTTTGAGCTCACGGTCATAGGATGGATGCGAGGAAGGGGGATATGGTCTGAGTGGGAGGTCGGGATAGATTGCTTTGTGGCTGGTATGGTGGTTGTTGCAAGGAAAATAGCAGTTGTGGTTGTTGGGGCGGCTGAGATAACGTAGGGGGATTTTGCAAGGGAGGTTGTTGGGTACCAAAGGGAACATTCGGTTGGGATGTACCTTGTAGAAAAGATGGAGGTGGTAGGTTAGATTGGGGAGGCTGTGGAGATGCATATGAAGGCAATGGTAGGTTTATGGCCTCGAAAGGTGGAGGTAACACAGTAAAAGGGGTGCCCCCAATGCTGACAGGAGGTGCATTTGAAGGGGGTGGTGTCGTTAGCATTAGTGGTTATGGTTGTGAGATGTTTTGTGGCATGCCAAAGGAAAAAGGATCATTGGGATCAGTGATTTGGGGAGCCCCTATGACTGAGATTGTGGGATGTCGGGGATTGCTAACAGGATATAGAATGACATTGTCAAATTCAGGTTGATACCAACCTTCTATGGGAGGAACATTGGGGACGTATGAACTACCTAGTGCATTGTTTGAACCTTGGGGTATATTAGGTGTGGAACTACCATACTTGGATAGGTCAATACCTAATGGCAGCTTGACACCCTTTTCAATTAAGTGAGCCAAGATTTCTTCGCCATGTTTTTCAAGAAGGTGATTTGTCATTTGCACATTGACTGGGTTACTAAAGTGTTCCTCAAATGTAATTTTGAGTTGAATGACCATGTTTTCATCCTTGGGGCATGACATGTTTTGACCATCGATATTGGATTGTAATGACGTACCATTATGCAGATCCTGAGGGATGTTCGCACCGTTATTGGGGTCTTGTGAGGCATTAGCCACATTGTTCGGATCTTGAGGAATGTTTGATTGGGATTGTTGTTCGGCCATTTTCTTTCTTTGTGATCGGGTCTGAACGGGCATGCAAGATGATATGATGGACAAGGATGCTAAGATGACCTTGGTGATGAAAAGATTGATTTGATTAGATGATTGATTAGCTAACAAGGATGTGGCTCGATAGGATTGATTTGATTTGATGATTGATTAGCTGACAAGGATGTGGCTTGATAGGATTGATTCAATTTGACCGAGGTGGATTTGGTTTGATGAGATCGGATTGGGTTGATTGGTAGATGATTAGTTGTCTGAATTGGTCAATATGATGATTTGATTTGGATTGATGATTGATTAGGATGAATGATAATGATCAGAATCTGAAACTGAGTTCAAGAATGATCCTTGGAAATGCTAGGTGTTGATTAATCAATTAAAGGGTGGATGTATGATAACGACATCGAATCCAACTTGAGATTGAAGGGGATTGATTGGGCTAACAAGGATGATCAACTTAGGACGGATGACTACCCTAAGTTGGTTTTGATGGATGATGATTAGAGATGAACAACTAGGTCAATTTGGATAACCACTCTAACGAGGTTTCAATGGGATATCGATGCCTCGAAATAGGGAAACGATAATCAAAACGTGGGTTTGAAATGGGTAAATGAGGAATTTGAATGGGTGAATAGATGCACGAGCTGAGGTGATGAACATTTAGGATGGCAAATGGATTCCCGAAACAAGTGCACAGATGTCTTAAATGGGGAGACAAGTGATCGAGATGGTGAAATGAGGGTCTCAAATGATGAAGTGGATGAAAAAGTTGATTAGCCAAGGGTTAGGTCTGCCCCTGTGAAGGGCAGGTCCACCCAGGGAACAAAAGATGGTCAAATTTGGTCAAAATAAGCCTAAAAGGGGTGGTTCAAAGGTTAGGTCCACCCTTAGATGGGTCAGGTCTTCCTATGGAGAGAAAATTCATCTATCCAGAGGTTAGGTTCGCCTATTGGGAGGGTAGGTTCACCCAAGGAGCAAAAGTTGGTCAAATTTGGTTGAAAAGGGCTCTAAAAGGATTGATTTATAGGTCAAGTCCACCCCTGTGAAGGACAGGTCCACCCAAGGAACAAAAGATGGTCAAATTTTATCAAAACAGGCCTGAAAGGGGTGGGTCAAAGGTCAAGTCCACCCCTAGATGGGTCAGGTCCGCCTGTTGGGAGGGTAGGTCCACCCAAGGAGCAAAAGTTGGTCAAATTTGGCTGAAAAAGGCTGGAAAAGGCTAGTTCAAGGTCAAGTTCGCCTGTTCAGAGGTCAGGTCTAGCTATCTACAGGTCTAAAATTGACTTTTGACAAAATGAATAAGGCAAAGGACTCCAAACACAACAATCATCAAAGAAAAGGATATGGCTAAGTGAAATGAATCAAACAATCACTGGTTTCGCACAAAGACAAATCAAACAACACAAACCTAAGTCTAGTAGAGAGAGTAATGCCAACAAAGTCTTCTAATCTAGGATGAACATGGCTACTAGGGAGTCCTCGATATACACCTGGTACGTGAGGCCCAAACCGTGAACACCAACCAATTACAAGCATGAGTCGAGAACTTTAAAGGCTTGGACCAACTTCTCACATCATCTCGATGCTTCGCCAATTACAATGCGATTGGATTGAGGTATAGCTTTCACTCTCCCTCCTTTATATACCCTACTAGTACACATGGTTGGAATCGTCCCTTAGGGTGATGAAATCCCCAAGCAGGTCCTGCTAAGAAAAAAAAAGGTTGACTCAAAAGACGTGGTAAGCTACGATTTCTCATCACCCAGGATCGTCAAATGGTGCAAGGGGATTGGATACATCAAATAGCCCACCCACAAACACAGCAAATAAGGTTGATTGACACCTCCTAGTTAAATTATGTGCCTAAATTAGCGGTTAAAACCCTTAAAACAATGAAAAAGATTGCTAAAAAGTGAAATTTTACCTTCTGGAAAAAACTATCTAGGGAAAATCTAGTTGTGCAGAGGTCAGTTATGGCTGTCTACAGGTCAGGTTCAGCTGTCTGTAGGTCAAATCCACTTGTCTGCAAGTCAGATCCACCCCTCTATGAATTTTTTTCCAAAAGCAACTTTTGAGGTCTGTGGAGGGTAGGTTCGCGACTAGGCAAGGTCAGGTCTGCTTGTGGAGGGTGAGTCCACCTGTCTGTCAAGTCAAGTCCACCCCAGAAAGGTCAATTCTGCCCCTCTGTAGGTTGGGTTTTCCCCTCTATAACCTATACTACAAAAAGTCAAAAAATAGCAAACATAAGAGCAAGAGACCCATTTGTGGGTCCCACCGGGCGTGCCAAAAATGTGATAGGGTGAATTTAAGTGCTAGAATATGAGCAACAAACAAAGGAAAGCAAATAACACTAAAAACACCCTACACCTCAAGATTATCCCAGTTGGATTCAACATAAAATAAAGATAACAAATGGAACATTTTACCCTATCTTGAATCGATCCTTTAGTTGGCCCTTCGATCTTTGGTGTTGTATGCTCTTTGGATGGCAAGAGATTCAAATGTGGATTGTGAGATGGATGGAAAATGGATGGAAGTGGATGCAAGTATGAAAAATGGCTAAGTATGACTTGAGAAATTTTTTTGCAAGAGTTTGGCTAGCATGAATGGTTTCTCCCAAAATGAGAGAAAAGAGGGGGTATTTATAGAGAATTTGGAATTCTCTAGGGAAAAAGATAGTTAAGATTGAGCTACCAAGATTAAGATGTAGGGCTAAGGTGGGTTGAGAACTCACAAGCCCTCACATCTTGACATGTGGCATGTGAAGTGGTTTGAAAAAAATGATGTGGTCATAAGGTGGAATGATAGTACATGGCATGGAGGTGGTACATAGTACCTTGGGATTGGACAAGATCTCCTCATAAAGGAGGTCCTTATCCCCATGTGGGTGAGAGGACATGTGAGGAATTAAAAATTTCTCAAATATCCACATGGGAATGAGAAAAAGAATTTTAAATTCCAAAGGATGCATTGGGGAATTAAATGTGAATTAAAAATTCACATAGGGAATGGAGGTGCCTTCTCAAAAGGAAAAAATATTTAATAGTGTTGACTTATGACACATTCCATAAATGATATGGGAATTAGGTTGACCTAACTAAGTGATTAAGGTTGTGCAAGTACTTGATTAGACTAATTAATGAAGATTAGAGGCAAGTTAGATTTCACATGTGACTTGATGTGACAAGTCAAAAATCATATGGGGAAGAGTAAAAGGAATTTAATATTCTTTGGAAAGATAAAAGGAATTAAAAATTCTTTGAGAGGTTGATTAGGCTAGTTAATGAAGGATTAGAGGAGGGTTAGGTGGCTAAGAGAGATTAGAAGCCAACTTGTAAAAGTTGGAGGATGTGACACATCACAATCAAGGATTAGGTATATAGACATCCCTAATAATGAGATTGGAAGATGGATTACGATTAAGAAAGGGATGTGACATGTGAGGAATTAAATAAATGTCATATTTATTTAATTTATTTAATGAAAATGAGGATTAAAGAGATAAGGTATTTATTTATTAATTAAATACCTTAGGGATTTGGCAGAATTAAGGATATTAATTAAATAATAGCGATATTACTGAATTAATGCAAATAAGGGGATGCTTAGACGAAAGGGGATAAATTTGGATAAATTAAGTGTCCAAATTTAGGCGTCTACAACTATAATCTAGCCTTCTTCCACTTGTGTTTCCTTATCATGCCAAACCAACACACAATTTTCCTAAAGATGAATGTTTGCGGCTGTTGTCTCAGAGATTTCATCATTATACCTTCGTTTAGTCAAAGACTTATCAAAAAAGACACTTTCATTATACCTAAAAATTGTTGTTAGTTGGCTTCTAGATGCTTGATTTAGATAAAGTAAAAATCTAAACCAACTTTCTTTGATCTTTAAGGCACAATGGTGATCTTAGATTTGTTATTTCATTAACCCAAAATGACCTATAGTACAATGTATATCTTAAAACAAAATTCTAGTCTAGGATTATTAAGACACTAATACCATGTTAGATTTGGTACATATCTACTCTAATACCATGTAATATTTTCCTAAGCAATCTACCTAAAACAAAAATTCCATGAACTAATTTAGATATTTGATTTCTCAATCTAAAACAAATAAATATGAACAGGCAACATAATGGCTATTGCATTCATTGGTTATATGCATCTAATGTGAAAATACATGTAGTATAGTTACATTTATAATAAATGTAGCTAAGTGATAGGGAGGATGAAAAAACTTGCTACTTATATAAAGTAGTGTCAATTCAACAACAATAATAAATAATGCACCAAAGTATTAAATAAAACTCAACCTTTGTAAACAAAACTTAAGGTCTTATAAATGTATGAGGAATATTCTCTATGTGAGTAAATAATAAATGTTGATCTTATTCAATGAATTATTTTTAACTATATTTTTTAGAATATATAGATTTAAGATACTAGACTTCATAGATATAAATTATCTTTGCCCCTTTGTTTTTAGATAATGTGGGTTTTAATGGAAGTTAAACGATGAATATGATTATGTTGATGTGAAATGTGGTGATGTTGGTCTTTGTTGTGCACATTCAAATCAAGACTAATAATATTATTAACTTCTTGATCAAGACTAACAAGATGTGGATTCATAATGACATGATTTTTCAACCATAGGTAAAAAATTCTAATTTGGATTTTGTGAGTGAATACAAGGAACAAATTTGTTTCCATTGCAGAATGTGGAGGTGTAGGAGAGGAAAAAAAATTGGAACATCAAGGATCTACAAAAGGCTATTGATTATTTAGAAACTTTTCACATGGACATAACTTACTATTCCATGAGGCAAATGGGTGACTAGTAATTTTAAACTTATAGGAAAGTTTACTCTCTACTTGGAAAAAGTTGTAAGCATTTTAGGATCTTTTGTAAGATTTCAAAATAGTAAATACCAATAGGAGATAAGGTTACCATTTAAGTTCTACATCTTTTAAAATTAAAAATGAAATGAAAAATCCAAACTAATAAATAAGCTTAGGTTTTTGTATAATTGTATAGAGGTTGAATTTGTTTACTTTAGTGTTACCATCCCATACAACTCAACACATTAGAATATGGTTTTTTATATTCATTTCAAATTGGAGACAAGGTTTATCCTTTTAAAAATTAGTTTTTCTTGAATATACTTTTATCAAATGTTGGTAGATCATTGCAACGGATATTCATATCACCATAAATAGTGCCTAGCTACATATTGTAAGAACGTGGTCTTGAAATAATACATGCATGTAGTTGAAGATAATCATGTGTATATTGCATTTAAATAAATAATGCATTTTGAGATGCATCCAATTTAAACATTACTTTAGAGTAATATGCTCTATAATTGTATTATTCACAATTATATACATAGTTTAGATGGTGCTAGGGGATAAGTGCCTATATACCCTTGATATCTATTCAAATAAATAGTTGCATGCATATACATAAAGATATATATAGGAAATATTGAACTTTTATTGAGTAATATATTATAAAAATATGTTTTTGTAGCTTGTGTATGATATGCATGGATAGCTAGGAACTATTACATGTAGCATGTGGAGAAAAATAAAGGGTGTGAAACTCAATGTGTTTTGCATGAGATAGGAAGATATGGAAATGAATTTTAGGTATTAAGTGTTTAGTCATATATCAATGCAAGCAAATAAGAAATGGCTAAATTTTTTGTTTCATTGTTAAGACCCTCTTAGACTTTGTTCATTGTTCATCATGCATGGTTTGGTAAATTGCACTCATAGACATCCACTACTAATGGACATATAAGGTGGACAAGTTCGTGTAGAAAAATATTCCTACAAGAAATAAAATCAAACACTTCCCTAAGAAGGATATTTTTGACCCATTATAGGAAGAATTCTAAGTTGAATTCCCAAATTAGATCTTTGATTAGCTCTTACTGTGGTTGAAGCAAAGGAAGAAAGAGAACCAAGGTCAAGTAGAGAAAATAAAAAGAGTCTCATGCAATAATAGTGGTGGATACTTTTGTAAAAGGTGCTATAAATAGCTGCATGTTGTGGTTTACCATTCCATATAGCTCAATTGATGAATTCTAGAAAAAATTTCTCACACTAGTTAAGAGAAAGCTTTTATGTCATAAATCTTTGCATTGAATATTTTTCTTTTTGAGGATCATGTCAAAACCCTCACTATGGATTAGTTAGTCCCCATGCGAAAGGATGTGTGGTGGAGCGAGTGATAATCTCATAAATTAGCTATAACAAAGTGAAGGCATAGAAGGAAATAGTTTGAACTTGAGTCAATCATAGTGTAAAGGGTGGATTAAAAAAATGGAAGTTACAATAGTGACCTTATGAGAGAATAGATCTAGGAAGGCATTTTGCACACAAAAAGGGTGATAGATAAGGAAGTGTTGATTTAAGAGATCATACACATGTGTTAAAGGTGGAATTTATGGATACATTAAAGCATGCGCAAAGAGAGGATGTTTAGTAGAAATTTATGAAGAAGTAATACCTTTATTTGATAGTCAAATACTACAATTTATGTGTGCTTGGATGGGGATGAGTGAGCCACAATCTCAATACTACCATTTGTCATATATTTTTATCATTTAATTACTTTAGTGATAGTCTAGACTCTTTAATTTGTAGAAAACAAGTCAAGGAAAAAAACAAAGAGGATACATGCAATAGTTTCTTTAGTGGGTGACTATTTAATTTACCTTGATTTTAATAGATTTAGTTTTCACAATTGATAGGACCTAGATACAAGCATGCTATGGCTAAATGTAGTAGTTGTGGAGTCATTATTAACTACAGTGAAGACATTTATAAGGGAGGAAATGTCTCTCATCATTATAAGGCCTACAAGATAGCTTAGTAATCAAAGAATGTGTTCAATGTTACATGCAAAATCATCCTAGTTATGGACACTTTAGAAAATCAAGCATAGAACAATACACTAAGTATGATTTAGATGGAACAAAGATTGATATGAATGAAGTTAATAAAGGTTTACTATAGGATGTTAATTAACCAAATCTAAAACATGTCAACATAGCAATGCTAAAATATTTGAAGCAATAGCTAGGGTCCGAATTAGTTTGCATGTATGATCAATAGTTCAAGAAACTAGTAGCCAAGATTATACAAAACATGAATATTGATCTCTAGTGAGAATGGTTTATTGAAGGACTGACTACACATATACAATGTGAATTAGTTGAAAGTACTTTTACAATCTAAAAGAAAGAACTATAGGTTGAATTATGCCTCAAGTTTATTAGAGAGTTGCAACAATATGGGGCAACAAAGTAGTTAGAAGAAAAATGGACATTATGAGTACCCACATGGAACACTTTCCAAGTGTAAAAGATACCAAACATGATGCATGTTATCCACTGTTATTCAAAGTTGCATATGGAAAATTATTATTTGATGGTGAGATCTAAATGGCTAGTACTACTCAAATCCCTCTATGCATTCTAGACTACGAAATATGTCATGAGCATCATTACACTTCATGCTACACATTACTCCATAAAATAAAGGGTATCTCCATGAACTATTGTTGTGTATTTTTTGAAAACCCAACTCATGACACCAATATTTTCCATGTGGTATAAAATTCGACTAAGCCTAGAGGAAGAAATTGTATATAAAACTGCTACACAACCATAATATGCACTTCAACTGTAGTATGCACCACCTTTTTATGTACCTCAATAGTTGTATACTCCTAGATGGAAAGGATAAAGAGGATAATGACAAGGTTGTAGACAAGGAAGAAATAATAATCATGGTTGAGGATTCTCCTTTTATAAGTGTAGAGAAAATAGCCATGCCACACACTTTTGTATAATTGTTTTTATTTATGGATGTCATGATATGCCACATCAAACAAATTTTTTCCCTAATTTACTACAAAATGAGCCACACAAAAATTACACACAAGTGATCTTATAGAAATCAAAAAGAAGGGCATGCCTCTCAACCAATCAAGCTTGTCCTTCTCCTCACATAAAGTGGAACCCACACACATTATGATCAAATATCAATCCCATTGTAGGGTTTTTCACAAAGAAAGGGTGCCCAAATGATAAAGTGGTTCAAATGGAGAAGTATGACACACATATCGATCCAACTACATGACATGTTATTTTATAATGCTATACACCCATTCAAAGAATCCAAAGAGGAGATTGCATTTGAATGAATTTCATAGACATAGGATATGAATATAGTTATCATACACTACACTTGTTATGCCAAGGTAGCATACTACCTAGATTTAAGTATAATCTCAAAAAATTGGCTTGCTATCATAGCATAAAATTGTCATCTATATTGAACCAAAACCTAGAAAAGTCATACACACATTAAAACCCAAGTATGAAACTAGATTATTGTTGGCTTTGGAAATGAATGGGTTCTTGATATGCAATATAATTATTGCTACAAGGTCTAAGGTTAATAATCTCATGCAATATGCATGGGTTGGTATGGGCCAATCAATGGTGGTATCATCTCCACATACTTTTGCATGTCTAACAATACACATGGGAAACCATTGATTTTATTGAAGAATGTGGATGTTAACATTGGAGAGGTGATGTTTTTTCTTGATTTCAAATTAATTGGCATACCTAAGGTAGAGAGAAACCCTAGACTATTAGGCCAATCTTTTTGTTTTCAAGTAGGTGCAAATGTTTATTTTAAACAACACAATGAAATTTGAGAATAAAAATAGGGAAGAGAAGAGGTGTAGGATTGACCATGATAAAATAAAATGTTTGAGAGAACACCCACCAACTCGGGGTATTCTCAATCAAGTGGATTCATCCCTCCCTCACCCATCCCAATCATAATTATTTTCTAGAATGTGCAAGTGCTTGGCAACAAACCTAAACTAAATGTTGTTAGAAGAGCGATTGAATATTTTGACCCTTTTATGTTGTTAATTCAAGAATCTAAGCTTCCCAAATAATTCATTAAAAGAATTGGTCTAGCATTGGAAGATATTGTGAAATTATTGTTATTTCTACTTGTTGGTTTGTGGAGCCTAATCAAGCTTTTGTGTTGACATTTTGGCCACTTTGCTCCCAAGCAAAAATCACCTAATTTTAATAAAGGAAATTCATTGCAAATTTTTATTGTAATTCGGTTGAGTAACTAATTTGAAACTTCCCACAACAACCATCAATTTTCTTGGTGTGTGGAAATGAATAGTCATGACTTTGTGAAGAAGCTAGTAGCAAGGCACCTATGGAAGTTATAGAGAGTCATGGTTTTGTTTGAGGCACACATAGCACAACACGTGATGATTTTTGAGTGGATTTTGATGTTGCATGTTGTATTAGATTGATGTAGGTTAACTTTATTTGTATTTGACTAGAATTTATAATAAAATCAAATTTTGTTCTTTGTGTCCATGTACCCCAAAGGGTGAGCCACGTAAAAAAAATTGTTGTCTCGCCTTTGTAAATTTCTATTTCTATGTTTTGTGTTTTAAATTTATATTATAACTATTTAATTCATTTATATTATCGCTCCAATCCTATTGAAAAATCCTAACACTACTCATGGTTTATTAGTGGTCTTATGTGTGCTTGGAATTCTAAATATTTTTCTCAAAAAAAATCTTAATTTGCAATGGTGATTTATCTTTAGAAGGGGTTCTTATAACTAGTGATATTGGTGGTATGATCACTAATTGTTATGCCGCCCAATATCTCCATGGTAAGGTTAAACTCTTGGATAATTTGCAACTTCACATAGGAGCTTCTCCTTAGGATTATCCTTAGACTATTGGAGTGACTTCAATGTCGTGTTATCCCTTATAAAAAATTGGTGGACTTGTTAGCCTCCCTCAAGCTAGTCTTCTTCTTAGAATATTAATTAGCTTTGGTTAATGTATATCCCTCCTAGCAATGGTCCGTTCACTTGAAACAATCAAAAACTAGGGATGCTTTTATTGCACAATGTTTGGATTACTATTTTGTTATTGACTTTTTACCTTCTTAGTGCCTTCAAATTGCTTCTTACATCCTATAAAATGTGATTTTAGACTCCTAGCCCAAAGCTTTGCACTAGGAAAGATCCTTTAAAGCTCAAAATTTACCTTTTAAATTTCAATTCATGTGGTTAAAATAAGATGACTTGGAACAAAAATTGGACCTTAGTGGCAAGAAGGTAAACCTCATCATGGTACAACTTTGTATGTTTTGTTTTGAAAATTATGTTTTGTCAAACAAAAAATAAAAAGAATGGAATTTTCCCTTATGTGGTAACATTATAAAATAAAAAATTATATTTTTTCTAAGTTAGTAGAGATCCAATGATGTATTCAAGAACAAGGCTTAAGTAAGGATCTCTTAACTCAACATTCTAAACTCCAAAGTGAATTAAAATTTTGAACTTCAAAATGAAAGTACATGTGGAAACAAAAATCTCATGCTTAATGGTTATCGGCAAGGGACAATAATTCTTATTTTTTCCACCACTCTATTGTGGCATAAAAAAATGTTAGTTCTTTCAATAAGACTCAAAGAGAGGATGGGTTCAGGATTGAATTCATTCAAGATATCCTATTAGAGGATATTTCTCACTTCTATTAGTTGTTCAAAGCCCCCATTGGTTTATCTATTGATAATAGAATATCATTTTGAATTGTATTCCTAGAGTTATGTCTCAATATAATTCCTTCATCATGGCCACATTTTAATGAATGTGCTAGAGCAGATGTTTTTTATGATGAAGAAGAATAAGACCCCAAGTCCAAATGGATTTCCTAGAAATTTTTTGATGTCTCTAGGGTATTATCAAAGATGCCATTTTGGAGGCTCTTGAGGAATTGTGCACCTTCAAACAAATGTTGACAACTTTTAATAACTCTTTCCTATCTCTGATTCTTAAGAAATATCATGTTTTGAATTTTTATAATGTCTAGCCCATTGCTCTTTGCAATACTATCTGAAAATTATTTTCCAAAACTTACTAAGAAATTAAACAAATCCTTCCTTCCATAATTTCTCCAAAACATGGGGGGTTTGTTCAAGGATACCAAATCCTTAATGGTATTGATATTTTCTAGGAATGTATTTACTATATTCATATTATCAAGATATTTTTTATATTATGAAACTTGACCTTTCTAAGGTTTATTATGAGGTCTACTACAAATTTATAGAAGATATCATATGCACCTTTGATTTTGATGACAATTGGATTCAATGGATCATGGATTGATGTATCTCTCCTTTATTTGTGATTACAAATAGTTCTTATTTTGCTAATTTTCAATCTAAAAGAGGCCTATGTGAGGGATAAATTCTCTCTCCATATCTCTTTCTCATTATGAAAAATGACTTAAACATGTTTTAAATCACATCAAGGGTTTTGGCTCTATTACTATCTTTCACATTGTGCAAGGTATGGATCCACTTACCCATGTCCAATTTGTGGATGACACCTATTTGATGAGAAATTCTATTATTGAGTAATTTATTGCTTTTAAGAAAGCTCTTGGCATTTATATCAATGTATTTGGTGAACTCTTGAATGAACAAAAGTATCAAGTTTTATTCTTCCATATAGAACTTCTTATTTAGGAACAAATTTCTAATATTCATCTTTAGGGTGCTTCTCCTTTCAAATATCTAGGTATGATCCCCATTTCTCCTATTTTCCTTTGGAAAAAATACTAGAATATTATGTTTGATTATGTTTAGCATCATATACATTGGACACATAGATATCTCTCTTATGTTGTTTGTATGTAGTCCTTGATCCTATCATTCAAGCTCTCATAATTTATAGATTTATGTAAGAGATGAAGATTAGCTCTATACCCAAGACCACCTATAAAAATAATGGATTCCTTCCACAAGAAGGTATTCAATAATATGAGCTTGCTTGATATTAAGAACTATCAAAATGATGATAAGGTATGAAGTATGTTACAAAGTGTACAATTGCCTTTCTTATATAGGAAAGGTGAGGAATAGGATTAAACATGATTATGACATGTGTCTTAATCCTATGACTTGTGAAAAATAACTCATAACAATTTAGGAATCAAGCATTAAAATATAGAAAGATAAGATCCAAAAAGGCCAACTGCGACTTCTAGAAGGAATCTTATATCCTAAGTAAACTTAACATGTGAATAAGTCCCCTAAGTCCCTAGTAAGATAAATTACTAGGTACAAGCATATATCCACACCAAAAACAACAACAACCCCTAAGTACAACTTAGGGATAATATTATTATGCAAAAGATGCAAAAAGATGCAAAAATGGTAAGTGTTTGAAGATAAAACATGATCCAATGTCGACAAACAACTTGTCTCCCTTTCGAAAGAAACAAATCCAAGTACAAATGTAGGAATGCTTCCCATTATGGATAGGAATTGAAAGAAAGAAGCATAAATATGTATGATGATTTCTCTAAAATATTCTCATGTGTCTCCTTGTCCACTAAAGATGAAAATGCCATAATCAAATCAAGTACATGCCCAATCAAAGAAGAAGGTGACAAATCGAGACTATGTAGAAATTGATGTTGAACAAGATCCAAAGACAAATATGGTTTGACAACAGTTGTGCAATGACTACCATCAAAGAGGAGAGATAACCCCTCAAATGTGTCCTCCAAATTTGACATGTGAGACTCCACAAACAAGGATGCACTTTTTTGATAAATAGGAATCCCAATCAGGAAGACAATGAGATACCTATTGCAATGAATCACCAGAAGTTCTCAATGAATCATCAACAAAAGATGAATGGTCCTATTGAACAGGAATGATGGGAGCCTCAATCAATTACTTTGCACAAGGAATCATTGAAGGTGAAGGATCAACAATGGTCTCTGAAGGAGAATAAGGAACATCTGAAAAAACCTCATCATCCTCATCTGAAGATTCAATGTACTCCAAACATTAAAATTCCCTAATAGTATCATAATCATAGGGTATCCATTCTTAAAAAATGAAGAGGCACAAGATATTCTAAAATAGGATCATCTAGGAATGGTTGTGTATCAAGATCTCCATATATCTCCCAAATTTTAGTCCAAAGAGTATGAGGACACTGAAAATGATCAATAGCATTGAAAATGTCATCATCTACATGCATAGCAATAACTCTTAAGACATGATCCCTTTTACAATTCCAAGAAAATTTCTTACTAGTTGTACCTAGAGGGAGAACAAGATCATACAAATGTGACAACAAATGAAGCCATCAGAGATGTTTTATGATGCCATCTCTCCATTGTTTATAGTTTCACCTTTTCAAAATAATTAGAGAAGGATGAAATAAAAACCCCATAATGAACTATGATAAATATCCAAAATTACAAAGACAGAACCTCTCCAGGAGCCAGGATGTCCAAGTAATCAAGTAGATGACACAAATTGTAAAAAATCAATAGAAAAGCACTCCAAATTTGGTATTTTCAACTTTTTCGAATTCCTAGGTTCACCATATGGTGCAAGAGAAAAGTATACTCAACCTTACTAAAAATAACCTAGATCTCTCCCTAGCAATAACTCAACCCTCAGATCTAAGAATGGTTTTGCAAGGCTTGGCTCTGATAACATGTAAGAGCTAAAGATTAGCTTTGATACCATGTAACAGCTAAAGATTAGCTCTATACCCAAGACCTTATATTCCTTCCACAAAAGGGTATGCAAGAATATGAGTTTTCTTGATATTAAGACCTACCAAAATGACGATGAGGTATGAAGTATGTTACAAAGTGTACAATGACCTTGCTTATATAGGCAAGGTGAGGAATAGGATTAAACATGATTATGACATGTGTCTTAACCATATGACTTGTGACAGTGAACTCATAACAACCTAGGAATCTATTAGGAATCAGTGTCTCAACCGTGGCAATTCCTAAGTTATTTATTTACTATTACTTTAGTTTTTCCCATGAATAAATATCATTTATGTTATTAAATATTTCTGCTCCATCAAAAGGGGCGTGAAATTTTGAGTTGGCATTTTTGCCACATGTCAATGCCTTGAAAAATATGTTATTAGTTGTCAAAAGATTCTCACTTAGTGGTATAACATGGAAAGCCTATTTTTAAGGATATTATGACGGATTCTATGACAACTATAAGGGCTAAAAGTGGGGGATATCATTTTGGATGTGAGAATATTCTATGACATGTGTAAGAGAATATTTGCATAAGCTATTGATGGTTTATGACACATGTAAGAGCATCTCCTATTTTCTATGGATTCTTATGACAACTTGTAAGAGGGTATAATGTCATGTAAGAGACCATGTTTAGCATGTAAGTGGTTGTTTGGATTTTTACCATGGTATTTCTGAACCTTTTATTGACCCATGATAATGTTTTATGGTGGTATTTTGAGCCCCCATGAATCTATATATTGAGGGGTTGAGATGGAGACACTATGAGATGTTTTACAGGTACACAAATGTTGTCAAATTGAAGGTTGAAGAGGAGTTTTGAGTTGTAGTGGGAGTTTTGGTTGATCTGTTCATTTGTAGTTTTTGTGTTAAACCATGGCTGCAAATTCTTCTCATTTAGACATAGAAAAATTTAACAAAGTGGGATTTGAGTTGTGAAAGCTAAAAATGGAGGATCTCCTTGAAGAACGAGATCAATGGGTGTTTGTAACAAATGAAAAGAAACCTAAGAAAACAAGTGATGGAGATTGGGAGAAGATTGATAAAAAGGCATGTGGTATTATTAGATTGTGTCTTTCTGATTTTGTTCTCCTAAATGTGTTAAAGGAAAAGATTGAATATGCTTTATGGAACCGGATAGGTGAGATATATAAAGCAAAAAGTCTAGTAAATAAACTCTACTTGAAGCGAAAGTTGTTTTATCTTAAGATGAGAGGTGAATCTATAGCCGAGCATTTAAATTCTTTTAATTTGGTTTTTGAGTCAACTAGCCTCTATTGATGTTGATGTTGAAGAAGAAGATAAATGTATTATGCTTCTTTTTTCTTTACCTAAATCTTGGGATAATTTTGTACTTGCTATCATTGCTAACATGGAAGATCCAGAGATGGATGCTCTTGTAGCAACTTTGTTGTCACAGGAAATGAGGAGAATGGCTATGGATAGTTGAAGTTATGCTCTCAATGTTAGGGGAAGGTCTAAAGAAAGAGGCTCTAAAGGAGATAAGAATGGGCCTAAGGACAAGTCTAAGGACAGATCTAAGACTCTTGGAAAGAACATAGTGAAATGTTGGAATTGTGGAAAAAGAGGACATGTGAAGAAGGAATACAAAAATCCAAAGAAACTATTTGATTCCTTCACAAAAAAATCCTTAAATTTAGGTGATGAAGCTTTGGTTTCGTGTCTTCATACTATGACTAATGAGCATTGGTTAATTCATTCAGGATGCTCATTTCATATCACTCCTCATAAGGAGTGGTTTTCCACATATGAAAAATATGATGGGGGTGAAATCTACCTCAGTAATAATTCTTCATATCCTATTGTTGGAAGGGGTAAGATATGGTTGTGTTTCAATGATGAGAGGATTAAAACCCTCCCTAGTGTTTTGCATGTTCCTAGAGTAGCTAGAAATTTGATTTTAGTTTCAAAGTTGAATGATTTGGGAATTCATGTAACTTTTGATAAGCATGTTTATAGATTTGTAAGAGGAAATCAGGTGATAGCAAGAGGGATAAGGAAGGGGACTCTATTTAGGCTTGAAGCCACTACTCTTGTTAACTCTACCAACGTAACTAAAAAATATGAAAATAAGTGTATGTTGTGGCACTGTAGATTGGGCCACATTAGTGAGATAGGTTTAAAAACCATTTTGAATACAAATTTGTTAAACAGTTTTTCCTATTTTGATGAGAGTTTTGATTTATGTGAAAATTATGTGTTTGGTAAACAAAAGAGAAAATATTTTTCTTCAAGTAGTACTAAATCTAAGAATAAATTGGAACTTATTCATTTAGATGAATTTGGTCATGTGGATGTGGAATCAATTGGAAAATCTAGATATTGTCTCCTTCATTGATGATGTTACAAGAAATACTTGGTTATATTTGATGAGGCATAAATCTGAAGTTTTCACTAAGGTTGAAGGATTTAAAAACTTAGTTGAAAAGCAAACAGATTGTAATACTAAGGTTTTGAGTTTTGATAATGGAGGGGAATATTGTTCTAAGGAATTTGATGAATTTTGTAAGCATGTAGGAATTGTTAGACAGAAAAATACTCCTTACACTTCTCAACAAAATGGAGTGTCAGAAAGGATGAATCAGACAATTATGGAAAGAGCCAGAAGTATGTTAAGTAGTTCACAGCTTGACAAATGCTTTTGGGTAGAAGTTGTAAGTACTGCTTGTTACTTGTTGAATAGATCTCCTTGTAAGGCTCTTGAAACAAAACCTTATGAAATGTGGATAGGTAAGAGACCTTTTGTTTCACATTTAAGGGTATTTGGTTGTGAGGCTTATGTTCATGTGCCTAAAGAAAAAACGAACTAAGTTGGATCTAAAAGCTAAAAAATGCATTTTCATTGGATATCGTGATAATGTAAAATGTTATAAGTTATGGAATCCTCTAACCAAGAAAAATATATTTTCTAGAGATGTGATTTTTAGGGAGCTTAGTGTTATTTTTTATCCTGAACAGCCAAAGGAAAAAGATAAGGAAAAGAGAGTGCATTTCGAAATTAAGCAAGAAGATGTGCCTCCAGAAGAACAAAAAGTTGTACTTGAGGATGAGGAGGAAGATGAGGTATCATATGAATTTACTGATCAAACCAAAGAATATGAGGAATAAAATTAGGAAGAGGTTGAGCAAGGTCAAGAACAACAAGAGCCTCATACTCCTATTCTCGGAAGATCCACAAGACAATGAAATTCAGTCAACAGGTATAGACCACCTGATTTCAGTTGTATTTTTGCTTTGTTGTGTATTGATGATGAACCGAGATCTTTTAGGGAGACTCTCACTTCAGAGGAAAATGAGTCTTGGTTGTAGGCCATGCAAGAGGAGATGATGGCTTTGGATAATTGCAACACCTGGGACTTGTTAGTTTTTCCCAAGGAAGAAATCCCATCAGATGCAAATGGGTATTTAAAAATAAGTTTGGAGAAAATGGTCAATTAGAGTAGTACAAAGCTAGATTAGTGGTAAAGGGCAACTCCCAAAGAGAGCGAGTTGATTTTGGTGAATTTTTCTCTCCTATCACTAAATTAACTTCTATTAGATTTTTATTATCTATTGTTGAAGCTTGTGATTTTGAGATAGAGAAAATGGATGTTAAAACTGCTTTCTTGCATGGGGATCTTGAGGAGGAGATTTATACGCGACAACCTAACAGTTTTGTTGTGAAGGGAAAAGAAAATTTTGTTTGCAAGTTAAAGAGATCTATGTATGGTTTGAAATAGTCATCCAGGATGTGGTATCAGAATTTTGAATCTTTTGCTTTAAAGTTGGGTTTTCTTAGGAGCGAAGAGGATCATTATGTGTACACTAAGTTTATTGATTATCATAACCTAATTATTATCTTGTAAGTTGATGATATGTTGTTTATTGGTTACAACAAGGTGGTGATTGGTGAGCTCAAGAAACAAATTTCTGGCACATTTGATATGAAGGACTTGGGGGCTGAAAAATACGTTCTTGGGATGGAAATCAGTAGGGATTGGAGTCACAAAAATATTTGGTTAAGTCAAAATAAGTATGTTGATGCCATTTTATAGAGGTTTAATATGCATAACTATATGCCAGTTTGTTTTCCATTTCCGGTTGGTACTAAGTTGAGTTTAGATATGTGTCTTAATATTGATGATGATTTTGAGGATATTTCTAAGGTTCCTTATGCTAGTGTCATTGGTAGTTTGATGTATGTAATGGTTTGCACTAGACCAGATATAGCCCAAGCAATGGGATTTCTAAGCAGGTTTATGTCTAACCCACGTAAAGAGCATTGGACTTTTGTTAAGAGGGTATTTAGATATTTGTGAGGCACTTCTGATTACTATCTGCTTTATCATGGTACTGATAATGTGACCAATTCATTGGACATATAGGGATTTTTTGATGTGGATTGGGCAAGTGACTTGAATAGTCAAAGGTCCACCAATGGGTATGTGTTTACTCTGTTTGGAGGAGCAGTGAGTTGGATGAGTAAAAAGTAGCCTACAATTGCTTTATCCACTATTGAAGCAGAGTATATGGTTGCTACCCATGTTTTTAATGAGGCATTATGGTTACAAAGGTTGTGTGCAGGTATTGGTTTCAATTGTAGGAAAATTCAAATTGGTTGTGATAGACAGAGTGCAATTCATTTAGCCAAGAATCCTATGTATCATGCTCAGACAAAGCATGTGGATGTACAATACCATTTTCTTCGAGAAATGGTTGCTAATGGAAAATTTGAGTTGAATAAAATTGACACTAAGGTTAATGTTGTAGATTATCTTACCAAACATGTGAGCATAGATAAGTTCATTTGGTATAGAGAGGCCATAGTCCTTGTTTCTTGTACCTAGTTGATTCCATGATGGTGTGATTCCCCTAGCTCTTGCAAGGTATTCAACAAGTGGGAGAATGTTGGGAATCAAGGTGTCTCAAGCTTAGCAATTCTTAAGTTATTTATTTACTAAAACAAAGAAAAATGGGGTTTAGGGGGTGAATGAATATTATGATACAACCCTATTCTTCTTATTTCACTCAATTACGAGGGTTATAATGCATAAATGATAATCATAAATCAAACCTGACCAATATAGCAATAAAAAGGAAAATTTTAAGAGGGTCAAATCTTATGTACCTGTTACAAAAAGTGCTTTTTTGGGCCTCGCTAAGGACTCATTCGCCCAGTGGCGAATGGTCCCTGGCTAGGGTTATGGAAAATCAATTTCTAGGTTTTTTTCTCTAATGTTTGCAACTCCAAACTCCAGGTGTTCAACTCCTAAAAGTTGGAAATGAATTTTGTAAAAGACTTTCTATGATTTTGCAAGAAAGATGACAACTTTGACAACTTTTTGCTCTCCACTTGATCTTCAACCTAAAACTTGCAATGACACATCAAAGAGGAGAAAAATGTTGATTGTTAGGGAATAGGGGTTTGACTTGGTCAAACCTCATTTTGGTAATTAAACCTTGTAATGAAAAAATGCATAAAGGAATGATGAATGAATAATAATATGTAACAACTCACCAAACCTCATTTTGGTAATTAAACCTTGGATTGCAAATCTAAAACTTAGTATGAAATGGCCTCAATGAGTTTAGATCTTGATCATGAACTTGACATAAGATAATGGCTTTGATTTCACTTGAACTTGATTACCAATGCTACATCATCACATTAGCTCAACAACATGCATGACTTTGCCATGATGATTGATATCTTGATTGTTGTAATAAACTTCAATAATTGTTCCCTTAAATTCCTTCTTGAATGCTCTTGTGAAAGTACTCTTGATTGCTCATAAAAATTCTAGGTGAAACTAAGTGAAATAGCCTTGTATTTATATTTATCTTACTCTTAATTCCTGAAATTCAAATAACACAAGCCAACATCAGATCTCTCAGATTTGAAATCATTAAAATATTTCCAAAAACATATTCCAAGGGGGGGTCCTAGGGTTAAGTGAGGACCCATTCACCAGGTGGGTAAGTGCACCAAGATGGTTCCCAAAAATGGGCCTTAAGTGGCCACTTTTTTTCTGAAATCAGGAAATATTGACCTTGGACGTGAAATTGAGGATAGTTACACTCAGAATTTTGAGATGGAACAAAAAACAAGGATCAAAGTGCTCCAAGTCTACTTTATAGACTTCTAATTTATTTTAAGAAAATGGATTGCCAGGATTAAGGAGTTCAAAGAGGGATGTACACAAATTTAGGGTATTTATTTTTTTTAGAAAAACATAACGCAAAAAGCAGCCTCTTAATACGACCCTAACGCGGTGGGAATTTTTGTGCACTTTAAAATCCCTCTGATCAAAGTTAATTATGATATCCTGGATTGATGCTTACAATTTTCCGATAATTTTTAATGAATATTTAATTTTACTAATTGCCTAAATTAGGCACTTCACGAAAAGCAGAATTTTGGCCATGCTCTCCCTACAAACTTTGGAAAATAATTAATTTTTTTTTCTTTTATTTTATAAAATTTTTAGAATGGAGTCTAGTTTCTAAAAATGTAATTTATTTGAAATTTTTATGAACGGTTAATTTATAACATAAAAAAACACCAAACACTACTTTTTGGCAAAAAAGAGACATACAAACAAAAGGAATTATGGATGAAAGGCTTAATATTGTCAAAAAATGATAAAAAATACATCATTGGATAGCTAAGAGAGAACCTAACATTACCCATGTGTTTGATTTTGTCTATATTGTACTAGGTGCAATCCTAATGGTGAGGACGGACCCAATTATGTGAAAAAGTGTAGAATTTGCAAAAACACGTCTCTGACCTCGTTGGGAATGCCCTCCAAGCTTTTGGGTTGGTATTCCAAGGAAAATTATTTCACTTTTCTCTTTGTTTTTAACATGAAATAATGCGCTCACGTTATAACGTGCTCGTGCTATGAGTTTTAAAAGTTTTTTTCAAAAGTGGCCACACAATTGCTACCCAACTTAATGCACCTACCCAGGTGGTGAATGGGCCCAATAGTTAATGGGTTCGCTCGAACCCTAGTTCGGTCGAACCACTTTATGGTTCGGTCGAACATATAGGTTCATGCGAACCCCTAAAATGAATTTTTTTGCCATGGGGTCATTTTTTCTCAAATTTCCTTCCTCTTCAAAAGTGTAAACCACTTATGTGGCTTCACCCTCCTTCAAGGATGCTATGTTTAGGTCTCAGAAGTCCACACACAAACGGATATCTCCATTCTTC
>VDFB02047144.1:43732092-43821659 GCA_007258455.2 Sequoia sempervirens
TTGTTTTTAGATAATGTGGGTTTTAATGGAAGTTAAACGATGAATATGATTATGTTGATGTGAAATGTGGTGATGTTGGTCTTTGTTGTGCACATTCAAATCAAGACTAATAATATTATTAACTTCTTGATCAAGACTAACAAGATGTGGATTCATAATGACATGATTTTTCAACCATAGGTAAAAAATTCTAATTTGGATTTTGTGAGTGAATACAAGGAACAAATTTGTTTCCATTGCAGAATGTGGAGGTGTAGGAGAGGAAAAAAAATTGGAACATCAAGGATCTACAAAAGGCTATTGATTATTTAGAAACTTTTCACATGGACATAACTTACTATTCCATGAGGCAAATGGGTGACTAGTAATTTTAAACTTATAGGAAAGTTTACTCTCTACTTGGAAAAAGTTGTAAGCATTTTAGGATCTTTTGTAAGATTTCAAAATAGTAAATACCAATAGGAGATAAGGTTACCATTTAAGTTCTACATCTTTTAAAATTAAAAATGAAATGAAAAATCCAAACTAATAAATAAGCTTAGGTTTTTGTATAATTGTATAGAGGTTGAATTTGTTTACTTTAGTGTTACCATCCCATACAACTCAACACATTAGAATATGGTTTTTTATATTCATTTCAAATTGGAGACAAGGTTTATCCTTTTAAAAATTAGTTTTTCTTGAATATACTTTTATCAAATGTTGGTAGATCATTGCAACGGATATTCATATCACCATAAATAGTGCCTAGCTACATATTGTAAGAACGTGGTCTTGAAATAATACATGCATGTAGTTGAAGATAATCATGTGTATATTGCATTTAAATAAATAATGCATTTTGAGATGCATCCAATTTAAACATTACTTTAGAGTAATATGCTCTATAATTGTATTATTCACAATTATATACATAGTTTAGATGGTGCTAGGGGATAAGTGCCTATATACCCTTGATATCTATTCAAATAAATAGTTGCATGCATATACATAAAGATATATATAGGAAATATTGAACTTTTATTGAGTAATATATTATAAAAATATGTTTTTGTAGCTTGTGTATGATATGCATGGATAGCTAGGAACTATTACATGTAGCATGTGGAGAAAAATAAAGGGTGTGAAACTCAATGTGTTTTGCATGAGATAGGAAGATATGGAAATGAATTTTAGGTATTAAGTGTTTAGTCATATATCAATGCAAGCAAATAAGAAATGGCTAAATTTTTTGTTTCATTGTTAAGACCCTCTTAGACTTTGTTCATTGTTCATCATGCATGGTTTGGTAAATTGCACTCATAGACATCCACTACTAATGGACATATAAGGTGGACAAGTTCGTGTAGAAAAATATTCCTACAAGAAATAAAATCAAACACTTCCCTAAGAAGGATATTTTTGACCCATTATAGGAAGAATTCTAAGTTGAATTCCCAAATTAGATCTTTGATTAGCTCTTACTGTGGTTGAAGCAAAGGAAGAAAGAGAACCAAGGTCAAGTAGAGAAAATAAAAAGAGTCTCATGCAATAATAGTGGTGGATACTTTTGTAAAAGGTGCTATAAATAGCTGCATGTTGTGGTTTACCATTCCATATAGCTCAATTGATGAATTCTAGAAAAAATTTCTCACACTAGTTAAGAGAAAGCTTTTATGTCATAAATCTTTGCATTGAATATTTTTCTTTTTGAGGATCATGTCAAAACCCTCACTATGGATTAGTTAGTCCCCATGCGAAAGGATGTGTGGTGGAGCGAGTGATAATCTCATAAATTAGCTATAACAAAGTGAAGGCATAGAAGGAAATAGTTTGAACTTGAGTCAATCATAGTGTAAAGGGTGGATTAAAAAAATGGAAGTTACAATAGTGACCTTATGAGAGAATAGATCTAGGAAGGCATTTTGCACACAAAAAGGGTGATAGATAAGGAAGTGTTGATTTAAGAGATCATACACATGTGTTAAAGGTGGAATTTATGGATACATTAAAGCATGCGCAAAGAGAGGATGTTTAGTAGAAATTTATGAAGAAGTAATACCTTTATTTGATAGTCAAATACTACAATTTATGTGTGCTTGGATGGGGATGAGTGAGCCACAATCTCAATACTACCATTTGTCATATATTTTTATCATTTAATTACTTTAGTGATAGTCTAGACTCTTTAATTTGTAGAAAACAAGTCAAGGAAAAAAACAAAGAGGATACATGCAATAGTTTCTTTAGTGGGTGACTATTTAATTTACCTTGATTTTAATAGATTTAGTTTTCACAATTGATAGGACCTAGATACAAGCATGCTATGGCTAAATGTAGTAGTTGTGGAGTCATTATTAACTACAGTGAAGACATTTATAAGGGAGGAAATGTCTCTCATCATTATAAGGCCTACAAGATAGCTTAGTAATCAAAGAATGTGTTCAATGTTACATGCAAAATCATCCTAGTTATGGACACTTTAGAAAATCAAGCATAGAACAATACACTAAGTATGATTTAGATGGAACAAAGATTGATATGAATGAAGTTAATAAAGGTTTACTATAGGATGTTAATTAACCAAATCTAAAACATGTCAACATAGCAATGCTAAAATATTTGAAGCAATAGCTAGGGTCCGAATTAGTTTGCATGTATGATCAATAGTTCAAGAAACTAGTAGCCAAGATTATACAAAACATGAATATTGATCTCTAGTGAGAATGGTTTATTGAAGGACTGACTACACATATACAATGTGAATTAGTTGAAAGTACTTTTACAATCTAAAAGAAAGAACTATAGGTTGAATTATGCCTCAAGTTTATTAGAGAGTTGCAACAATATGGGGCAACAAAGTAGTTAGAAGAAAAATGGACATTATGAGTACCCACATGGAACACTTTCCAAGTGTAAAAGATACCAAACATGATGCATGTTATCCACTGTTATTCAAAGTTGCATATGGAAAATTATTATTTGATGGTGAGATCTAAATGGCTAGTACTACTCAAATCCCTCTATGCATTCTAGACTACGAAATATGTCATGAGCATCATTACACTTCATGCTACACATTACTCCATAAAATAAAGGGTATCTCCATGAACTATTGTTGTGTATTTTTTGAAAACCCAACTCATGACACCAATATTTTCCATGTGGTATAAAATTCGACTAAGCCTAGAGGAAGAAATTGTATATAAAACTGCTACACAACCATAATATGCACTTCAACTGTAGTATGCACCACCTTTTTATGCACCTCAATAGTTGTATACTCCTAGATGGAAAGGATAAAGAGGATAATGACAAGGTTGTAGACAAGGAAGAAATAATAATCATGGTTGAGGATTCTCCTTTTATAAGTGTAGAGAAAATAGCCATGCCACACACTTTTGTATAATTGTTTTTATTTATGGATGTCATGATATGCCACATCAAACAAATTTTTTCCCTAATTTACTACAAAATGAGCCACACAAAAATTACACACAAGTGATCTTATAGAAATCAAAAAGAAGGGCATGCCTCTCAACCAATCAAGCTTGTCCTTCTCCTCACATAAAGTGGAACCCACACACATTATGATCAAATATCAATCCCATTGTAGGGTTTTTCACAAAGAAAGGGTGCCCAAATGATAAAGTGGTTCAAATGGAGAAGTATGACACACATATCGATCCAACTACATGACATGTTATTTTATAATGCTATACACCCATTCAAAGAATCCAAAGAGGAGATTGCATTTGAATGAATTTCATAGACATAGGATATGAATATAGTTATCATACACTACACTTGTTATGCCAAGGTAGCATACTACCTAGATTTAAGTATAATCTCAAAAAATTGGCTTGCTATCATAGCATAAAATTGTCATCTATATTGAACCAAAACCTAGAAAAGTCATACACACATTAAAACCCAAGTATGAAACTAGATTATTGTTGGCTTTGGAAATGAATGGGTTCTTGATATGCAATATAATTATTGCTACAAGGTCTAAGGTTAATAATCTCATGCAATATGCATGGGTTGGTATGGGCCAATCAATGGTGGTATCATCTCCACATACTTTTGCATGTCTAACAATACACATGGGAAACCATTGATTTTATTGAAGAATGTGGATGTTAACATTGGAGAGGTGATGTTTTTTCTTGATTTCAAATTAATTGGCATACCTAAGGTAGAGAGAAACCCTAGACTATTAGGCCAATCTTTTTGTTTTCAAGTAGGTGCAAATGTTTATTTTAAACAACACAATGAAATTTGAGAATAAAAATAGGGAAGAGAAGAGGTGTAGGATTGACCATGATAAAATAAAATGTTTGAGAGAACACCCACCAACTCGGGGTATTCTCAATCAAGTGGATTCATCCCTCCCTCACCCATCCCAATCATAATTATTTTCTAGAATGTGCAAGTGCTTGGCAACAAACCTAAACTAAATGTTGTTAGAAGAGCGATTGAATATTTTGACCCTTTTATGTTGTTAATTCAAGAATCTAAGCTTCCCAAATAATTCATTAAAAGAATTGGTCTAGCATTGGAAGATATTGTGAAATTATTGTTATTTCTACTTGTTGGTTTGTGGAGCCTAATCAAGCTTTTGTGTTGACATTTTGGCCACTTTGCTCCCAAGCAAAAATCACCTAATTTTAATAAAGGAAATTCATTGCAAATTTTTATTGTAATTCGGTTGAGTAACTAATTTGAAACTTCCCACAACAACCATCAATTTTCTTGGTGTGTGGAAATGAATAGTCATGACTTTGTGAAGAAGCTAGTAGCAAGGCACCTATGGAAGTTATAGAGAGTCATGGTTTTGTTTGAGGCACACATAGCACAACACGTGATGATTTTTGAGTGGATTTTGATGTTGCATGTTGTATTAGATTGATGTAGGTTAACTTTATTTGTATTTGACTAGAATTTATAATAAAATCAAATTTTGTTCTTTGTGTCCATGTACCCCAAAGGGTGAGCCACGTAAAAAAAATTGTTGTCTCGCCTTTGTAAATTTCTATTTCTATGTTTTGTGTTTTAAATTTATATTATAACTATTTAATTCATTTATATTATCGCTCCAATCCTATTGAAAAATCCTAACACTACTCATGGTTTATTAGTGGTCTTATGTGTGCTTGGAATTCTAAATATTTTTCTCAAAAAAAATCTTAATTTGCAATGGTGATTTATCTTTAGAAGGGGTTCTTATAACTAGTGATATTGGTGGTATGATCACTAATTGTTATGCCGCCCAATATCTCCATGGTAAGGTTAAACTCTTGGATAATTTGCAACTTCACATAGGAGCTTCTCCTTAGGATTATCCTTAGACTATTGGAGTGACTTCAATGTCGTGTTATCCCTTATAAAAAATTGGTGGACTTGTTAGCCTCCCTCAAGCTAGTCTTCTTCTTAGAATATTAATTAGCTTTGGTTAATGTATATCCCTCCTAGCAATGGTCCGTTCACTTGAAACAATCAAAAACTAGGGATGCTTTTATTGCACAATGTTTGGATTACTATTTTGTTATTGACTTTTTACCTTCTTAGTGCCTTCAAATTGCTTCTTACATCCTATAAAATGTGATTTTAGACTCCTAGCCCAAAGCTTTGCACTAGGAAAGATCCTTTAAAGCTCAAAATTTACCTTTTAAATTTCAATTCATGTGGTTAAAATAAGATGACTTGGAACAAAAATTGGACCTTAGTGGCAAGAAGGTAAACCTCATCATGGTACAACTTTGTATGTTTTGTTTTGAAAATTATGTTTTGTCAAACAAAAAATAAAAAGAATGGAATTTTCCCTTATGTGGTAACATTATAAAATAAAAAATTATATTTTTTCTAAGTTAGTAGAGATCCAATGATGTATTCAAGAACAAGGCTTAAGTAAGGATCTCTTAACTCAACATTCTAAACTCCAAAGTGAATTAAAATTTTGAACTTCAAAATGAAAGTACATGTGGAAACAAAAATCTCATGCTTAATGGTTATCGGCAAGGGACAATAATTCTTATTTTTTCCACCACTCTATTGTGGCATAAAAAAATGTTAGTTCTTTCAATAAGACTCAAAGAGAGGATGGGTTCAGGATTGAATTCATTCAAGATATCCTATTAGAGGATATTTCTCACTTCTATTAGTTGTTCAAAGCCCCCATTGGTTTATCTATTGATAATAGAATATCATTTTGAATTGTATTCCTAGAGTTATGTCTCAATATAATTCCTTCATCATGGCCACATTTTAATGAATGTGCTAGAGCAGATGTTTTTTATGATGAAGAAGAATAAGACCCCAAGTCCAAATGGATTTCCTAGAAATTTTTTGATGTCTCTAGGGTATTATCAAAGATGCCATTTTGGAGGCTCTTGAGGAATTGTGCACCTTCAAACAAATGTTGACAACTTTTAATAACTCTTTCCTATCTCTGATTCTTAAGAAATATCATGTTTTGAATTTTTATAATGTCTAGCCCATTGCTCTTTGCAATACTATCTGAAAATTATTTTCCAAAACTTACTAAGAAATTAAACAAATCCTTCCTTCCATAATTTCTCCAAAACATGGGGGGTTTGTTCAAGGATACCAAATCCTTAATGGTATTGATATTTTCTAGGAATGTATTTACTATATTCATATTATCAAGATATTTTTTATATTATGAAACTTGACCTTTCTAAGGTTTATTATGAGGTCTACTACAAATTTATAGAAGATATCATATGCACCTTTGATTTTGATGACAATTGGATTCAATGGATCATGGATTGATGTATCTCTCCTTTATTTGTGATTACAAATAGTTCTTATTTTGCTAATTTTCAATCTAAAAGAGGCCTATGTGAGGGATAAATTCTCTCTCCATATCTCTTTCTCATTATGAAAAATGACTTAAACATGTTTTAAATCACATCAAGGGTTTTGGCTCTATTACTATCTTTCACATTGTGCAAGGTATGGATCCACTTACCCATGTCCAATTTGTGGATGACACCTATTTGATGAGAAATTCTATTATTGAGTAATTTATTGCTTTTAAGAAAGCTCTTGGCATTTATATCAATGTATTTGGTGAACTCTTGAATGAACAAAAGTATCAAGTTTTATTCTTCCATATAGAACTTCTTATTTAGGAACAAATTTCTAATATTCATCTTTAGGGTGCTTCTCCTTTCAAATATCTAGGTATGATCCCCATTTCTCCTATTTTCCTTTGGAAAAAATACTAGAATATTATGTTTGATTATGTTTAGCATCATATACATTGGACACATAGATATCTCTCTTATGTTGTTTGTATGTAGTCCTTGATCCTATCATTCAAGCTCTCATAATTTATAGATTTATGTAAGAGATGAAGATTAGCTCTATACCCAAGACCACCTATAAAAATAATGGATTCCTTCCACAAGAAGGTATTCAATAATATGAGCTTGCTTGATATTAAGAACTATCAAAATGATGATAAGGTATGAAGTATGTTACAAAGTGTACAATTGCCTTTCTTATATAGGAAAGGTGAGGAATAGGATTAAACATGATTATGACATGTGTCTTAATCCTATGACTTGTGAAAAATAACTCATAACAATTTAGGAATCAAGCATTAAAATATAGAAAGATAAGATCCAAAAAGGCCAACTGCGACTTCTAGAAGGAATCTTATATCCTAAGTAAACTTAACATGTGAATAAGTCCCCTAAGTCCCTAGTAAGATAAATTACTAGGTACAAGCATATATCCACACCAAAAACAACAACAACCCCTAAGTACAACTTAGGGATAATATTATTATGCAAAAGATGCAAAAAGATGCAAAAATGGTAAGTGTTTGAAGATAAAACATGATCCAATGTCGACAAACAACTTGTCTCCCTTTCGAAAGAAACAAATCCAAGTACAAATGTAGGAATGCTTCCCATTATGGATAGGAATTGAAAGAAAGAAGCATAAATATGTATGATGATTTCTCTAAAATATTCTCATGTGTCTCCTTGTCCACTAAAGATGAAAATGCCATAATCAAATCAAGTACATGCCCAATCAAAGAAGAAGGTGACAAATCGAGACTATGTAGAAATTGATGTTGAACAAGATCCAAAGACAAATATGGTTTGACAACAGTTGTGCAATGACTACCATCAAAGAGGAGAGATAACCCCTCAAATGTGTCCTCCAAATTTGACATGTGAGACTCCACAAACAAGGATGCACTTTTTTGATAAATAGGAATCCCAATCAGGAAGACAATGAGATACCTATTGCAATGAATCACCAGAAGTTCTCAATGAATCATCAACAAAAGATGAATGGTCCTATTGAACAGGAATGATGGGAGCCTCAATCAATTACTTTGCACAAGGAATCATTGAAGGTGAAGGATCAACAATGGTCTCTGAAGGAGAATAAGGAACATCTGAAAAAACCTCATCATCCTCATCTGAAGATTCAATGTACTCCAAACATTAAAATTCCCTAATAGTATCATAATCATAGGGTATCCATTCTTAAAAAATGAAGAGGCACAAGATATTCTAAAATAGGATCATCTAGGAATGGTTGTGTATCAAGATCTCCATATATCTCCCAAATTTTAGTCCAAAGAGTATGAGGACACTGAAAATGATCAATAGCATTGAAAATGTCATCATCTACATGCATAGCAATAACTCTTAAGACATGATCCCTTTTACAATTCCAAGAAAATTTCTTACTAGTTGTACCTAGAGGGAGAACAAGATCATACAAATGTGACAACAAATGAAGCCATCAGAGATGTTTTATGATGCCATCTCTCCATTGTTTATAGTTTCACCTTTTCAAAATAATTAGAGAAGGATGAAATAAAAACCCCATAATGAACTATGATAAATATCCAAAATTACAAAGACAGAACCTCTCCAGGAGCCAGGATGTCCAAGTAATCAAGTAGATGACACAAATTGTAAAAAATCAATAGAAAAGCACTCCAAATTTGGTATTTTCAACTTTTTCGAATTCCTAGGTTCACCATATGGTGCAAGAGAAAAGTATACTCAACCTTACTAAAAATAACCTAGATCTCTCCCTAGCAATAACTCAACCCTCAGATCTAAGAATGGTTTTGCAAGGCTTGGCTCTGATAACATGTAAGAGCTAAAGATTAGCTTTGATACCATGTAACAGCTAAAGATTAGCTCTATACCCAAGACCTTATATTCCTTCCACAAAAGGGTATGCAAGAATATGAGTTTTCTTGATATTAAGACCTACCAAAATGACGATGAGGTATGAAGTATGTTACAAAGTGTACAATGACCTTGCTTATATAGGCAAGGTGAGGAATAGGATTAAACATGATTATGACATGTGTCTTAACCATATGACTTGTGACAGTGAACTCATAACAACCTAGGAATCTATTAGGAATCAGTGTCTCAACCGTGGCAATTCCTAAGTTATTTATTTACTATTACTTTAGTTTTTCCCATGAATAAATATCATTTATGTTATTAAATATTTCTGCTCCATCAAAAGGGGCGTGAAATTTTGAGTTGGCATTTTTGCCACATGTCAATGCCTTGAAAAATATGTTATTAGTTGTCAAAAGATTCTCACTTAGTGGTATAACATGGAAAGCCTATTTTTAAGGATATTATGACGGATTCTATGACAACTATAAGGGCTAAAAGTGGGGGATATCATTTTGGATGTGAGAATATTCTATGACATGTGTAAGAGAATATTTGCATAAGCTATTGATGGTTTATGACACATGTAAGAGCATCTCCTATTTTCTATGGATTCTTATGACAACTTGTAAGAGGGTATAATGTCATGTAAGAGACCATGTTTAGCATGTAAGTGGTTGTTTGGATTTTTACCATGGTATTTCTGAACCTTTTATTGACCCATGATAATGTTTTATGGTGGTATTTTGAGCCCCCATGAATCTATATATTGAGGGGTTGAGATGGAGACACTATGAGATGTTTTACAGGTACACAAATGTTGTCAAATTGAAGGTTGAAGAGGAGTTTTGAGTTGTAGTGGGAGTTTTGGTTGATCTGTTCATTTGTAGTTTTTGTGTTAAACCATGGCTGCAAATTCTTCTCATTTAGACATAGAAAAATTTAACAAAGTGGGATTTGAGTTGTGAAAGCTAAAAATGGAGGATCTCCTTGAAGAACGAGATCAATGGGTGTTTGTAACAAATGAAAAGAAACCTAAGAAAACAAGTGATGGAGATTGGGAGAAGATTGATAAAAAGGCATGTGGTATTATTAGATTGTGTCTTTCTGATTTTGTTCTCCTAAATGTGTTAAAGGAAAAGATTGAATATGCTTTATGGAACCGGATAGGTGAGATATATAAAGCAAAAAGTCTAGTAAATAAACTCTACTTGAAGCGAAAGTTGTTTTATCTTAAGATGAGAGGTGAATCTATAGCCGAGCATTTAAATTCTTTTAATTTGGTTTTTGAGTCAACTAGCCTCTATTGATGTTGATGTTGAAGAAGAAGATAAATGTATTATGCTTCTTTTTTCTTTACCTAAATCTTGGGATAATTTTGTACTTGCTATCATTGCTAACATGGAAGATCCAGAGATGGATGCTCTTGTAGCAACTTTGTTGTCACAGGAAATGAGGAGAATGGCTATGGATAGTTGAAGTTATGCTCTCAATGTTAGGGGAAGGTCTAAAGAAAGAGGCTCTAAAGGAGATAAGAATGGGCCTAAGGACAAGTCTAAGGACAGATCTAAGACTCTTGGAAAGAACATAGTGAAATGTTGGAATTGTGGAAAAAGAGGACATGTGAAGAAGGAATACAAAAATCCAAAGAAACTATTTGATTCCTTCACAAAAAAATCCTTAAATTTAGGTGATGAAGCTTTGGTTTCGTGTCTTCATACTATGACTAATGAGCATTGGTTAATTCATTCAGGATGCTCATTTCATATCACTCCTCATAAGGAGTGGTTTTCCACATATGAAAAATATGATGGGGGTGAAATCTACCTCAGTAATAATTCTTCATATCCTATTGTTGGAAGGGGTAAGATATGGTTGTGTTTCAATGATGAGAGGATTAAAACCCTCCCTAGTGTTTTGCATGTTCCTAGAGTAGCTAGAAATTTGATTTTAGTTTCAAAGTTGAATGATTTGGGAATTCATGTAACTTTTGATAAGCATGTTTATAGATTTGTAAGAGGAAATCAGGTGATAGCAAGAGGGATAAGGAAGGGGACTCTATTTAGGCTTGAAGCCACTACTCTTGTTAACTCTACCAACGTAACTAAAAAATATGAAAATAAGTGTATGTTGTGGCACTGTAGATTGGGCCACATTAGTGAGATAGGTTTAAAAACCATTTTGAATACAAATTTGTTAAACAGTTTTTCCTATTTTGATGAGAGTTTTGATTTATGTGAAAATTATGTGTTTGGTAAACAAAAGAGAAAATATTTTTCTTCAAGTAGTACTAAATCTAAGAATAAATTGGAACTTATTCATTTAGATGAATTTGGTCATGTGGATGTGGAATCAATTGGAAAATCTAGATATTGTCTCCTTCATTGATGATGTTACAAGAAATACTTGGTTATATTTGATGAGGCATAAATCTGAAGTTTTCACTAAGGTTGAAGGATTTAAAAACTTAGTTGAAAAGCAAACAGATTGTAATACTAAGGTTTTGAGTTTTGATAATGGAGGGGAATATTGTTCTAAGGAATTTGATGAATTTTGTAAGCATGTAGGAATTGTTAGACAGAAAAATACTCCTTACACTTCTCAACAAAATGGAGTGTCAGAAAGGATGAATCAGACAATTATGGAAAGAGCCAGAAGTATGTTAAGTAGTTCACAGCTTGACAAATGCTTTTGGGTAGAAGTTGTAAGTACTGCTTGTTACTTGTTGAATAGATCTCCTTGTAAGGCTCTTGAAACAAAACCTTATGAAATGTGGATAGGTAAGAGACCTTTTGTTTCACATTTAAGGGTATTTGGTTGTGAGGCTTATGTTCATGTGCCTAAAGAAAAAACGAACTAAGTTGGATCTAAAAGCTAAAAAATGCATTTTCATTGGATATCGTGATAATGTAAAATGTTATAAGTTATGGAATCCTCTAACCAAGAAAAATATATTTTCTAGAGATGTGATTTTTAGGGAGCTTAGTGTTATTTTTTATCCTGAACAGCCAAAGGAAAAAGATAAGGAAAAGAGAGTGCATTTCGAAATTAAGCAAGAAGATGTGCCTCCAGAAGAACAAAAAGTTGTACTTGAGGATGAGGAGGAAGATGAGGTATCATATGAATTTACTGATCAAACCAAAGAATATGAGGAATAAAATTAGGAAGAGGTTGAGCAAGGTCAAGAACAACAAGAGCCTCATACTCCTATTCTCGGAAGATCCACAAGACAATGAAATTCAGTCAACAGGTATAGACCACCTGATTTCAGTTGTATTTTTGCTTTGTTGTGTATTGATGATGAACCGAGATCTTTTAGGGAGACTCTCACTTCAGAGGAAAATGAGTCTTGGTTGTAGGCCATGCAAGAGGAGATGATGGCTTTGGATAATTGCAACACCTGGGACTTGTTAGTTTTTCCCAAGGAAGAAATCCCATCAGATGCAAATGGGTATTTAAAAATAAGTTTGGAGAAAATGGTCAATTAGAGTAGTACAAAGCTAGATTAGTGGTAAAGGGCAACTCCCAAAGAGAGCGAGTTGATTTTGGTGAATTTTTCTCTCCTATCACTAAATTAACTTCTATTAGATTTTTATTATCTATTGTTGAAGCTTGTGATTTTGAGATAGAGAAAATGGATGTTAAAACTGCTTTCTTGCATGGGGATCTTGAGGAGGAGATTTATACGCGACAACCTAACAGTTTTGTTGTGAAGGGAAAAGAAAATTTTGTTTGCAAGTTAAAGAGATCTATGTATGGTTTGAAATAGTCATCCAGGATGTGGTATCAGAATTTTGAATCTTTTGCTTTAAAGTTGGGTTTTCTTAGGAGCGAAGAGGATCATTATGTGTACACTAAGTTTATTGATTATCATAACCTAATTATTATCTTGTAAGTTGATGATATGTTGTTTATTGGTTACAACAAGGTGGTGATTGGTGAGCTCAAGAAACAAATTTCTGGCACATTTGATATGAAGGACTTGGGGGCTGAAAAATACGTTCTTGGGATGGAAATCAGTAGGGATTGGAGTCACAAAAATATTTGGTTAAGTCAAAATAAGTATGTTGATGCCATTTTATAGAGGTTTAATATGCATAACTATATGCCAGTTTGTTTTCCATTTCCGGTTGGTACTAAGTTGAGTTTAGATATGTGTCTTAATATTGATGATGATTTTGAGGATATTTCTAAGGTTCCTTATGCTAGTGTCATTGGTAGTTTGATGTATGTAATGGTTTGCACTAGACCAGATATAGCCCAAGCAATGGGATTTCTAAGCAGGTTTATGTCTAACCCACGTAAAGAGCATTGGACTTTTGTTAAGAGGGTATTTAGATATTTGTGAGGCACTTCTGATTACTATCTGCTTTATCATGGTACTGATAATGTGACCAATTCATTGGACATATAGGGATTTTTTGATGTGGATTGGGCAAGTGACTTGAATAGTCAAAGGTCCACCAATGGGTATGTGTTTACTCTGTTTGGAGGAGCAGTGAGTTGGATGAGTAAAAAGTAGCCTACAATTGCTTTATCCACTATTGAAGCAGAGTATATGGTTGCTACCCATGTTTTTAATGAGGCATTATGGTTACAAAGGTTGTGTGCAGGTATTGGTTTCAATTGTAGGAAAATTCAAATTGGTTGTGATAGACAGAGTGCAATTCATTTAGCCAAGAATCCTATGTATCATGCTCAGACAAAGCATGTGGATGTACAATACCATTTTCTTCGAGAAATGGTTGCTAATGGAAAATTTGAGTTGAATAAAATTGACACTAAGGTTAATGTTGTAGATTATCTTACCAAACATGTGAGCATAGATAAGTTCATTTGGTATAGAGAGGCCATAGTCCTTGTTTCTTGTACCTAGTTGATTCCATGATGGTGTGATTCCCCTAGCTCTTGCAAGGTATTCAACAAGTGGGAGAATGTTGGGAATCAAGGTGTCTCAAGCTTAGCAATTCTTAAGTTATTTATTTACTAAAACAAAGAAAAATGGGGTTTAGGGGGTGAATGAATATTATGATACAACCCTATTCTTCTTATTTCACTCAATTACGAGGGTTATAATGCATAAATGATAATCATAAATCAAACCTGACCAATATAGCAATAAAAAGGAAAATTTTAAGAGGGTCAAATCTTATGTACCTGTTACAAAAAGTGCTTTTTTGGGCCTCGCTAAGGACTCATTCGCCCAGTGGCGAATGGTCCCTGGCTAGGGTTATGGAAAATCAATTTCTAGGTTTTTTTCTCTAATGTTTGCAACTCCAAACTCCAGGTGTTCAACTCCTAAAAGTTGGAAATGAATTTTGTAAAAGACTTTCTATGATTTTGCAAGAAAGATGACAACTTTGACAACTTTTTGCTCTCCACTTGATCTTCAACCTAAAACTTGCAATGACACATCAAAGAGGAGAAAAATGTTGATTGTTAGGGAATAGGGGTTTGACTTGGTCAAACCTCATTTTGGTAATTAAACCTTGTAATGAAAAAATGCATAAAGGAATGATGAATGAATAATAATATGTAACAACTCACCAAACCTCATTTTGGTAATTAAACCTTGGATTGCAAATCTAAAACTTAGTATGAAATGGCCTCAATGAGTTTAGATCTTGATCATGAACTTGACATAAGATAATGGCTTTGATTTCACTTGAACTTGATTACCAATGCTACATCATCACATTAGCTCAACAACATGCATGACTTTGCCATGATGATTGATATCTTGATTGTTGTAATAAACTTCAATAATTGTTCCCTTAAATTCCTTCTTGAATGCTCTTGTGAAAGTACTCTTGATTGCTCATAAAAATTCTAGGTGAAACTAAGTGAAATAGCCTTGTATTTATATTTATCTTACTCTTAATTCCTGAAATTCAAATAACACAAGCCAACATCAGATCTCTCAGATTTGAAATCATTAAAATATTTCCAAAAACATATTCCAAGGGGGGGTCCTAGGGTTAAGTGAGGACCCATTCACCAGGTGGGTAAGTGCACCAAGATGGTTCCCAAAAATGGGCCTTAAGTGGCCACTTTTTTTCTGAAATCAGGAAATATTGACCTTGGACGTGAAATTGAGGATAGTTACACTCAGAATTTTGAGATGGAACAAAAAACAAGGATCAAAGTGCTCCAAGTCTACTTTGTAAACTACTAATTTATTTTGAAAATGGTTGAGATTAAGGGGTTCAAAAGAGGGATGTACACAAATTGGTGTTGTTTTTTTTAGAAAAACATAACATAGCAACTCTTGTACGACCCTAGCACGGTGAAATTTTTTGTAGTACTTTTAAAATCACTACGATCAAAAGTTAGCTAACAGTATCTAGTTGATGTACAATTTTTCCGATAATTTTTTAATGAATATTTAATTTTTTACTAATTTTCTAAGTGGGCACTTCCTGAAAAGCAGAATTTTGGCCATGCTCTCCCTACAAACTTTGGAAAATAATTAATTTTTTTTTCTTTTATTTTATAAAATTTTTAGAATGGAGTCTAGTTTCTAAAAATGTAATTTATTTGAAATTTTTATGAACGGTTAATTTATAACATAAAAAAACACCAAACACTACTTTTTGGCAAAAAAGAGACATACAAACAAAAGGAATTATGGATGAAAGGCTTAATATTGTCAAAAAATGATAAAAAATACATCATTGGATAGCTAAGAGAGAACCTAACATTACCCATGTGTTTGATTTTGTCTATATTGTACTAGGTGCAATCCTAATGGTGAGGACGGACCCAATTATGTGAAAAAGTGTAGAATTTGCAAAAACACGTCTCTGACCTCGTTGGGAATGCCCTCCAAGCTTTTGGGTTGGTATTCCAAGGAAAATTATTTCACTTTTCTCTTTGTTTTTAACATGAAATAATGCGCTCACGTTATAACGTGCTCGTGCTATGAGTTTTAAAAGTTTTTTTCAAAAGTGGCCACACAATTGCTACCCAACTTAATGCACCTACCCAGGTGGTGAATGGGCCCAATAGTTAATGGGTTCGCTCGAACCCTAGTTCGGTCGAACCACTTTATGGTTCGGTCGAACATATAGGTTCATGCGAACCCCTAAAATGAATTTTTTTGCCATGGGGTCATTTTTTCTCAAATTTCCTTCCTCTTCAAAAGTGTAAACCACTTATGTGGCTTCACCCTCCTTCAAGGATGCTATGTTTAGGTCTCAGAAGTCCACACACAAACGGATATCTCCATTCTTCTTTCAGACCGAGACCAGATTGGATACCCAAGTACTATGCTTGATTGAGAAGACAATGCATGACTCAATTAGCTTAGTTAACTCTTGCACCATTAATGCTTCAATTTTAGGGTTTACTGGCCTCTATTTTTATCGAACTGGTTTTGCACCTTCTATCAGCTCCATCGTGTGTTAAATGATATTAGGATCATATCCCTCCAGATCATCATAGGACCAGGCCACTACTCCATATTTTTCACAGAAATTGATGAGTCTTTCTTTATCATGGTGTGAGACGTCTTTCCTGACTCAAATATTCTGGCCATCTGAGACCCGAAGGTCCACGTAATCACTTTTGTCTGCTACGAACTTTTGCCTATCATTTCTTGCATCATCACAATCAAAAAAAAAATTCAAGAGTAACTAATCCTTTCAAAAGCTTGTTAGATTTGAGCTACATAATTTGTCCTTCATAAGCTTCAGCAATCTTTGGTTGAAGTTGATCGGCGAATTCCCCTGATTGCTGGATGAACAAGGCGATGTGTTCATCACTTTCAAAAAAATTCCAACTCTGATCATTGTCAGGAATCGTCGATCGGACTAGTACTCGTACTGAATGTTCATTATGTATAAGGTTAGAGGCAGGATCAAACTGAGCACCAATCATGGCCATGCGATCTACATCACTATTTTTTTCCTTGGGGAATAGTCTGGATGCTGAAGGCTTCAAAACCCTCAACTAGGTCCCATACTTGGTGTTGATAGGATCTCATGCGGACATTCCTTTCCGCAGAAACTCCTCGGACTTGGCTGATTACCAATTCAGAATCTCTGAACACCATTAATTGCTTAATGCCCATTCATTCCGCAAGGCTTAAACTTTGACCTAATCCTTCATATTTAGCCTCATTGTTTGAGCAAGCGAAATGAAAATGGAAAGACCTTAACAATTTTTCATCTTGTGGGGATATTAGATATTACCCCCACTCTAGCACCCACTTTGCTTCTTGCTCAATCAAAGTACAATGTCCATAGCTCATTTGCTTAGCTACCTTCAGACTCTTTGGCAACCTTTGGGAGCACTTGGTCTTCATCATAAATTACATAGGTGCCCAATCCTGTAGCATGAAAATTTTCGAAAGGATCATTGTCCATGTGTTCACTCAACAGAGCATCTTCTTTGTCATTCTGGTCTCCGCTCACCTTTTCTTCCTCCAGTAATTCAACACAATACATTTCTTGCTTGGTGATAGAGGTATGCGCAACTTCAAAATTGATCAGGGCTTCATCCACTACATGTTCAGAATGTAAATCCTCTGATTCTATCTTCATTTTCATGTCGTACTTGGTTCTGAGAATCATATGTAACCAATCCAAGGACAAGTATCTGCCCACCTTTGAAGTAAATTCTCGGGATAGACAGAGACCAAACATAGGAGGAACATCTATGATCACAGTGTCTTGCGGCACCGTGATACTAGGGCAAGCAAATAGAGTTAAAGGAAGTGCTTTGATGACACCTATGGTTTCAACTTTGTTCCCATCAAGTTACATTACCCCCCTTTTCATAGGTTCATAGTTGAGTCCTAAAGCTTCGGCTATCTGCTTAGGCATAACCATGGTGCTAGTGCTAGAATCAATCATAGCATTGTGCAATAACTTCTTTCCTATAATGAGATTCAAGAAGAAGGGTTGGGGTTTTAACTTATCTCTAACCTCGATAGGGGATTCCTTTGTATTGTTTGTAAAGACTTTAGCCGGCGGTATTTGATTAACAACCTCTGCATTGGAAAACTGCTATGTTGGTGTTGTGTTGACCTCTTCTTGAAGTGCCTTCTGTAATAGCATCTTTTGCTCTGGGATAGCTAGAATGTCCCATAGAGACACATTAGCGGATGACTTCTTCAATTGTTTTACCACATTAAAAGGTGACAAACTCAGAGGTTTCCGCTCCTTGGCTCTTGCTATAATAATTTCCTTCCGTGATTGAGATGGTGGCAGGGCAGTAGAAGTGCTAGGAATTTGATCGAAAGCACCTTTGAGTTGCAGGCTAGCTAGATGCGGAACAACTAACTCGCTGGTAAATCTCCTCTTTGAGCGCGTGTTATAATCAGACTACACTTGCAGTGTTTTGGATATGAACGTATCATTAGCAAACATTGTTTCTTCTTCCTCCATCTAGGAAAAAAGTGTGTGATCAAGAGCAATATCGGATTCTTGTTCTAAAGACATTCCTTTCATTTGTGTGGCAAGAACCACACTCTCCATTTGTGGTGAGGCATATATATAACCTATGTGATTTGTCATCGTGCCTTGGCTACGTTGCTCCACCACCTTTTGTTGCAAGTTTCCACACGGATAGTTACGGGGCATATGCGCATTGCTGCAAGGGAAACACCACGGATTGATGTCATTAATGATGTTGTTCTACCTTGCGATTAATTCCCTACTTGAGCTTGTCGAAGCACTCATCAACGAAGTAGGCACCAACACCATTTGGTTGGTGATCAGCGCTGGTGGATTAGTGCGAGGTGTGCCCTGGTACTGATTCTGCTGATATGAGGACCGCCCACCTTGATAGTTTTGATATGCAGGATTCAAAGGCGTTGATTGGTTCCTCTTAAGAGTGGTTATATCGTTTTCCATGGTCCGCAACATCTCTTTAAGGTCGCTCATTTCATCTTTGGACGAACCCCATGTAGAGGCTACATTTTGTGGGGCTACCGCATATGTGTACATCAACTAGGAGTTGCGAATATGCTAGTTGACACAACTTCTTGTGTTGGAATCGATATTTCAAGAAATATCGGCATAATAGGTTGAGGAGGCAACTTTCCTTAATCTATCAAACGATTCTTACCTTTGACAATGATATCATAAGCATCTAGTAGAGTAGCTCCTCCCAAAGACTTGATCATCATAAAAATGTCAGAATTGATGGAATTTAGATAAAATATGAATGCCAACTCAAGAGTCGGGAGTATAGTAATAGGGATCCTCTGCCAATTTGTGTGAAATCGGGCATTAAAGTCTGTTAGAGCCTCCTGGGGGGCTCGTTTTATGATAGATAGTTGATAATATAGGGAAGAACGATCTCCTTCATTTGAGAACCTCTCATAGAACGGATCTCCGAGCTCATCCCAGGTGCAAATAGTGCTAGGTGATAGTGTTCAGTACCAATCCAGTGCCTTGCCTTTAAAACACACGGTGAGAAGCCTCAAAGCTACATTCTACACTATAATCCCGTGTACCAGACACACGTCTACCACATCCTGCAAATGTTCTGCGAGTGTTCTTTAGCCATCTTTGGTGAACTTGGGTATAGCTTTCATGGATGAAACCGAGATAGCGCCCCATACTATGAGTGTTGTTGGGGCTACTAGGGGACTTTCAGTTTCCCATGCCATGTAATTTTTGTTGGTGGCCGGCAACATGTTAGAGGAATGGGTGGTGGGAGTGGAATGGTTACCAACTGATTTGCGGCTTGCACTATTCCTAGTGGAGGGACTAGCAAACTTGGGTTGCCTGTGGTTTGGGATCTAGTTACAGGCTGATGGCTCATACACCCTTCTAAAACGTAAATTCATTTAAGCTCTGTCCCACTGGGCGTGCTAGAAAAGAACAAATTGTTGACGCCAAAATTTGACGAGGTAACAATGTCTTATGGGAAACTCAGTTTATGGGGGACCTTTTGCACTAAACTAAGTGACCTTCGGGTTTTTAGAGAAGTCGGCTTCTTCTATAATGGGGGTTTGGAAAGGGAAAAAGAATCAAATATAATAAAATAAGTCTAACCTAAGGCGATGCGCCAAGACTTAATGATAGGCACGATAAATCACAAATCTAAGGGCCTGATTGGTGTTTGTGGTGTTCCAGAAAATTAGAAACTGAAGATTACAACATAGATAATCCATTCATTGACATAAAATAATATTGCATACATTCCTACTACCAGGAAGAGTCTTTAGACATGGTCTAGGTCAGAAAACTTGCATTCAACATATATAGAAGTTCTCAAATGAAATGTCTAGACAATAAAAGCACAGTTTACAGTTAGATCAAATAGCATGAAAAAAAAAGAGAGGTCGAACAATTGGCACAGTCTGAGAGTCTTCGCAATAAAATAAAGCAGTAATTAAGGCTTGGTGTCTTTTTCCAAAACCAACATTTCCTCCGAATTTCAGACCCTCTTCTCACAGCAGAGAAAAGTATATATAGCAGGAAAAACCCCACCGCTTCGGAGAGTAGTAACAGAAAATATTTTGCAATCCCCCAGCAATGATGAAAAAATTAGAATATTCTCCAAGTCGTTGCAACATAAATGATTTGAAACTAAGCATCTAGTCATTCCAGGCATAGGTGCATCCTCTACAAATGATGGCGGTGGTCCCAGAAAGTTAATCAAACAAGTGTCACCATCCCGTGCAAATGATTATGACACGTAGTGGCCAATAGCATCATTCGGTTCATCTGGTCTATCGCCCGAATATGAAATCTGCTGACTAGGCACGTGGCAGCCTTTCGCTACCCGTATGAACCTCTTTCTCTCACTGCTGAAGACTTACGCTAAGGCTACACGTGTCAAATGGGTGGAGCACTTAACCAATAATGGAGGGAACGACCACCAGCCGGGCACAAAAGACACACATGGCAGCATTTCGCTGCCCGCGGTTGTTACTTCATCTCTATGCTGAAAGATTTACAAAGAGAAAACACGTAGCAAGAGTACACCACAGATAACAATTGTGGGGCCCACCAAAGCTTTTTGGGAATGAGGGCTTCATGGAACTCGAGTGGAGCCCGATGAGGCAGCAAGAAAGAATGATCAAAAGTATCCCACAGCCATGACACGTGGAAGCATAGCGGGGTTTCCCAAGATGCGAAAGGAATGTAAAAACTCAAGGTTGTGAGGAGTACACATGTGGAGCGAGAGAGCAGAACTTAGATAAAAGTCTGAGTTGATCACTTGTGATGCACGATTCGATGCATGGAGGAAAATACACCCGAAGGGAGCTAGTTAAATATTTATTAACAGAAACAATAAAAGCAGACGCTTTAAAAGAACTCCATGAAAACCAAGCTCTCTAAATGGTATATATATCAAACTCTAGTTCAAAATCTTTTAGATGAGGCTGCTCCCATAGCTCTGTTACTTGCTTGAAAAATCCTTGAAACTCTGCATTGATTTTCTTTTTCATGTCCCTCTCTTGTTGTTCTTCATCAATTTCATCAGGATCATACATTGACCTTCTTGCCCCTCCTAAAGTTTGGACCACATCCATTACCTCCACATAAAATTGGACATCCTTGGTCTTCTTGGTGCACACCATGATATGGTTATGCAAATGAAAATGAAGCAAAGTAATCATCTCCTTCTCCTCTAGTTGGAAGAATGTATGCTTAATGTTTTGATATATGATATCAACTCTCTCTTCTGCTCTCATGGTTGAATACTGAAATCCATTATGGTGGACCTCCAGAGTTCCAGTCATCTTTCTTCCTCTTCCACCAAATGTTGGAATATTTTATTAATGTTTATTAGAATTCTTGCATGTTTTACATCATTGGAATGACATATTAGTTGTAACTTTTTTGAAATTTTACAATGGTATGTGCACTTTGATATGATGTAATATTATTATGGTTTCATTTCATATGTTGTAATATTAGATATATAACAAAAAAAAAAAATTATAGCATGAAATAAATAATAAATTTTCATTTTAAATGGTTTTTTTTGTAGAACACGGGTCTTCTAGAAGATCAAGATGATCCTCATGATATAGATCCAGAATATGTTGGTTGTGGTACAGATCACATGGCAGAGGATGATGATGACGTAGATACAAAAGACATTGAGGTCGATGACGATGATGATGACGATGATCATGATGATCACAATGGTGATGATGATGATGAGGCAGTTGTTGGTAGTAGCTAGTGGCATTCATAATCATATAGACCGGATCATGGATCATTGTTGATATATCATTATGATGCCTCTTTTCATGGTTACTATCATATATGTATCATTTTCATGACCTGTAGTACCATATTATTGATTTGTATCATTTTTCCATGTATCATTTTAACTTATATCAGTTGGACATGTATCATCTTGACTTGTATCATTTTGAGTTACATAATTTATCATTTTTATTTATATCATTTGTACATGTATCATTTTGACTTATGTCGACTGTTAGACATGTATCATTTTGACATGTTATTAATCTACTGGCATATTTGACTTTCACTTGTTTTAGTTATATATGATGATGATCTTATCAGTATTGACTTGTCAATTTATATATATTGAAAGTGGTCAATTATTTTTGGATGGATATTTATTATGTATGATGATATTAATTTACTGCTCAAGATGGATGTTGTCAAATTCAATTAAATTATAGATATTTAACTCACTTGTTTTAATTATAGATGATGATCATGTTATATTAATTATCTTGTTATTTAATCATATGAGTTAAATAATTAAATTACTTACTCTATAATCATATGAGTTATTTAAGAGGCATGATATATTTAACTAATTAAATTGAAATAAAATATATTATTTAATTTACTTACTCTATAATCATATGAGTTATTTAAGAGGCATGATATATTTAACTAATTAAATTGAAATAAAACATATTAAATTAATAAATGGAAGCAAAACAAGAAGCATTTTTAGAAGAAAAAAAGGAAGCAACAATGGAAGCCAAACTAGAAGCAAACTAGAAGCAATCTTGGAAGCAAAACTTGGCATTATCTAGGAAGCAAAAACATAGCAATTCAGGTAGCAAACAAAGAAGTAATATAATGGAAGCAATTTTAGAAGCAACAAAAGATGCAATAATAGAAGCCATATTAGAAGGAACAAAAGATGCAAAAATAGAAGCAAAGCTAGATGCAACAAGCAACATTATATCGGAAGCAAAATTGGAAGCAAAATTGGAAGCAAACTGGAAGCAAAATTAGAAGTAAAACTGGAAGCAAAACCAAAAGCAAAACCAGAAGCAATCCTGGAAGCAAAATCAGAAGAAAAAGTGGAAGCAAACTTGGAAGCAACATAAGAAGCATAACCAGAAACAAAATAGGAAGCCAAACTGGAAGCAACAAAATTCGACGCTAAATCCAGCACCGAAGTGAAATGCAATTTGGCACCAAGTTTTGCATTGGCAGAAGTGTCTAATTCATGAACTCAAATGCACTAAATTTTGGTGTTATTTTAGGCACTAATTTCTTATTTTGTTGTAGTGGGTTTTTGTTCAAAGGGATCTTTCTTCGTTCATATAAGGTCTTCTTCTTAGGGATCATCATGCTTAATGTCTCCAAGAGAGGACAAATCAAGAGTAACAAATTGCAACTTAGGGGATGCCTCACGTCACATCAAGCCACTAAGAGAAATTAATACACTAAGAAATATCTCACTCTTGGAGGACATCAAACCAAATGACACCACCAAGAAAAGGACGCATCACAAGAAAAAGAAAATCACACCATGAAATATGCAAAATTTTGAAAGATATTATCAATGCATGCCCCCACTTTAAAGCAGTCGCTAACACCATTGTTGTGAGCAATTGCTTTAAAGTAGCCAATGTTTTCTCCTAAGACATGAGAGATTTCCTCAAAAAACCCTATTCCAAGTCATATGTTTCAAAAATAAAGCTACATCATGAAAGAGGGAGGAGGGGTTGTCCTCAAAAAAACATAAGGGATCTATGGATTTGGGGTCAGTATATCTTTGCTACAATGTTGTCATAGAGCGCGAAAATGTCATCATTCCCCAAATACTCGTGGAACTAGAAGAATGACACATAAAGATCAAAAACAAAGAAAAATATTTTTGGTTCAACATGGAAGAGACATAAATGTCTCAACGCCTTGCATCATCCCCAAAAGGAAAACAAAAGACAAGCAAAAAAGGTAAAATATTTACGACATAGAGAAGAATGTAGATAGATATATAGAGTAATGCACAAAAAGAGAGAAAGATACATCAAATGAAATAGCACGAGGGATCACATTAGGTACATGCAATCACATAAAGAAACATGAAAAAGAAATAATGCAAAATACTAGTAAGGCACATGCGATTCAACCTATAGCAAGTCATCTGCATCCCAATCTCGATCAGTAGATATGGAAGGCAGAAAACTAGCCAAAGGGACAACATCAAATGCCAAAATTAGGACAAGACTATCTAACCCCTTGCCCCTACTAGGTACAAGACAAGGATGAGTCGAGATAGTTGATGATAATAAGCTCCTTGCGATAAAGAGAATGATTTTCAATGAATGTATAACATGTAATAGTGAGAATACTATGACCTTACAACTATTACATGGAAAGGAGCGAAAGGACATGCTATGCAACCACTTGGTGACAATGATCATCATCGAAGTAAAAAACACTCAATATCAATTTTAATGCACAAAACTCATCAATAAGATTCCAAAGAGTTCTATGTTGTGCACAATAATTCATGTTTTTATTAGGTATGTTGCTTTTACTAGGAGGTGGAAATTTAATCCAACCTTTTTTAAGGAGGTGCTCCATCTTTCATTAAATTTTTGTTTGAGTATGTAAGAATGATAATTTTTTGAGTTTGTAAGGTTTTTGTTGCTTTCTTGATTCACTGACTTGTTGAGGTGGATATTGGGAAGAAAGGCCTGAGATAATCCTCTCATTCTTATGAGGCATTGGTTGTTCTTTAGGAAGGAGGACACTTATATTAGGAGGAGGATCTTGATATCCTATTCCTTTGGTTTATTCAATATGAATTTTCTCTAAAAAATTATGAATTTCATGCTCATTAGCTATGTCACATCCTTGATAGGTTAAGATCTTAAAGCCTTCGCTAGAAGTCTCTTCAAGGTTGATAGGAGTGTTGGTCACTTTGTGAACATAAGATGAATGACTATGCACTTGATTAGAGGAGCTAGGTTCACTCATTGTTGAAAGTTTAGGCTTAGTTTGTGACTCAATTTCAAGATGTAAAAGACCAAACATCTCAAGTTGTGTTGTTTTTTTCATAGAAGGATAGAATGATGCATTATTCTCAAGGTTGTTAAGGAAATCATTTATGAAATTGTTCATGCTATCATCATCTTCTCTAATGATGTCAACTTCACGAGGACACTCATTAGGAGTTGGGTTAGAATGAGTTGGTTCAATTGTACTAGGATCATTTCCAAAAACACAACTTGAAACATCAACCAAGGAGAACAAAGACTTCCACACATTGCTAAAACACTTGTCCATTTTCAAATTTTCAGATTTAAACAATGTAATTTGTTGATTACACTATGCAACAATCTGAAAATGAAATCTTGTAAATGCAAATTTGAAATTAGGAAATGCACTAAATGTTCCAAATTAAGCTAGATATAATGAGATTAATGAAACAAAAACTCAGCAAACTGTAATAGAGATCTGAAGGAAGCAAACAGAAGCACAGAAATGAAGTTTTTAATTTCCAGAAATGCAGATCAAGACCTAATCAGGGACTCATTTTCCCTAGGGAGAATGGGTCCTAGATTAGGGATTTGAGACTTTTTACAGATTTTCAAGTCTTTTCTAATGATTTTCATATTCAAGTCTGCTACAGTAAGTTTCAGGTTTAATTTTTTGTAAATGCAATGTGAAATGCAAGTTAAAAATGTGACAAAATGATGAGCTAAAAGACCTGGTTTGATATGAAATTTTTGTTTCAATTTTCAAATGTAATTTAATATGATGTAAATGATATGCAAGATGACTGATTTTTTGTATTTTTCAAATTTAAAGAATGCAAACAATGCAATCCTAAAAACCCTAGATGAGATGCAAATTTGAATGCAAACTAAACACCCTAAATGAGATCTAATTCAATGCAAATGAATGCAAGATCTAATATAAGATGAAAACAGACTCCAAAATTAGAAAACTACAATGCTCTTCATGTCGGGTTCACCAAAATGAAACAAAGAAAAATGGGGTTTATGGGGTGAATGAATATTATGATGCAACCCTATTCTTGTTATTTCACTCAATTATGAGGGTTATAATGCATAAATGATCTAATCAAAAATAAAACCTAACCAATATAGAAATCAAAAGGCAGGTTTTAAGAGGGTCAAATGTTGTTTACCTGTTGCAAAAAGTACTTTTTTGGGCCTCACTGAGGACTCATTTTCCCAATGGCGAATGGGTCCTGGCTAGGGTTCTAGAAAATCAATTTATGGGTTTTGTTCTTCAATGTCTACAACTCCAAACTCCAGGTGTTCAGCTCCCAAAAGTCATAAATGAATTATGTAGAAGACTTTCCATGATTTTTCAAGAAAGATGACAACTTTGACAACTTTTTACTCTCCACTTGATTTCCAACCTAAAACCTACAATCACACATCAAAGAGGAGAAAAATGTTAATTGTTAGGGAATAGGGGTTTTCCTTGGTCAAACCCCATTTTGGTAATTAAACCTTGTAATGAAACAATGCATAAAGGAATGATGAATGAACAACAATATGTAACAACTCACCAAACCTCAATTGAAACCTTGGATTATAAATCTGAAACTTAGCGTGAAATGGCCTCAATGTGTGTAGATCTTGATCATGAACTTGACATAATATAATGGCTTTGAACACTTGAACTTGATCACCAATGCTACATCATCACATTAGATCAACAACATGCATGACTTTGACATGATGATCAAGATATCTTGATTGTTGCAATAAACTTCAATAATTCTTCCCTTGAATGCATTATAATGCTTGTGAAAGTACTCTTGATTGCTCATAAAAATTCTAGGTGAAACTAAGTGAAATATCCTTGTATTTATACTTAGCTTACTCTTAATTCCTGAAATTCAAATAACATGTAAGCCGACATCAGATCTAGGATTTGAAATCATTAAAATAAAGATAAGTATAAATATATTACAAGGGGGGGTACTAGGGTTAAGTGAGGACCCATTCGCCATAAGGTGAATGGGTCCTAGCACACTTAACTAGGACACACTTTGGGGGATGTTAAATGTTATGTGAAAAGGGGTTCCTAGGACCTAGTGAGGACCCATTCACCACCTGACACACTTTGGGGGATGTTAAATGTTATGTGAAAAGGGGTTTCTAGGACCTAGTGAGGACCCATTCACTAGGTGGTGAATGGGTCCTAGGTCACTAACCTAGGACACATACCTTATAAAATTAAGTGTTGTGTAATATCATTTAAGAGTGTCAAGCTTTATCCCTCAGAATCTACAATTAATTAAGGTTGGATTTGAATTAAAGTGGCCAGTTAAGCACAATTAACCTCAATTAATTAATAAAGCCCTAGATTAGTGTGAAAGTGAAAAGATAAACTTTACAACACCCTAAATAAGGAACCATTAAGTTCATTTTATTAAGAAGGGTCCTAAACTTAATGTGAATGTGAAAAACACATTACAACACTAAATCAAGGCATGATTAGGCTCATTTTAATATTAATTATTCCAAACTAAGGAAAAGGGATACTTTTTTCATCACTACATTTACTATTACTTTAGTTTTTCCCATGAATAAATATCATTTATGTTATTAAATATTTGTGCTCCATCGAAAGGGGCGTGATATTTTGAGTTGGCACTTTTGCCACATGTCAGTGCCTTGAAAAATATGTTATTAGTTGTCAAAAGATGCCCACTTAGTGGTATAACATGGAAAGCCTAATTTTAAAGATGTTATGACAGATTTTATGACATCTATAAGGTCTAAAAGTGGGGGATATCATTTTGGACGTGAGAATATTCTATAACACACGTAAGAGAATCTTTGCATAAGTTATTGATGGTTTATGACACATGTAAGAGCATCTCCTATTTTCTAGGGATTCTTATGACAACTTGTAAGAGGGTGTAATGTCATGTAAGAGACCATGTTTAGCATGTAAGGGGTCGTATGGATTTTTCCCATGGTATTTTTGAACCTTGTTTTGACCCATAGTTATGTTTTATGGTGGTATTTTGAGCCCCCATGAGTCTATATATTGAGGGATTGAGATGGAAACACTATGAGATGTTTTACAGGTACATAGATGTCAAATTGAAGGTTGAAGAAGAGTTAGAGTGGATGTATTGTAAACATATTTGTTGTTAATACAAGCTATTCATCTCTTCTTTGGTGGATTTTTTTTCCAAAAGGGTTTCTCCACGTTAAACACTGTGTTATGTTTTCAGCTTTTCGTTCTTGTATTTATTTGTTATTGTTGATCTAAACTCCATATGGTTAACACGATTAAATCTTATTTGTAGTTGTTTTAAGCTTCTATTATTGCTATTCACCTGTCGTTTTCTAACAGAATCAAGCATTAAAAGCTAGAAAGATAAGATCTAGAAATGCCAACAAAGGCTTCTAGAAGGAATCTTATATCCTAAGTAAACTTAACATGTAATAGGATTAAGACACCTATCATGATCTTGTCTAATCCTATTCACCATTGTGCCTTTATAAGAAAGGCATCATATGTACATTATCATATTCAATTTGGCATTCTTGCATCCTTAATCATAGCATGATATTTTTCCCATTTCTCTCTTGTAGAAGTTATTTTGTCTTGCAGGTGATCCTAGGGTGTTGAGGAGTTCACCATAAACTCATACATGGTATCAAAGCTTCAATGTTGTATATATATTCCTAGATTTGAGGGACCAATCTTGGTGTGAAAGCTTTGTTGGGTGCAAGTTGGGGTCTTGAGAACCTTTCCATTGAATCCAGGGTAGCTAAGAAAGTCAAGATTGGCTTTCATTTCGTTCAAATCTGACATATTTTGTCAGATCTACAAGGGTTTGAAGGAAGGGTTTCAATTGTCAAATCTAGAGGGTAGTTGATATTTTGGAGTAGTTTGGGAGAAAAAAGATCCTGCCATCGCATCTGAAAGGCTCGAAAACCTAAAGATCAACTACCAAATTTTCAATTTTTAACACTTTGAGTCGGAGGGCGAGGCAAAATTTTGTAAGCCATATGGATCTATGTGTTGTCGTATGACTTGTGCAGGTTTTTAGGTCATTTTCTATCAGGTGGAATATTTCAGGGTACCAACATCTTCTATAGCATATTTGTCATCCTACATTATTCGTCCTCTCTCTGCATACTTGGTCTTGCGCCATCAAATCATCTGTCGTTGTCAGGGTACGAGCATTCATTTATTGGCAGGTTTTATTTTTAAAAACTTTATTTTATCACCAATCGTAGTTATTGAGTGCAGCCTATGGTTTTGTATGTGCTAGCCCCATGATCAATGACCCGTGGGGGGAGGGCCATCTCCTGGGTGACACAGCTATGGCCCACCACCCCCGGGCTACCCACACCCCACCCACTCGCCACTCCATTGGCAGTAGGGTGGTGGTCATTCTTTTAAACATTTTTTTCGATAGGCAGTCATATGCTGCGACTAGGGGCTCCATTTTTGCATACATTTAGTCTATGAATTTTGCACATGTTTAGTGTTGAAAGGTCCTCTTTCTAGGCCTTTTTTCGATTTTGCATAACTTGCAATCCAGGAGGCAAGATTTTGTAAACAAGATATCATCCTCTCTCTGCATACTTGGTCTTGCGCCATCAAATCATCTATCATTGTCAGGGTACGGGCATTCATTTATTGGCAGGTTTTATTTTTAAAAAACTTTATTTTATCTCCGATTGTAGTTATTGAGCGCAGCCTGTGGTTTTGTATGTGCTAGCCCCATGATCAATGATCCATGGGGGGAGGGACATCTCCTGGGCGACACGGCTATGGCCCGCCACCCCTGAACTACCCACACCCCACCCGCTCGCCACTCTGTTGGCAGTAGGGTGGCGGTCATTCTTTTAAACATTTTTTTCGACAGGCAGTCATATGCTACGACTAGGGGCTCCATTTTTGCATCCATTTAGTCTATGAATTTTGCACATGTTTAGTGTTGAAAGGTCCTCTTTCTAGGCCTTTTTTTTTATTTTTCATAACTTGCAATCGAGGAGGCAAAATTTTGTAAACAAGATATCGTCGGATAGTTGGCGCTATGAACTTTATAGTGGTGTAGGTTATTTTCAATAATTTTTCTTTTTGGTAGTAATTATTGTTGGTTGAAGTCAAATCTACTTTTATAGGTCTCAAGCTCATAACTCTTTGCCACTATGTTCAATTTTTGCGATTCTTGCAGCATTGGAAAGGTATTGAGGAGCTCTACATTGCCATCCATACAAATTTTTTTGTATCTATCCTAGGTTTATTGTTATTTCATTTTTCCCCAAATGGTTTTTGGAGATTACTTGGATGTTTTGATAGTTGGGAGGGTGTAATTTTGATCTATACACTTCATTTCAGTTCTAAATCATTTTTTCAATTGATTGTTGCTTCATAGATTCTAGGGTTGTGCCAGTTTGAGAGTTTTCAGTGTTCCTTGGCATCAATTGTATTATTACTTTATCATGATTCTAACATGAGTCCTTGAGTGACTCTAATATGGTTTCCAGCAAACAGAATTATCTTTCCTTGCTTGCTAAATTAAGGATTTCAGTGTTACTCCACAAGTGTGCTTCTAGTGCTTCTTTGCAGTAGTTTATCTCATTATGGGGGGTTGTATGATCTCTCTTCGCATCCTTTGTGTAGATGAATATTGATTGGATTTGTGATGGACATCATTATTGTAGTTATCTCTCTTTTGGGGAGGAGTTTTGTCCCACTAGGTTTTCTCCTTGTCTTTGTTTGTGAGAGATTACATTTACATTTGTACAGAGGTACCTAACATAGTCTCGTAGTTGGGACCAATCCTTGCATATTTGCATCATTTGCATAATAATCTTCTCCCTAAGTTGTACTTAAGGGGGGGTGTTGGTGTGAATAAAGTCTTGTACCTAGTTAATTCCTTACTAGGAGACTTAGGGGACTTATTCACATGTTAAGTTTACTTAGGTCCTAGGAATATTTCTAGAAAACTTAGTTGTCATCTCTAGATTTTATCGTTTCCTAGGTTGTTATGACTTATTTGCCTCATGTGATAGAATTAAGACGCTTGTCATGATCTTGTCTAATCCTATTCACCACCTTGCCTTTATAAGCAAGGCATCATATGTACAATATCATATTCAATTTGGCATTCTTGCATCCTTAATCATAGCATGATATAACTACCATTTGTATTTTTTGGAATTTATTTTGTCTTACAGGTGATCCTAGGGTGTTAAGGAGTTCACCATAAACTCCTACAGCTATAAGTTCTTCCCTCCTTAACAATATAGCTCTTGATAGCAAATTTATAGTGGAGATGATGTGTGGAGGAACAAGCTTTATAAGGGAGAATTCCTAATCCCAAGTACTTGAATTTGAAGAATCATTCTTTCATTCCTAGGACTTAGCAAGGGTTCTCAAATATCGAAAAATAATGAAGTTAGGTAGTAATTTGATTAAATATGGCATTTTCTAGTTTATGAGGAAGGGTGACCTTGTACTTTTATAGGATGGTGTGTGAGACCAACACACCCCTCTTTGTGAGGAATTTTGTAATCTACTTAAACCCTTTAGTTGGGTTATGTTTCTAATTTTTAGTATGAATTCATACAAGATGGTGTATAAGGATTTGGAAATGGAAACCTAGAGATCTTTGGCCAAGTCAACAATTTCCTCTTCTCATTGATCTATTAGCTCATATTTTAGCATCATGAAAGGTATCTTCAAATAGAAATTTATATATCGTTGCCTGAGGTTTGAAAAGTTCTAAAATATTATACACCTAAAGTTGACGATATCTAACCACACTTGACTTTACCCTATCCTAGTCATTAATTAAATAAATATTTATTATTTATTTAATTAATTTATCCTTCACCTTTATTCCCCACTTTAATTAAATAAATGTTTATTATTTATTTAATTAATGTATCCTTAATCTTTATCCCCCACTTTAATTAATTAAATGTTTATTATTTATTTAATTAATGTATCCTTAATCTTTATCCCCCACTTTAATTAATTAAATATTTATTATTTATTTAATTAATTAAATAATTTATTATTATTTAATTAATTATTGAGAGTCACATGACTAACTAAGACCTTGCTTAGATTCATTAAGCCTAGACACTTGCCACAAAATTCAAACTAAATTTGCATCTCAACCATCCATCTCATACTATATTTCTAAATCTCAACCATTCACACAAGCATATACCCTATTGCACCTCTAAACCTATCCCTTATCCCTCATGTGACACTCGTCACATGACAAAAACTTTGATCCAAACCAAATCCCCATTCAATCCTAGCCATTCATCAATCAATCTAATTTGGCCCTTGATTTCCCTCATGCAAATTATATAAATGAGAGGCTTCTCATCCCATTTGAAGGGATCTCTTATCATCATAGGGTTATGTTGTATTTTCTATCTAATCCATCTTCATCCTATCATCATGCTATACATTTGATTATTGATCATATCAATCCTACTATGATGTTGGTTTTATAAGAAACTACATTCCATACATCAAAGAAGCACATCAAGAGAGTATTGGGTGCAACTCTTCTTATAGCTCAATCGGAGGAGAAAAGAGTAAAAAAATTAAAAGGTTTCATATTTCTTTGAATCTTTCTATTATTTCCTTTGTTTCATTTTTCTTATCTTCATTTTGGTATGCCTAGTGGGACCCCTATCCCTAAATCTAATATTTTTCATGATTTTTCTTTGATATTTTTGTTGTAGATTCCAAAATGACACTTATGACTGTGTTTTGGCACTTCCATTCCAAATTTGCACTCTTCCTTTGAAAAACCACACTTTTGCCCTACAAATCAATGCCTATACTTTGCATATCTATGCCTATGCTCTGCAAATCAATGCCTATTCTCTATAAAACCACTCCTACACTCTACAAATCAGTACCTATGCTCTGTGAATCGATGTCTATGCCCTGCATATTAGTCCCTCCATCTATTATTGCTGCACTTGTGTTTCAACTTTTAGTGCTTCTGTTTCATACTATCACACCTACATATCGTATAGTTGCACTTCAAATTTTTGTATTTATTTCTAACCTTTTGTGTCTTGTTGTGCATGTTCTTGCTTTCTAACATTCTATTTTTATAGGTTGTCTAATTTTTTTCTTGCAAGTATTATATTTTTTCTTAGGGTCTTTAGGTCTTGCAAACTTCAATATCTCTTTAGGGTTTCTTTTCTAATATGTTGTTTGTAGGTTATTTTTGGTTTTTTGTGATTAGTTGTTAATTTGTGGTTGCAAGTTTTCTATGTTTTTTCTTTAGTTTGTGTCCCCTTGTTTTGTATATTTTTTGAGGTCTTTGTTAAAACTTTGCCTACGCTTCCTAAAGATATACTTGCATAATGATACAACACCTCTATTGCATGCAACTATGCCTTTTTTTGTCAGGTATAACTTTATTTTCTATGTTTATACATATTTTTTATGTTTTTGCACCTTTGTTTTATATTTTAGTGCCTCTCTATGTAAAATTTGTGCTTTTATCTTGCACAGTAGAACTTCTAATTCATAATGTGACCTATGTTTTGTATCATTGTGCCTTTATTTTTCATAACTGCACTTTTGACTGTTTATGTTTCTTTCATAAGTTTTTCGAGTTATGGTGAGTTCCCAAGCCCCATCACAACAAGGTCCAAAAAATTTATGATTGTCTTATTACTAATAATATTTTTTTATCACTTTGGCATCTAACCCCTTGTTGTGTAGCTTGAAATTTCTTGTCAAAGACCAAAATCAAATTGCTAACACCTTTCTTGCAAATTCACTTGTCCAAGACTTTCTTTTTGTCCACTAATCTAGGCACATTTTTTTTGTGTCTTTGTGTTGAATGGTGTGTATGATCTCCTCTTGCACCTTTGTGTGGTCTTGAGGATAAAAAAAATCACTTACTCTCTTTTCTTTTCTTTTCATTATTATCCCAAGGAACCCAAAGTATGTATTCTCTCCCCTTGCACTTCATGTGATCTTGGGTGACCAGAAACACTTGAATTATTCCTTTTAGAAGGCCTACCTAAGTATTTAATCACCCTAGGGGATAACCTCAACTCTTGTGTTCTAGCAAAGTATAGAGTGAGGAGTGAATTGAAAGACACCTCTCTTGGAAGTGGAATCTTTTCAATCTAAGTTAAGCCTCCAAGAACCTTATACCTTAGAGAAGTGAAGGTGGAGAGTGGATTACCCTATCCTCCTATTTTTTTGGAATTAGTCACTTTCATCTATATATTTTTCCTTGCGTACCCTTGAGGTATTTAGAGGACTCCCCTAATTAGCCTTGTATAGCCTAGCTTAAGACCTTTTGACCATTGCTTAGTGTGGTGCAAGTCTTAGTATCAACTCTGAAGTTACTCACCATGTACCTCCCTGAGTAGAGATAGAAACTCTTTAAGAATAGTGTTGAGGGCCTTCGATGAAAGGGAAAAGGTGATCCAATCATCTGCCACTAGATCCATGCCTATTGACTCTTGAAAGATAGTTTCCTTGCACTATCTTGAGTTATTTTATCGCATGGTCCTACTAAGTTAAGCACCTACTTGAATAATATAGGCTTGTTCATATGATTGGCATGTCTTCTTGTGCAAAACTAGTGCTACCTAATTCCTCCTATCCACTTTGTTTGTTTTTTTTCTTTCAAATCTATCTCCAAGGGAAAAAAGAAAAACCTTCATCCAAATCCAACCAATCTTCTAATATTTTCATCTAAATCCATTACCTAATCCTTCATCTATCTAAATCTCATTTTTCTTCTTTCCAATCTAATACCTTATCCATCCAAGTATTCTAAATCCCTCCAACATCATCTCTCATCCATTCAAATCTTTCCAAGCCAATATCCTAACCAACCTAATTGTTCATCCATCTATTCACTCCAAACCTCTCTAGTCTAACCCTTCCATCCAAATCCAATTTAATTTTCATCCTCATCATTAGGTCCTATTCTTCTAATTCTCAATCCATTTCTAATCCATAATCCTAATTTCCATCCTCATCCAAAATCAATCCCAAACTTCTCTCTTCCAATCAATCATCTACGATGTCCAACTATCTAATCTATCCTCCTTCCAATCTAATATATTCTAACCCCCTCTCATCCATCCCAACCTAATTCATCATCATGAACTCATATCCTACCCCAACAAGACCAAAAATCACAATCAAGGGAAATCCCAATTGTATTGATGGTGATGAGGATAGTCTTGTTGACTATAATCCCTCTGATGATGATCAAACCTTAGATTATATATCCTAAATCAAGTGACACTCATCCATGTCTCATCGATGCCAACAAACCTGAACATTCCAACCTATTTACTAGCAACCACCTAAGTTCCAACAACTTATAAGCTTTGATAACCCATCCATCAATCCCCCATATCAAGAACCAACTAACACAAGCTATGTCATAAAAATATCCATGGGCTCTCCTTATCCTACCTTTGACAAGGGAAATCCATCTTATCCCCACTACATATACCTCCTATCCATCTCCATCCAATCCAAATCCATCTCATATTGCTCATCCTTCCTCTTACATTGATAAGAGAAACCAAACCCATCCAAAGTTCCCCTCCAACGCCATCCACATCCTATTCTCCATCCCTACCTTCCTCTTATCCCTCACTTACATATTGAAACATAGAAAAATGTGATCCTAAGTCTAAATGCAATAGAACCTAGGGTTAATTCTTTCTTTTTCTAAAGGACCATTAGGATGCAAATCAACAAGGTGATTAGATTGACTTTCAACCATGAAGGTGATTCAATCGAACCTAGATCTGCATCCCCTTTTGAGCCTTGGAAATTGATTGGAATTTATTTTCCTTGAATAATCTAATTAAACAATGTGCCCTGATATGAAAATGCAAGATTTTGATAATTGAGAAATTGTAACAAAAATTCATCAACAGATCTGAAAAAGGCGGAAAAGTGTACCTGTCGTATAAATTTGGAGTCAACCACAATAGGACTAAGTAGTCATAGGGAAACTTTTTCCTTGTAGAGATATTTCAGTTATGTTTTCACAATCCTCTAGTGTCAGACCAGAGCTTCCTAATTTCACCTGCAAATTTATTGGATCACTATTGGATAATCCTGTAGGTGAGCTTTTGTGAGTTATCAAGAGGTAGGATTTTGATTGCAACAATGGATGAATGATATTCAAACTTCCTTCAATCTTCTTCAAACCTAAAACCTGCACATTCAAAGAGAGGGGAAGGGTTGTGCCATTTAGGGGCTTGCCTTAGTCAAACCCTCTGTTAGTGTTTTCACTTCCACAATGGTAATGACAATGATAAAAGGATAAATGATAGGAAGGAATGATGGATCCACAAAGTTTTTCAAATCACCACCTTTCAATGGCTTCCTTGAAGAACTGAAGTCATGCACATCAGGTCTCAAGGTCTTGAATCTTGCTTGCTTGATTTGCTTGGAGACCTACAAAGGGTTACCTTCACAAATAATATGATAACATGAATATACATAAACTCACATAGGATTTGACATGATGTTTGGATCTTGAACTGTTGCAATTATGTTCACAAATCTATCCTTGAATGCTCGTGACTTGCTCTTTATTTTCACCTCTTTCTTGTTAATTTCACTTCTTGCTAGATAGATTTAAAATGATGCAATAACTAGGTATTTATATGTAATTATTCTAATTTCCACAAATTAAATCTCAATAGCCAACTTTGGAAACTCGAATTGCAAATGATAAAGTGTCAACACTGGCATATTTGAATTTGGAGCCAGCCAAAATAGGGGGTCAAAGCCACCATACAGTGTCCCTATCCCATCCCTATATTCCCGAAATTAAGGCGTCGAGGGAAAAGTATTAGACAAATGCATTTGTTTTCTGCTTGCAATTTATCAGTAATTGTTAAAATTAGGCCATGAAATGCATAATTTAGGAAATTAGGGGCTCAATTAGTTCCAATTATTAAAGGGGGATAAAAACATAGTGTGAAATTGTCAAGGATGATAATTTTTTATGCTACACATACACTCCTCATCCAACATCCATGCCTCCATTTCCAACCTTTTCTAACACCCCCATTGCCTACGATCCTCTAAACTATCATTCTAGTCCCCAAAACTATAATCCTAATTCCCACATCCATAATATTAATCCTCCAAGTCATAATACTAATCCCCCCTCTAGTTCTCATCTTCCACCTAATCCAAATCCTCCAAGCTATCATTCGATTTCCCCAATCCATAATCCTAATCCTCCAATATATAATCCTAATCCTCCTTCTAGTCCTCATCTTCCACCTAATCCAAATCCTCCAAGCTATAATCGCAATCTATCATTTAATCCTAATCTTCCAAGTTATAATTCCAACCCTCCAAATAATCCTAATCTTAATCCCCCATCTAATCAGAATCCTTCATCTAAGCCTAAACCATTTATTCTTGAACATTCCCAAGGACTATTTGTAAAGAAGGATAAATCCCTACACTAAAAACAAAAATGATAAATCTTCTCATGTCATGCATCCACCTCCATTCCTTCAAAATCAAGATAAATCCTAATCCCATAAACCTCAAAAATCCCATATCCTCCATCTACCAAATTTAAAGAATTAATCTAGCATTCCTCCCCCATCATACCAAATGAACTATTTCAATCCTTTGATCCAAAGCATGCTACAATAAATCCCCCTTTAAATAAAGATCGAAGTATCTCATCCAATCCATCACATGATATCCTTCCATCTCAAGATAAAAGTATACCCTACATTCCATCCAACGATCTCATTATAAATTAAGAGTGAAGTATCCCTCCCATGCCATCTCATGATCCCTCTTCAAATCAAGATCAAAGCACCCCTTTCATCCCATCTAATGATCCTTTTCCATCTCATGATCCCTTCCCTTCCATTCCATATCATGATCCCCTTCCTAATCAAGATCAAGACATCCCTTCCAATCCATTTCATGATCCTAACCTCCATCATAATACCCTTCCTAATCAAGATTGAGATATCCCTTTCATCCCATCTAATGATCCCTTTCCATCTCAAGATCAAGACATACCCCTCCTCCCCCTTATGATCCCTCCCCAAGTCAAGATCAAAGTATCCCTTCATCTCCATGTCACGATCCTAATCCTCCACAATATACCATTACCCCTATCCAAGCTACACATGAACCCCATACCTATCAAATGGGTTCTTCCTCTTTCATCCAATCCGCTTTACTCCATGAAAATATGATTCCTTCCACCTCATATCCCCCTCAAAATGGACTCACATCTTGTTTCCAAACCAAAAATTACATCATTGGATTGTCAAAACATGCACTATCAAGGCAAAGGATTAGGCCTCCATGAACAAGGCATCTTAAAACCCCTTTATATCAAATAAAATCCAAGTTCACATGGCCTTGGCTACCAAGCTCAAGACATTGGTACTCCTTTCATCTATCCTAAATCCTAAATTCCACCATCTAAATCCAACTATCCACATTTCCTATCCTCCAAATTTATATTGGGCCCTTATATTCCAAAGCTCAATCCTTCATCCCTTCCATCTTATTTGGGTCCCTTTATCCCAAAATCAAGCTCGCCATCCCTTACAACCATCTTGGATCTATACATTCCACCACCCATCACTCTTATTTCAAAATTCCTTCATCCTATTTATCCATCACCTCCAATCCCCAATCAAGATTGACAAAGGCACACATATTTGAATTCCTTCCAACATCCTCCCTCTATCACCCCATTCATAAAATCTCCATATCATTCATCTTCATGCACCCATACCATTGCTCTTGGAAGCAATTTGGATGCCAAGTATAAAATGCATAACACCAAAAGTCCACAAAAATCCAAGGACCAGTATGTCCCCTCCAAAAGCCATACCAAAACAAAGAAAAATTTGATCCAAAATCAAAGAGAAAAATCCAAAAGGCCACAAAGGCCCAATAATCAAAAATCAAAATCAAAAACCATGTGGATTCCCAAATTACTCATAGAATCAATCCACCTCAAAGCACAAACTAAATTGGCATCCAAATATACGCCTCTAAAAACTTCCACCACTTCATCTAAAAATCATCCATCTTCCAAATCCATTTTGAGCCCTTATGTCCCAAAATCCACTATCTTAAGTCCTCCACCATCTCCATCAATTTTTGATCCCTGTGTCCCAAAATTCACATCCACTTCCCCATGTAAATCTCGAAATTCAAAATTCACTTCTCTAAATTTCCACCACCCCTCAAGGTGTGTGTCAATGTTGATCTTTCCAACATTCCCATCCACTCATCCACAATATTTCCACACCCCATCCATTATCCAACATTCATTTTGCATCATTCCACTCCTTTAATCCAAGACTTTACATAGATCATTATCCATCTTCCCTTCCACTTCATCTCCCTTGCTATCGCTCTGCCAATGTCTATGAACATACCTCCACTTTCCATGGTCCATTACAACACATCTTCAAGGGATATTATCCATGGAACTAGATGCTTTGGTCCCTCCTTCATCTGCCTATCATGCATCCACTATCTTTTGAATCTATTTATCCACATCCTTATCCTCATTTTTCTTCATCCATACTATTTCAAAAAAAAATTAAAAAATGATAAAGAAAAAAATAATCTATCCAATAGTAAAAACCACTTCATGTGGCACCTTGAGCAAGTATCATGATGAAAACCTAGAAAACGAGCATCATGTGTAATCTCGTATCCTCTTGCACTCTACACTTCGGAGAAATATCCATCCATGTTATCCTACCTATAGCATCCTATCCACATCCTCCACTATCCCTCGTCTCCTATCCATCATCCTATCTAAGTCCATCCTTTGTTTTCCGCCTTTTCTCTTGACAAGGATAAGTATCCTCATAAGCACCATGTATCCTATCTCCCTCACCTTATCCATATATTCCATCTGATATCCCTCACCCTATCATTCATCCTATCTCCTTTCACCCATCCTATTCAAATCCATCCTCCCCTCCTTACGTTGATCTTGATAAGGTAAGGGGAAAAATATCAAAGCTTCATCCATGCTATCCTAACATCCACATCTTATCCATGTCCTCCACTATACTCAATCTCATATCCCCCTTCCTATCCAATCCATCCCCCTTTTTCACCTTTGATCTTGATTAAGAACTAGGGGAAAAATATCCATGCATGCTTTGGACAATGCAAATATTACTTGCTCTACCATTCATATCCCTTATGCACTATCCTTCCATCTTATGCATCCCTTATCATCTTACATATGTATGATTGCACTAATTTTAGTATGGAGCATCTTGCTCTTTTGCAACATAGTCCTTGGAGCTCCATCTTCATATTCATCCACTTAATCCTTTTTCACTTTTAGCTAATCTATCCATCCATATTTTACCAATCCTTGGTCCTCTCTTGTCATTGGATCCCATTCATTTTTGTATCCTATTGTATCCCTTTTATCCTTGTTTCCTCCACCCAATTATATTATCCTCACATCCATCCACTCAATACATTTATCTCCTATCCAAGCAAACCCTCCATCCTTCCATATGTAGGAGTTTATGATGAGCTCCTCAACACCCAAGATCACCTACAAGCTAAAATAACTTCCACAAGAGAGATGAAAAAATAATCATGCTATGATTAAGGATGCAAGAATTCTAAAATAGCAACCACACTAAATATATCAATGTACATATGAAGCCTTGCTTATATAGGCAAGGTGAGGAATAGAATTAGACAAGATCATGACAAGTGTTTTAATCCTATCACATGAGACAACTAAGTCATAACAACCTAGGACACAAGCATTAAATAAATGCCAACTAGATAAGATAAGTGACAACTAATGCTTAACTAGAAATATTCCTTCCTATGACCTAAGTGGACTTAACATGTAAATAGGACCTAGATATGTAAAACACCTATTTACACCAACACCATATTTTACCAAATCTTGGTTCTCCCTTGCCATTGGTTCCATCTTCCAATCATATCCTATCCAGTTCATTTATCATCTATACATCCTTCCAATCTATCCATCCAATCCTAAATCCTAAACCTATCCATCCAAAGCAATCAATGCCAATCCATGCAATCCAATCTTGCAATCTAGCTCATCATCCAAAAGCATCTATTGATTTTGATCCAAATTAGTTGAAATTTATTGATCAACTATCCAATTATCATCATAGGGATTTATCCTTCCCAATCCTAGTGTTGTTCTTATCATTAACAACACAGTCTTTGGGGTACACATTGTTCTTATCATTAACATTGGTATCCTCATCATCAATTAATCAATCAATCATTCAGTTTTTAGCTTGACTAGGAGCATAGTCCTAGTTTGTTTTTGGTTTGTTGTCCATGCTTGCTTGTTGGTTTTGTGTGTTATCATTGTTTATATTTATCGTGGTCTTTGCACTCTATTGCCAAAAGGGCATCATGGTCTTCCATATCATAGTTCATATATTTGTAGTTGATCACATACTTGGCACATTGTCATCCTGGTTCCTTATACCTCAGTGCATAACGTCAAGTACAATATCAAATCTAGGTTGCTTATACCATTACAACATGATTCTCATCCATCTTTCCTCTCCATTTATCCACCATCTCCCATGTCCTTTTATCCTTCATCCTTTAATACTTCCATCCATTTGGAGAGCACACCCATGTTCTTTGAACCCACCTATCCTCTCGAGGGGGCACACTACTATCTCCTCATCATCCTTCCTCACCAATGATTGGGGCATCATGCCACTAGTCCTCATCCCTTGCCTACCCACTATATTTTATTCTTCTTTGATACAATGTCACTTCTAACAATCGCAATGTCATATCAAAGAGGGACAAAATCTAGGTCCACCTAAAATTGACCATACCTAACCACACTTGACTTTACCCTATCCTAGTCAATAATTAAATATTTATTATTATTTATTTAATTAATTTATCCTTCACCTTTATCCCCCACTTTAATTAAATAAATATTTATTATTTAATTAATTAATTTATCCTTCCACATCACCCTTCTCCAATAATTAATGTATCCCCCTCTTAATTAAATAAATATTTAACTAATTAGTTTATCCTCCCACATAACCCTTCTCCTATAATTAATTAAATAATTTTATTATTATTTAATTAATTATTGAGTCACATGACTAAGACCTTGCCTAGATTCATTGAACCTAGATACTTGCCAAAAAAAGTCAAACTTTGCATCTCAACTATCAATTTCATACATCTTCAAATCTCAACCATTCACATAAGGATATGCCCTAATGCACCTCCTAAACCTAGACCTTATCCCTCATGTGGCACTTGTCACATGACTACAACTTTGATCTAAACCCTAATCCTCATTCAATCCTAACCATTCATCAATCAATCTATCTTGGCCTTTGATTTCCCTCATGGAAAAATCATAAATGAAGGGCCTCTCATACCATTTGGAAGGATCTCTTATCATCGTAGGGTTATGTTGCATTTTCTATCTAGTCCATCTTCATCTTATCCTCGTGTTATCCATTTGATCATCGATCATATCAATCCTACTATCATGTTGGTGCTTTCATAAGCAACCACATTCCATACATCAAAGGAGTGCATCAAGAGAGTATTTGGTGCAACTCTTCTTATAGCTCAATCAGAGGAGAATGGAGTGAACAAGGTAAAAGGTTTCATATTGCTTTGAATCTTTCTATTATTTCCTTTTTTTATTTTTCTTGTCTTCAAATATGCATGGTGCAAAGTATAAAACTCTTTTGGTTGAAAGCCTAGAAGTTAAATTTAAAAAACTCTAAATTTTAGAAGGGTATGATATCCTAAATGTTGGTCAAAGGTTAATGTTTTTATGTGGATTACAACTGTATATTAAAAGAAAACATCATTATAATCTCTAAAAACATGGGGTTGTTGGTTTGAATAGATGTATCATCTACCTTCAAGATGAAAAGAATGGGAGACATTTTTTTTTAGTCTATCATTTTGCCACTTTCCTTCACCATTTATGGTGTGATTTATTGGGAATTGCTTGGAATAGTTATGATTATATCCAAGACTCTCTTGTGAATTAGCCATAACCCTCTTTGAAACTAAAAGCCCTTAATTTGTTGCATGATATTGGTCTTGGTTTGATTTGTTGAAATATTTGGTGGGAACGCAATTAAAGAATTTTTATGGTACAATAGGACATATCAATCAAGTTTAGGGCAGAATTATGGTCAATTTAAAAGAATCATATCATGTTTGGACTCAAGATTATTAAATGAGTTCTTGGTATGAATTCAAAGTTCTAACAAGATTTGGTATTCATGTTATCTCTCTCTTCTACCTCTTCCAATAAAAACCTTCAAAAATACCAAGTTACTACAAATGGGAATGTCCTCAAGGATTGGTTAGAATTAATGTTGATAGAGCTTCAAAAGACAATCTTGGAAATGTTAGCATGGGAGGTGTTTGTCGTGATCATGTTCACAAGGTTAAGTTTGAGTTTGTTGATAGTCTTGGTATTGGTTCAAATAATTTCTTGAAGCCAAGATCATTTAGAAGCTAATCTAAAACATTTTACTAATATTATATTAGAATCTAACTCTAAAATCTTGACTGAACACTTCAAAAGGGTGACTTCCTCTCACTTTTAATAGTGGCAATTGAAAGAATGTAGGAAAGACATCAATATCCTTAGTTCTAGTTTCGTTGTAATTAAGTACAACCATACTAGAAAGGAAGGAAATTAGGTTGTTAATTTCATACCTAAATCAGCTTCTAACTAGAATGTCATCAAGGTCCTTACCAAAAATAATCAAGTGTTCTTATGAATGTTGATTACAATACCTCTCTAGATTCTTGATTCTTAATATGCATTGGTTCTCGTGGTGTTATTCCTAATTATTCCCCTATGATTAACTTTTTTATTACTACTTGTTTTAAGTGGTTTTCTTACTGCTCCAATTTTTTAAACATAAAGGCAAACATTACTTCCGACACTCTAAGCATCTACAATCTTTAGGGTAACAAGTGCTTGTGCCCTATCCATGGGATTTGGAATGCTCTTCTCTTTTGAATTGCCTATTGTCGTTCACTTTGAATTTTCTTGATTTTCTAGAATTGTTGTGCCACTTGTTTTTTTAGTCTTTTTAAAGACTCAAACATACAATGTAATTTGTTTTTTTTTTTCTTTATGTGAGAAGCATGTTATTGTGCCTTTAGATCTAGCAAAGGGTTCAACATACGTGGAATCAATCCACATCGAGGAAAAATAAATAAGAGATTTGTACATAATCACTACTAAGTAGTCATGATAGAATTGAGCCAATCGAGGAAGATATTCTAAGTAGGGAAGAATTCATTTGAGGCTGATTTAAAAGTGGTACTAGATAGATAGATGGCTAGAGAATATGAATTGATGGCTAAGTCTTGCACAATATGCCTAGGTGCATCACTTGTACTTGTCAAATGGTCCCTATACCAATTAATCCCGCCAAAATTTTGAAAGTATGGGTGTGTTGATAAGTACCGTCACTTGAGAAGAAGACAACACAATCAAAGTCAGTTACAAGCATAATATTGTCCAATAGTGGGTTTCAATTTCACAACCTACTCCCAGGCATAGATGCTTCCATATTTACATAGCTAAACCTTGTCAGGACCTCAGAGACTATCGTGTCACTATGGACTACATTCCAAAATGAGCATGAGTGACTATTTATTTTTCCTTAATACTATTTTGAAATACTCCAATGCAATAGTGGATAGTGCATCAATTAGAATTTTTAAACTTTGGATGGGTTCACATATGGGTTCATGTGCATGTTAACTAAAATTGGGAAACCCTATACACTGGAATATAATGGAGTATCTTTATATGTACTTGCATGTATTTACATGTGAAAGTGTATGGGGTCCTTTGATGGAAAATTGAAGCAATTTTGGGTACCATAATTTTACATGAACTTTTTTATGCATCGTGCATATGTAATGCCTTAAAAGAGAATGCTTCCAAGAGATATGCACTTGGGAACAACTGACTATTAGTGAGAATGATGCCAAGAGATAACCCACTTGAACATCTGACTACTAGTTTCCAACATACTTTTGGCTTTAATGACCCACATATTGGGGTTGAATGGGCCCTGAAAAGTTTGTACTTTTTATTTTTTGAACAAGCAAAGATGTTAATAGCAATGTGCAAGATGTTTAGTGAGGAGGGCCTACAAACTAAAGATCAAATAGAAGGGTATATCGAAGATAGGGAGCATTTTAAATATAAAGGAAGATAAAATGATTGCACAAGAAAAAAAGGATGTCAAAACAGGCATTTTACACAATGACCATCTGACTACTAGTTTCCAACATACTTTTGGCTTTAATGACCCACATATTGGGGTTGAATGGGCCCTGAAAAGTTTGTACTTCTTTATTTTTTGAACAAGCAAAGATGTTAATAGCAATGTGCAAGATAAGTAGGAGGTATTTTTCCACAGCGTGTCAAATTATGATATTGCTATCAGGATTCAACCATGTAGTTTCAAGTCAAACTCATTGACCCATGTTTCATGAGTAGTGGTTCAACAAGAACCCATCTCTCATGATATCGAATGGTCCACTTAGCACTCATTGCATCTAGGTGATGCTCACAGAGGTGAAGCACGGGTCCGGCCCGGAGGTCACCCATCCCAGTCGCTCCAGCTCAAGCGCGCCAGGAGTTTTCTCCAAGGTTAAGCCCGCTTGAGTTGTTACCCCATTTGCAAAACCTTCAGCAAGTGTTGTGCCTTATGAACCATTCATAATAGAGCCCCTTTAGCTCATCAATTGATAAGTAGGAGGTATTTTTCCACAGTGTCAAATTATGATATTGCTATCAGATTCAACCGTAGTTTCAAGTCAAACTCATTGACCCATGTTTCATGAGTAGTGGTTCAACAAGAACCCATCTCTCATGATATCGAATGGTCCACTTAGCACTCATTGCATCTAGGTGATGCTCACAGAGGTGAAGCACTGGTCCGTCCCGGGAGGTCACCCATCCCAGTACTGCTCCAGCTCAAGCGCGCTTAATGTGCAAGATGTTTAGTGAGGAGGACCTACAAACTAAAGATCAAATAGAAGGGTATATCGAAGATAGGGAGAAATTTAAATATAAAGGAAGATAAAATGATTGCACAAGAAAAAAAGGATGCCAAAACAGGCATGTTACACAATCTTGAAGTGGAGATTGGTGGAGTTTGCCTTGTTTGAGCTAAAAATGGCCACTAAAGCAGGGGAAGAGCAGCACAGATCGATCTGCTTTAGAAATACCAAGCTCTATTGCTCAGAGGCTAAGGACTGCACTCTTCTCTTGGGAAAACGTAGATCAAGTTGAAACTAGATTCCAAGCCAATTAAGAAGTGTCCATATTGACTGAATACAAATATATGTATTAAGTGACCATGTTCCATGCCAATTAAGAAGTGCCTATACTGATCGAATGCAAAATATATGTATGAAGATAATAGATAATAGAAGTCTAATATGGATGGAAGAATTTAAATTTGTGGACTATAATGCACTAAAAGAAACATTTAATCTCTAATCTGAAAGTGTTGTAGGGCATGAAGTTTATTCATTCACTGCTGTATTTTCTAGATACCATCAAGTGGAAAATGAAGAAGTGGGCAAAGATAAGAGTACATTTTCCATAGAATGGGGTAGCTGTCTATTATGTCATATAATTTGATTTAAAGAAGCAATGTTTTCTAGAATTATTGTTGACACATTCAAGGACTACATCCATCAGTTTTTGTAGGTATATCTATAGAGGATTGGATAGTGTATGGTATGGTGTCAAATCATATAGACTCACTGCACCTAATGTCTGAAAGGTGTAAATAGCTTTGTATTGCTTTGAATATAAATAAGTGCACCTCCATGAACCTTTTTGGGATGCTTTTAGGGCATATTATTTGCAAGAATGGGTCGATGGTTAATTGTGATGTAAGTCATTGTAACAATAGTTGGAGGTTCTAGAGACACAATGTGAAGTACATGCTTTTTTTGGGCATAATAGATATGACAGGAGTTCATCAAGAATCATGCAAGCATTTCAGTCTCTTTAGGATTCAATGCATTAAGATGAGCCGTGTCATTACACGAATCAACATCAATAGGCATTTGAAACATTGAAAAAAAGTTGGCCTCTGCACCTGTATTTTAGTTCCAAAATCAGGACATTCTATTTCATGTTCACGTAGACACATATTCAAACAAGGGCAGGTTAGTTGCCAAGTATTTCAATAAATTCAGTGTTTATGGTACTGTGGCTGGGATGGAACAAAAATAGGAGTTGATCACAATAGTGATCACTTAATGGTTATCTGTTGTTTTTGTTACTTCTCTAATAATTGCTAGACGTCTTCATTTATCAATTGGCTCTATGTACTGTGACTGATATTAAAGAAAAATAGCATAATGCATATATCACATGTTAGTTGTCTAAAACAAATATATTTAAGTAATTATACACACAACTCCCATTTTAGGCGACTACACAGCAAGACCCAGTTTCAACTCCGGCAGAAAGAAATGATAATAACATAGCTTATGGGCATACCATGCCAACAAAATTGTTATCCCAATAGCAATTGCCAGAACTCAACCAAATGAATATCGTAATGTGCAACATATACTGGAAAAGATAAACCAAAATACACATTTCAAAAAACAAAACAGATGGTCAAGTACTTCATTGAACACAAACATTTAACCTTCTTTCTTCTCAAGATGAGTACTACAAAATGTAAATAGAGCTTTCCGGAAGCCATTCTCAAATTAAAAAGTGCAAAATCAAAGCTTTCAGCTTTGTCAAACACATGATATGTTTCGAACTTTCAAGAAAAAAATAGGCCTGTGTAAAGACAACAAATACAACATAAAGCACCTTAAAGGAGTAATGTGAAACAATATGAAGACACAAGCAAAATTGAGTTTCTCCAATAATATTTCTTTTCTCAACGCTTTTTTGACACACCAACAGTCTTCCCCCTACGACCAGTGGTCTTTGTATGTTGCCCACGCACTCGCAGACCCCAATAGTGACGGAGACCACGATGATTCCTGCACAAGGGATTGTAAAAATTAAGAAACAGAATTAACAAGTTAACTTCACGTTGCATAACTTAGATTTTTTCTTTTTTTGGCACATTCATCTTTCAGTTTAGGCAAATTTGGAAGACCTCCAATTTAATTTTGAACACTCTGCCGCCACCTGAGTCCATTTACTTAAAAGTTAATAATACTATCTTATGTTATAACTTTTTCAGATGAGACAATCCCTAATTTTTTACCAATTTAGTTTACAAAGAAAATTAACAAGCAAAATTGAGGATTTTAAGACGATATGAGCCCATATGGACACTAAAAAATACTTAAAAGCCATCCATGCAAATACCAAAATCATAAAAAAATAGTTGATCACGTTGTTGTGTATGTCATTAAGGATTGATCTACTAATAAGCCAGAAAAAACGATCTGCTACAACTAACTGAACAACAGATTCAGACTACATTGGGACACAATATTAGAGCCACATACTTTGGTAGGTATGGAGATGAACCTGATTAGATTATGAACTCATGAAGGTATGCACCAAGGTAATATTCCAAAGCACAGAGGAAAACAAGACAATTTATAAACATGAGAAGATATTTGGAAGGTCAGTTAAGACTCTATTATAATTTTAACACAAAAAATACAACATAGGTGTACAAGCAAAAGTTTACCAAGGAATAAAAGCAGTAGGGCATAAGTTTATAACAATAGCTGCAATTATAATATATCAAGTTCATGGTCACTCACGGAAACTCTCATGGCTTAAATGTAAACACAGGTCAAGAATATGTAACATGCAATTGTCAAAGATACTTAAATCTGTTCCGGACCTTCGAAATTTTTATTGAAAGAAATGTCACTGAAATTTCCAGTCAGTTTAAGCTATTGCTTCATGGTACTTTTCAAGTATTTGTCTGGTGCAATCCACCTTCCAATAACAATCGTTGATATTTGCTCAGAAAAATTCATGCATAAATTTATTCAGAAACCCTGAAAAAATCAATTCATCAAACAAAGTTTTCTTTTTTGCTTTTGATTAGAAAATTTAAATTTCTAGGATTTTTAACCTTTTTGTTTTCGCCAATCATCATTTTATTTTAAACTATTATTTACATGATTTGTTATTCAAGGTTTTTGTTAAGAGATTTTGTTTTAAGCCTTTTTGCTTAGGGTGATTCACTGTTTAGGGGCTAGGTGATAGGTTGTTAAGGTTCCTCTTTTATCTTTGTTGTAGAGCACTGTTGCTAGAGCACCACTGCTGAATTGCTATTAAATCTGCCATGGATTCTGGCGACTTTGCTGACATGTTGTGTTTTGCTGCCCTGTATTCTTCATTCTTGCCCTATTATTTTAAGTATTAAAATTATAATCATAAAGTAGTTAGTAATATAATGTAACTGTATATTAATATTCAAAATTCTAATTTTATATTAATATGTTATGTTCCCAGATCCATCAGCCAAACCGCCATATCCGGGTCCAGTTCATACCAGATTCAGGATCCAGTTCAGTGCATCAAGGATCCGTTATGAAGACAATTCTTTTTGCTTTTGGCCGTTCTAAAGGGTCAAGTTAAGTTTGGTCTCATTTAGGGTTTTGATCTGACCAAAGTAGCCATTTCTCCTCCTGCCTCTCCCATACCGCAAGGAATGGAAGCATCAAATGAGCTCTTAACTGTGTTGCTAGCTCTTCTGCCTGCATTGACGACCGACTCTTGTCATTCAACAAATCAAACATTCACAAATCAAGATATTTCCCTCATTCATTCATATGGGTTGGTAATACTTCATGTGTATTATGTCGAGTCGCCCCTCTTCTGTTCCCATAGAAGTCAATAGAAGCATTGGCTGGCAGATAACCTTTGAAATGTGGTGACAATAGCATCACAGGAGAAAAGATACCCTTCAAGATATGCCTGCATTAAGTGGTTTTATATTGTTCGTTGTATTGCATTCGACCTGATTCAAGTGTCTGCATTCCCACTCCCATTCATGCCCATAGTTAGAATATTTATAAAATTATATTATTATTATATTTAAATTAAATTATTGGTACTTATATCTCATAACATTATATTTATATTATATTATATTTATATTATATTATATTTATATTATATTATATTTATATTATATTATATTTATAATATTATTATTTTATATTTATCTTATTACTATTTGTATATTATAATATTTATATATTATTATATAAATATTTATTAAATTAATAATTTATTTTATTATTATATTATATATTTACATGTTTTTTATACGAACGAACCCAAAACAAACCCAACCTCCTAAAAAAATTTGCTGGTTCCGCAAACCCAAACTTAATCAAACTTTCTTCCTGATTTTTATTAGCTAACAAACTTGCTCTGAATTTTTTCATTGCCAAAATTGAACACAAACACAAACCTTGTGGCTTAGCCCACAAGATAATTCTCTACATAAACACGTTTAGACACTCACCAATTGTAAACTATACTGTTTTTGCACGGGTTAATCATTTCATTCCCAATGGCTAGCGTATTTCCTTGGCATAGAAGACTCAGTAAAATTTTATCGAACTAAGTTCATACAAATTTCCAGCTATAATAATTGATTAAATTCTTGTTCTGAAACTACACAAAATAGTTTATCACAATTCACATACATTCCAAACAAAAAGTGCAAAGAACTACCTAATATATTAACTAAATTAAAACTTGATGAAAACAAGGACGTAAACCTAAGTCATTGGAAGATGATATCCTGTACTGTAAATTAATGTACATCATCAGAGAATAAAACATAAATAACCAAAACATATTTCATAGTATCATCTATCAAATGGTTAACAATTGGCATTCTGTAAAAAGGACAAGGGTTTAATAATGAAGGATTCTGTGTATGATTTGAGACGTGATAATTAAAGCCGCCCTAAATTCCCTACATTGATTGTATTGTACAGTTGAAAATTACAGACAGGACTCACTACCAACAGGCTCAAATGTGAGGCGTCAAATGTTGTCAATGCCCAGAGGCATTTATTTTGTTAAGAAGCACACAATCTATGAGCGTTTCAGAAAAATTTCTTCTTGTCATGCATTATAGCTAGACTTAAAGGCTGCAATTTCTAAGATACAGTGAAATAGCATTTCATGATGTGAACCATGAAGAAGCTAATAAAAATTGTGTGCAGTTACAACTAGCAAACAAGACAACAGTCAGCTTACGTTGAAATCACCTCTATCTTGCTAAAAGAAACCTCAAACAACACCAAAGGCAACCAAACTCAATATACAGAAAAACAAGAGTTCATAAACAGGTAGCATTACCTGATCTTCTTCAAGCGTTCCAAGTCATCCCTGAGTTTCATGTCAAGGGCATTGGATACCACCTGAGAGAACCGACCATCCTTATGATCCTTCTTTCTATTCAAAAACCAGTCTGGGATCTTGAATTGCCGTGGATTTGCCACAATCACCATCAGATTCTCAAGTTCCTGGGCAGATAGCTCACCAGCTCTGCACCAAAAAAGACATTTAGTTCCCATGTCTTTTTGCAAGAACACCCATAAATTCAATAGAAGTTAAAAGTCAAGAAGTAGATGAAAATTAAAGGCTGGAATTATACAAGCAAATACTCTAAACTCGTCAGGTATAGAGTGAAAAGTCTTACCTCTTGCTCATGTCAACATCAGCCTTTTTACAGACAATATTGGCAAAACGCCTACCAATTCCCTTAATGGAGGTCAGGGCAAACATGATCTTCTGTCGTCCATCAACGTTAGTGTTGAGAACACGAAGAATATGTTGAAATTCTTCATTCGCAATAAGAGACTGAAAATCAACAACAGATCCAGCAATAATGTAAATCACTTGCAATAAAGCAATATAAGAAGTAAAGAAGAAGAAGAAAATCGGGATAAATAATGAAATTCTTAACAGAGGTACATTTTTCTACATAATTTTTTAATGTTATAAAATGAAGAACATGTGCAGGAGACAAATCTTATGTAACCTATTTGTTGGTCGAACCATCGTCTAGTAGCAAGATGCAGCAACAGCCTTGATGATTACCTAAATTCAAGCCTAGCAGTACATATTACCCTGTTGAATTGGCTGGGGCTGGGAGATGGTCCAAAGGATATTTGGAGGAATTAAAAAAACCCTTTTATGGGACTCCTAAACGTCATGTCAATCTAAACTTGATTATACATTAAAATTTACAATTTATAGGTCAAATAAAGCAATTAGATTGATAGATAGACTACATATTCAGCAAAGAGAATAGATATATAGATAATTTGCTGAGCAGAGAGTATTTATAGATGGATGGATAGATTGCCATACCAAAACAGTCTGGTCCACTACAAGGATTAAAGCATCTGTGACGCAAGAAACTATTGAAAGAAGAGGAAATGGCAATTAAGCTCAGAATCTTCTGCTTTTTTATAAAGGTTGATCCTCCTACTGTAAATTTTAATTAAAAAAAGTTTCCAAACATAAATTTTACTAAAATATGACAATCAGATTATTTGTAATGAAAAAGTTGTATAGTGTCTCTTAACTAAATTGAGTGATTGGTTGGCCTCGTTACAAGAAAATTAGTTTCCGAAAAATTGCCTATTAAAAACTAAATGCCGACATCATTTTTTACTTAAGAGTCAACTCAAGACAAAATTCGAAGAAAACATTTGAACTTCAGGTCTGATCAGAGACTCACACTTACAATTGATTTTCTAGTCACCTGTAATCTAGAATACGCTAACAAAATACATATAACTAAATTGCAAATATAATCCAAAGGACTATGAAAATCTGAGTCTCTGCACTAAAAAAAACACCCACCCATTGTTGAAAATAACAGCATACAGAATTTGACGGGCATACAAAGAATGAAGAGAAGAAAAAAAATGTCTATATATGCTCAAAGTATGCAACCCCTCCACCCAATAAATAACAGAAATCGTAAGATCTTTCGATAAATTCCCCTACCATTAATTACTATAAAGAATTTTTCTTTTATAATAAATCTGATACTCATTACTAGTAAACGCAATAATACGTATAATATATAAAATTGCTGAGAAAAACCTCAAAACATCTTCCACGGAAACAAACCGAATGTCTAACCCTGACAAAGTTAACATTTTCTTCAGAAGATCCAATATACAATTTATTTTTAATGATGATCTTCAGATCTATGCATTTTTCAAATGATCACAGAACTACTCTAAAATTCTTGAGGTTGTAAAGAACAAAAGGACAAAACGAGACAAGAAAATAACAATAATAACATAGAATAAAATGTTAGCAAACATTGCAGAAATTTGCGAAAGAGGGAGCTGGATTTTGAAAGATTTGTTACCATCGTCGCTAAAGCTTTCGGCGCCTTCAAAGACCCTGCAACTCTATTAACTGCAACGAAAGGAAGATTTGCTTTATAATAAACCCTATAAATCAATGTCTATGCAGAGAAACCCTAATTTTACGATAATGATGAGTTTAAAGACAATTTTGTAAGTTGATAATATTGTTTTGCAAGTGAAAAATAGTTCTTATGACATAGTCGAAAATGAAATTAAAATACTAAAAGAGGTGAAAAGCCAAGCTAATTATATCAATCTTTCTATTGTTTTCTATTGTTTTGTTTAATATTTATTATATGTAGGCCATGTTTACACGGATGAAATATTTAAGAATTTTTGGAAGAATATTATGCTAGTTCAAATGTTTTTTGAAAGATGAAATTATCTATGTTTTATTGGGGTTCAATTATATAGTTTTTAGTCAATCTTTATCAATTTATATATCATGAGTAGTGATTCATAAGAACTTATCTCTCCTAAATGTGAATGTTTCAATTAACACTCATTGCATTTAGGTGATGCTAGAAGAGGTGAAACTCTAAAACTTCCTAGGAGGTCAACCATCCCAATAAAACTTAAGTGTGCTTAACCATGGAATATTTGTCAAGATCAAGCCCACTTAACTTGCTAACCCATTTGCAAAACCTTCAACGAGTGATGTGTGCTCTGAACCATTCATCGAAGAGTTTTAAATAGTCTCAAAAAATTATGGGTCAAGTTTGAGTCCCTTGGAACTAAACACGAGCACTACTATAGTGTCGTAATGTCCAAAAATGATTTGTGGCCCATGAGAATGGTTTGATTGAAAGTTGCAATAGTGATCCCTTCTACTGTGCCTTGTCTATGTATAATTTTATCAAGGTACTATTTATGAACACCTTAGAGTAGATTGTTGAATCAATGGGGTTAAATTCTCCTAATGCAATGCCCTATTTGGACCAACTTTGATCAAAAGATTGAAGATAACATGCATTGACTTTTACATGGTCTATTTGTGTCCCTTGGAAAATAAAATATGCTCTAGTGCTTGTTCCTTGTAGTCTCATGTATTTCACATGTTTTTCTATATGAATGAATTGCACAAAAGAACGTCTTTAAATATCCAGACATAGCAATAATTTACAAAAAATGTGTCAAGTTAGTAAAGATGAAGGGCAAGAATTTTGGAATTTGAATTTAAATGTTTATTTTTAGGATCAATCCTTAGCCACTCATAATCAATCCCAAGGTGTTCATTAAGGAGCTTGATCTTATTAGTTAATAAATTTATAGTGCAAGGGGGTGCAGGGGGTACCCCCCTTGTGGGGTTCAGAGGCCCATTATCCTGACATAGATTTCAAGGGCAATGCCCCTAAATGCCATATATTATATATTTATTCATTGTAAATCCAAACTATTTATTATTAGGTCACAAATATAATGGTAGATGTTATGTTGGCTTTTTCTTGCCCTAGAAGGCAACCTATTTTATGAGTATGATTGTGCATTATATGGTGAGGATACTATGAAAGAGAGAAGAGGAAGTTATTGTACGTGTCAAAAATTGTCACCCCTGACAATTTCACACTATGTTTTGCTCCCCCTAAATTATTGAGCCTAATTGACCCCCTAACTTCCTAAAATTATGCATTTCAAAGCCCATTTGTACCACTTCTCAATAAATTGCAAGTATTTAATAAATGCATCCAACTCATATGTTGTCCCCGACACTTAATGTCCTAGAAATCAAGGCCAAGACCCATTCGCCCAAGGGAAAATGGGTCCCCCTTCTTAGCCAAGACCCAATTATGGACATGTCAAAGCGACCATTTTAACATTCAAAACACCACTTGCAATGTCAACTCCAAGGATCTAATTTTCAGGAAATTAGAATAATAGCGTATAAATACCTAGTCTTTTCATCATTTGAAACTAGAATAAGAGAACAAATTTTGAAGGATAATTTATGAGCAAGCATTATTTTCAAGAGTGGCATATCATAGTTTCATTGCAGCAATTCAAGATCCAAGCATCATGGCAAAGTGTATGTGAGTTCATGTCCATGTCATCATGGTTTTGTGAAAGCTAACCCTTGTTGTAGGTCTCCAAAGAATTCAAGCAAACAATCAAGCAAGATCAAGACCTTGAGGTGATGTGTATGACTTCAGTCCTTCAAAGAAGTCATTGAAGGATGGTGAGTTGTAGCACTTTGTGATTACATCATTCCTTCCTTTCAATTGTTACACCTCGTTTCTCAGTTACCAAATTACTTTTACCTTTATGAGTAAATATGATGTTAAATCCAAAATCATGACTTTAATATATTCGATGGGTAAATAAAATACACAAATATGCATTATGATGTTATTGCTTTTTAATTCTTTAATGATGCAAATGATATATTATGGATAAGATTTTCATGTGATCAGCTAACTTTTTTTATGATGCACTAAATTGGATGCAGGAAAGAATTGAGCCTTCCAATGAGGAGAGGGAGAGTATCACCCAAGTGAGGAGTTTGGTATGGTCACCCCTAATGTACCTACTTGATCTATCACACACTCACATCCTAGTTTAGTCGAGTTATGTCAAGTTGATTTTGGGATTTGGTAAGCAAACCCTTGGTTGTAGTTTGTGCGATAATTGGAATGTTTGTTTATTGGTCTTTAATTTCCTTTGGTCGAATTAAAGTTGTTGAATCTTTGTATTGGATATATGTTCTTCTTTGTGTATATGATATATATGTTAATTGATATGTATATACATTAAATGTATAAATGTGATAACTTGTGCATATGGGCATATACACGTATGCACACACATAGGTAGAAATACTTACATATACGCATATACAGATACGACATACACATGATAAATCAATGGATCTACATATATATACTTGGTATATATACTTATCGATATATATGTATATATTTATATATATGTTATTATTATTAGATGTTAAATAATGATATATATGTATATATGTATGTATTTGATAATGTGTACATGCATACATACATATATATTAATATACGCACATACATTTGATTTATATATATATATATATGATTGGCAACTGAATGGTTTTAATATACATACGTACATACATACATACATATATATAGATAGATAGATTATAATGTTTACATGATTGTATATATTGAATAGTATAAATAGTTACCAACACATATGTAATGCTAGGTAAGTGAATAATGTAATGATTAATTTAAGTGAATAACTTAGACATAGCATACCACACATATATTGATATATGTGATGGAAGTGATTATTGCTACAAAGGTAAACACGTAGTATTAGGGAAGCAAAAGAGACATGAATATTACGCATACCTTGGTTTCCATGCAAAGGTGTTGAATGGTATTTTATGGCATTCCAATGGCCACATATGAAGGCTGATATGGAATCCATAAGTTGGAAAAGGAATAGCACATAAGTTCAGTGTTAAAGTAAGTCAATGGAAATGCATGCATATGAAATAAAGTTAGAACTATATTGATGTGCCATGTTAAGATAATGAAATACATTTAAATATCAATGTTGTTAATATTTGGAAGCCATGTGTAAACTAATAAAAGCATTGGACTTGGTCAAAGTCATGCTAAAGGCATAAGGTGGAAGGATTTTTTATCGTGTTTGACTAGCAGCCATTAAAATAGGTGCCATAAGCAAATTGTGCCAAGCAACAAAGCCACACTAGGAATAGAAAGCCTGTAGGAAACCATTACCATGTTTTTACTTGGTAAAATAACCATTGCTGGCAATTTTTGGAGGCGACTCAATCGTGGAATAGAAGTTGAGTTTGTTGGGACTGTATATGTGTTTATATTATGTTTCTTTTGACAGCCACATTTCACTCGATCTTGCTTAGTCAACCTGATTAGAAGAGAAGTTGGTTTTGGATTTGTATTTGCAGTTTAGAGGTGTCAATTGGAGAAGATTAATTATAGCATTAAGTTTCTCAATGTTTAGTATAAATGGAGGCAACTTCTTAGTCTTTTGCATTCATTCATTCTTTTGTAATTCATTTGCTTCCTCTTTGGTGTAGTTTTTTTGTGCAAGTAGTGAAGAGTGAGATTTCTTGAGTGTTTGTGAGTTATTTAGTGAGAATTTTTTAGTGTTGGGAAAGAGGCTAGAACGAGCATAGGCTGAGAATAGAAGGAGCATCAAGCGGAGTCTTTGGGATCAAGCTTGAGGGAAATTTCTCCATTGGAAGTGAAATATCCAGGCATGCTAGTCTTTCTTCTTTATTGATTGTCACATTTTTGCAAGTGCTTATGCAAGTTATAGTTATTTGCCATAGTTGTTAAGCAAGCTTATGCATATATCTAGATTGGTTATAAGGTATTTTGGATATCATATTAGGATGATACCTATATATAATTATTATGAATTCCATGATTGTATGATGTAGTTGTATTTAACTTATGAATGCCATGATTGTTTGATGTAGTTGTATTTAACTATCTAGATAGAATGTATATGTATATGATACCAAAATGATTGTATATTACACATGTTTGCATGAATTATGATGTTAGTAACGCTACAAAAATAATAGCATGTTAGATATGTCATCATTCAAAGAGTATGATGTTATGTGTTGTGTGGTCTCACAACACGCCCCAAGACTGTAAGACTTGGTGACCCCAAGTGAAAACTAACGCTTATGGAAGGTACTAGTTAGCTGAAAAGATCATCGGAAGTGAAAAGCAAAGAGAATTCTTTTTGAAGAGTATGTTGTAATGCAAGTGTTCTAGGTATCGGGTACCGGATACCGGGAATCAGGAATGTTAGAAAGGAAAAAGGTAATGCAAGTGTTGAGCAAAGTGTTCTGATCCGATAGTCAAGGTCCAGTAAAGGTGGAAGTTCCGATAAAACCAAAGTCCGAGAAAATCATGGGTAAAGTTGAATACCGGGTACCGAGTACCGGGTAATGATGTAAATCAAAGTTTTAAAATTTTAAGGTTATATCTAAGAAGTCTGATAGTCCAGTAACCTGGTATATAAAAGGATAACTACGCAAGAATTTATGATTTTCTTGAAAGCGTGTTATTTATGATGGATTTATATGATAACGAATTAATGATGGTTTTATTTACATGAGATTTTTTATAAATGTTTTTTTTAAAGGGATGTAATAGGTGGAATTTGTGATTACAGGAGAAGCAGATTGCGATGCAGAGTTCGAGTATGGAGGATTAGGAAAATTTAAATCCCATATAGAATCGTATTCAAATCAGGCCGCATATTTTAGGAAGTTATATGCAGACGAGTTTGAGTCCACTGAAATACTAGGGATCTCGGTATTTCACATATGGCGACATAAAGCACCAACCTCCAAGGAAGCTCATTCCTGAGAGTAGGAAGCCCGAGGCAAAACCAAAGTGTAGGAACAGGGTGATAAAGTAATCATTCTGAATATATGGGAAAGTTCCTACACACTATCCTAATTCAAGTTATTTTCTTGGCGATAATAAGAAGATGAAAAACCTGAAGGACTTCAACTTGCAGATGTTGACTTCAGTTGCAATTCTCTTACCAGTCACCACATTCCACGTGCCTTGATGTGATTTGTCCCTTGGATTTTTTCTCATGTATTTGTCTTATCCTACCTATGTCTTACTTCTATAAAAGGCCAGGGTATCCCTTAATCTAAGTTAAGTTTAGAATTTTTGGATGTCGAAAGAGCCAAAACTTCTCTAAGTTTGTTCTTTTTTCCTATTTTCTAACTCATTATGGACTAAAAACTTGTATGCACATAGAATTTAATCAATATCGAATCCAATTTGATAGCTACCTATCTCATATATTTTTGTAGTTGGTTTTGTTAGTTTAGCCGAACAAGACTATATGTTGTGTCGTTTAAGGGTGCATACAGAACCTACTTGGTGTCCAAACTAAAACCCCCTTCTTTAAAAGCTCTCACTATTTTATGCCTAGTTGTGAAGCACTCTGGTGAAGTATAAACCGGTTTGCTTTGATTTGATTAACTCTTGGGGCATGCGTGGAGAATAACTAGGAGAAATTTTATTTTTCAGTATTTTTATGTTTTATTTTAGATTAGATGTTTAAATTCTTGAAAATTTTCCAAAAATAGATGAATGAATGCAAATTTATTGAAAATATTTTGTTTTCTATGAAATTGTTGAATGCTTAAAGCTAAATCTACTTAAGTGATAGCAAAGTTGTTTGAAATTCATGAAATATTATTGCAAATCTTTTGATTTCATGAGATTATTTTATGATTGAACTAGAAATCTTGTATCAAATGTTTATGATTCTTAACGAAATTGGATATGTTCTTAATGAAAACAAGAATAACCATAGACCTCTTGAGATTAATAGCAATATCACATCATACCCTAAAGTGAACCTAGTATGGTCAAGACCTGACTACGGGAGACTTGGGATTGAGCTAAGTCAACCTTTTCCTATAACACGAACACCATGAGGTTGCCTTGGTTAAGAATTTCAAGAAGATAGGTTCTTCATGGTTTGCCTATGAGGACTTTATCTGCACTATTATGAGTGACATCGTCGTCAATAGGAACTAATGCTAGAAGGAGGGTCGACACGTTTTGTTTCTTTTCAGGTTGTCTTTTGTTTTTATTTATATCTTTATCTTTATGTTTTGTTTAGGAATCTATATTGGTTTTGGGTTTAAAAGGTAGCTTGTAAGGCGAAAGTCTAATACAAGCCGGTATTTAAAAAAATGAAAGTTGAAAAACTCTGGAAAATTCTTAATCAGAGGTTATATCCTTTGAGTTTATTCACCTTTGGTAAAGGCATCGAGTGTAGAATTCATGATACAACCGATCACGGTGAACTCGTTTGTGAAATTTTTTAACTAGTGTAAGTTTGGCTATGTGTAATGTGATTATGTTAAAGGAAGAAATTTTAACTGCTAGAAGAAAGGGATTGTTAATGAGAAACATGTTGATTCGAGAAAAAGAGTAAAACCCTAATGGAATTGAAAATGTTAAAAAATTAATTGATATATCAAAATGGTTTGATAACTGCAATTGTTATGAAGAAAATCTTAAGGTTTTGCAGGAAGATAGGCGAGAATTTCAAGACTCATAAATATTGCACCGAAAATGAGGAAATGACATCAATGAGTCATCATCCTCTTCATAGGTGGAAAATGTAAATGAAGATAAGGATCAGGAAAATCAAGCAGGAGATGCGTGTTTTTTGTTCCAAATTGAAAATTTAAAAGCTAGAAAAGGAAATTTTCTTTATTTTAAGCAAGATACAAAGTATCGAGTTTTTACTTTTTCTCTCTCTGATAACAATATAAATTGTGACATTGATTGGTTTAACAAAGTTCAAAGTGAAGACAAAACCAAAGACACAAAAATTTTTGGAGGAGAAGAAAATTGGACACAACCGTTCATGGAACCGGATTGAGTAAAGAGGAGAACCATGAACCAGGGTTGAATGAAGGTAGAGTAGGGCTGAATGAAGGTAGAGTATTGCTGAATCAGAGAAATTTTTTGCAATCGACCTTTAATGAGGTCGTTTTCATATATATGAGCCAAGTTATTGGTAAGTACACCTTTGAATTTATGTTTGTTAAATGCAAAAAATTTAAACAAATTCATTGCTACATTAGGACATTTGAAATTTTTTCAAGTGAATTTAAAGATAATTAGTACCAAAACAACAATGGAAATAGTCATTGAACTTAAAAATAAATTTATTTATTAGGGTTAGTCATTTGTTAGAATAGATTTTTGGTTAGTTAGGGTTAGTTTTGTAGGGCTTGTTTTGTTTTTCATTTTTTTCTTTTCTTTTCTTTCATTTCTATTTGGCCCTTTGCATTAGCAAATTCTCCTTAACTTATCATACACATGAGAGAAAATTCAAACATTTGTAACATTGCGCTATGAAATAAAAAATGATAAAACCACACAGTAAATACACGCTTTAAAATGTATGACAAAGCTATATATATGTGTATATCATGTATATACATGGAAGTATCAAAATTATTGTTGTAAAAGGAGCTAAATACCCTATGTAGGCAAGTTCCTAGTGAACTTTAAAGTCAGAAGTATGGAGGTTAGTAAGAAATGGCTAGAGTGGAACCACTTCCCCATGTTCCAGGAATCGAGGAATATCATCCATGGAAGGGATTCCAATGGTCGAATGTGCAACATACAAAACCGTATCCAGATTCTCCAAATATTCAAGCCACACTATCCACTCCACACCTGAGTGAACATCTTCAATAGGAAGCCCAATATCCAGGAGTGATGTTACAAAGCGAGAAGCCAAGTCAGAATAGAACCGGTAGTAAGCTCTGGATTCCACATATTGTTCCCCAAGGACTAAGCACAAGTTTGGCACAATGAAATTGGTAGTTCGAATGAAGAAAACCTTTTCAAGCCTTTAAGTCATGATACGACCCAAGAAAATATTCTAGCGGAGAGAGCTGGTTAGGAAAATTGGAGCATCCATGACCTGGAAGCAAGTAAGCACTAGCAGAACAAGAAAATGCAAAATAAAAAGAAGGCAAAGCACAAGTGTGAAGAATTTGAGAGAAGTGCAGAATTTATAGAAAATTGTGAAGAAATTATGGTACATAGTTTCCTGGATTGAAGTCTTGGAAATTGTAAGCAAGGTGGCAACCGGATGAATTTCTCCAGAGTGGAAGGTTAAATCAAATTATTTTTTACACACAATTGGTGACAATTTGCTTCAAATTCATCCAGTACGAAGATTGTGAATCAAGCAAGTTAAAGATTTTAAAATTAATGGTGGTCATTTCATTGTGTTTTTATTAAGTCGTATTAATCATGAAGGTGCCTATGTGTGCAAAGCAGAAAGGAAAATTAAGTCGGTAAGGTAGCACAAGTCATCACTTGGAAATTTGAAAGAAATGATACATGTGCATTGAGGCGTGCGAATTTAATGTTGAATAATGCGATCAGGTTTAAGTGTCATCATGACATTTTTTATCCATTAATGTGGTGCAATGCCGTCAAATTGAAATCACTAGCCAAGTATTTAGTAGTTGCCATAAAATTTGATCAAAAGGGTGGTAACTAATGGTTCTAAATTTAGATTTAAATTTGGTGATTAAGTTGTTTGCTGCTAAATTTTAATTTATGTATATTTTCTAACATAGAGCGAGTTATAGTTAGCTAGGATTTGGCATAAAAGTGGTAAAGTTTAGCCAGAAATACACACTAACAGGGAATTATTAAATGAGTTTTTGGGAAATAGTGAAATGATGAAAGGATTTGCATTGAATGAAAAATCAAAAGGTAACCTTCGCTACCATTGTAATTCCCAACCTAATAGTGGACTTCATTGCTTACAAGTTGAAATGAGCTATCAATGAAATATCAAGAGTGATATATATTAAAAAAAAGATCAACTCTTTAGGCTATCCAAATATCTCTATTAGGGCTATAGATGTCTGGCTAGCAGTAGAGCTATGTTTGGGGCAATTACATAGATAACCTTGTCAAGGCTATGGATGCTTGACTGGTAGCAAGGCTCTATCCCTTGTTGGCTTTGGAGGATTACCATATTATGTAGTTCAATGTCAATGAACTAATTTTTTTTACTGAGTTCCAAAAACTAGAATTAATCAAAGCACACACAAATATTTATGGATGAATTTTACTATTTTTATGTCAAAATCTAGGTAAAGTTAAAGAGTTATTATTTTAAAATATGCATAAATTATAATTTATGACTGGTGATTTAATCCCAAGTTTTGGTTTAAATTTGGTTTTATTGGTTGCAAGTTGTTGTGTGGTCTCACAACACACCCTAAGACTATAAGACTTGGGGACCCCAAGTGAAAACTAATGCTTATGGCAGGTATTGGCTAGTTGAAAAGATCACTGGAAGTGAAAAGCAAAGAGAAATCTTTTTGAAGAGTACTTCGTAATGCAAGTGTTCTGAACACTAGATACTAGGAACTGGGAATGTTTGAAAGGAAAAAGATAATGCAAGTGTTGAGCAAAGTGTTCCGATCTAATAGTCAAGGTCCGACAAATATGGAAGTTCCAGTAAAACCGAAGTCCAAGAAAATCATGGGTAAAGCTGAATACTGGGTTCCAAGTACCGGGTAACAATGTAAATCAAAGTTTTAAAATTTTAAGGTTATCTAAGAAGTCTGATAGTCTGATAACCTGGTATATAAAAGGATAACTACACAAGAATTTATGATTTTCTTAAAAGTGTGTTATTTATGATGGATTTATATGATAATGAATTAATGATGGTTTTATTTACATGAGAGTTTTTATAAATGTTTTTTTTTAAGGGATTTAATAGGTGAAATGTGTGATTGCAAGAGAAGCAGATTGCGATGCAGAGTTTGGGTATGGACGGTAAGGAAATTTTGAATCTCGAATAGAATCATATCCAAATCAGGCTGTATATTCTAGGAAGTTATATGCAGAGGGGTTTGAGTCCACCAGAATACTAGGGATCCCAATATTTCACATATGGCGACAAAAAGTGCCAACCTTTGAGGAAGCTCATTCCCGAGAGTAGGAAGTTCGAGGCAAAACCAAAGTGTAGGAATAGGGTGATAAAGTAATCATTTTGAATATATGGGAAAGTTCCTACACACTATCTTGATTCAAGTTATTTTCCTAGCGATAATAAGAAGATGAAAAACCTGAAGGACTTCAACATGAAAACATTGACTTCGATTACAATTCTCTTACTAGTCACCACATTCCACGTGCCTTGATGTGATTTGTCCCTTGGATTTCCTCTCATGTATTTGTCTTATCCTACTTGTGGCTTACTTCTATAAAAGGCCAGGGTATACCTTTTTTAAGTTAAGTTCAGAATTTGTGGATATCGGAAGAGCCAAACCTTCTCTAAGTTTTGTTCTTTTTTCTTGTTTTATGAATCATTTCGCACTAAAAACTTGTATGCACATAGAAATCAATATCGAAGCCAATTTGATAGCTACCTATCTCATGTATTTTTGTAGCTTGTTTTGTTTGTCTAGTTGAACAAGACTATATGTTGTGTTGTTTAAGGGTGCATACAAAACCTACTCAGTCCAAACTAAAACCCCCTTCTTTAAAAGCTTGCACCATTTTATGCCTAACTGTGAAGAAATCTAGTGAAGTATAAAGCGGTTTGCTTTTATTTGATTAACTCTTGGGGTATGCATGGAGAATAACCAAGAGAAATTTTATTTTTTCAATATTTTTATGCTTTATTTTATATTCTTGAAAATGTTCCAAAAATAGATGAATGAATGAAATTTTATTGAAAATCTTTCATTTTCTATGAAATTGTTGAATGCTTAAAGCTAAATCTACTTAAGTGATAGCAAAGTTGTTTGAAATTCATGAAATATTATTGCAATTTTTTTGATTTCATGAGATTATTTTATGATTGAACTGGAAATCTTGTATCAAATATTTATGATTCTTAACGAAATTGGAGATGTTCTTAATGAAACAAAAAAAACCATAGACCCCTGAGTTTAACAGCAATATAACATCATGCCCTGAAGTGAACCTAGTATGGTCAAGACTTGACTACCAGAGACTTGGGATTGAGCTAAGTCAACATTTTCCTATAACATGGACACCTTGAGATTGCCCTGGTTAAGTCTTTCAAGAAGATAGGTTTTTTGTGGTTTTCCTGTGAGGACTTTATTTGCACTGTTGTTGCGAGTGACATCATCATCAACATTATGCAAACCATGTTAATAGTTTATCCTTGAATGGTTACTCATATTTCCATGAATATAAAAGAAAAGTTTATTCCATAAGGTTAGGGCATGCATTTGAATATGATTATATTGATATTCAACATTAAGGTTGAAAAATATATATATATTTATTATGCTAGTATCTATACTTGACCAAGAGTCTATACCCTTTTCACAGTATTCTAGTCTTAAAGAAGAGGGCTTACATTCCATCAAACCAAAGCTATAATATGAGAGGACTTAAAGGTGTAGAAGCACAACCTCCTCTCGAGTTGATAATGTTCTCTAGAATAGATATGAATTTAGTATACATTGCACACATGTGAATATTTGAGTCTCATTGAAAGAAAGGATTTGTGATTGTTAATGAACATGAAAGCTCATAGGATAACTTGGAAAGATCCATGAGAAATGGAGAATAATCAAAAGGGCATGTTGAAGAGAGAAATCATATTTATTTGATATGCATGTTTGTAGCATTTGATGATAATAGTCAAATAGGGGCAACTAAAGGGTATTATCATAATATCTAGGATATCGTAAGTCAATGTATGATTGCATAAAATGTAATGTTGGGAAAATGGTAAGATATAGAAGTACTATGTTGGAAATGTTAAATTGTGATGTCATGTAAACCTATATATAAAATGAGGTTTAACCCTAGGATTAGGATAAACCAAGGTTGGGAGTAACCTAGATGGTTAGTTGGATAATTATCTTTGGGATGGAATCATGTTATGGAATAAACTCATTGAGAGTTAGTATGGTCCTCTTGTTATCAAATTGAGCAATAGGGTGGGTGAACATACTCTTGTCAACTAGAATTGCACCTTGTGCAAAGTTTACAAAAAACTGAGCATTCTAGAGCAACATGGGATCATCTCAAGGCTGTGGGTCACCTATAACTGAAATGAACCTCTGGAGAAGGTCGGCTTCCTTTGGGTATCACCTAAACTACTGCTTCTTTGAGAGGAAAGAGGGAAAAGATGCATAAATTAAAGAACTACACTAGGGTGATACATCGAACTGATAAGAAATCATGAAATGAACACAAGAAGAACATACACTTGAAAGCCTAATTGCTATTCCCAGAGCAACTTCTTTTAGACTTAATGCTTTAGTCCTAATAGGTTTGGCCTACATACACATCTCAGGAAGGAAAGATTAATTTCACAACTCTGAGATATGAATACAAAATTATAAAACATAGTTAAAGACTTGCAAGTTCAAAAGAAAGATACAGAAATGAGAATCATACAAACGTGAACACAAACTTCCAAGGTAAACTCTTTGTTGTATTCAGGATTCCAGTTGAGTTACAAAAAACATACATTGATTGAGAAAGGATTGATTGAAAATCACTAACTCTTCAGAGTGTAAAATCAGAACTATTTACAAAAAGGCAAAAAATGCCTTATATACAGACTGTATGTCGGCCCCTTAGGGCTTACAAAAATATCCCAGTTCAGAAAAAGATCTATCTCAGATCTTTGATGAATTAATTGTAGAAGCTTGTGTGTCCCTGTTGTTGGTGTCGGTGTGAAGAACCACTCTTGCAGAAGCCTTTTTCCTGATCTTTTTGTAGCATTAATTCTTCTGATCCATCGTGTCCAACTACCAAGTCTCTTGTTGAAGAGCCGCATTGAATGCCCCTGAGCTCAGAACAGATATATGTTGTATTCATGTTGCATTCGTCTTGCATTGGCATTCCACGTTTTGATCAGACTGCCACGGCTTGCCTCAGATCCCTCTGGTTAGTCGAGCACCTTCCACATGGGCCCTGTAGCTGGTCAAAAGTCCTTTTGAACGGAATTGCATCTCGACAAGACACTTAAAGTGTCTTGCTAATGCGATTATGTGTCTCTGCAGCTTTAGAAGTCATGTTGATACCGCCAAAACCATCGGCAAGACAAACAGATTCGGTTAGAAGTCCCAGCGAGCACCATTGAGTCACACCGATATCCTTTTTATTTGGTACCTCCATCGTTGTCGGCCAGAGATTATATGTTTGGGAAGACCTCCTAATGAGCCCTCCATCTCTTGGCGAGCACATATGCAGTTGGTATGACTCTTGGCAATGACCTCTCGTCAAGCTCATTTCATTTGCCCCCGAGCTTACTCTTCTCCTTCGGGCTCGATCTCCTTTAGCTTTTAGTGAGACATTGGTCTGTCGATCGAACTTCATGTCGAGTGCCTCTTCATTCTCTGCTGAGCTGTTCACTTTACTGTTGGTGAGACAACACTGAATTGAGGAGACCTCTTATCAAACTCAAAAGACTATGCCAAAGTATATAACCTTCGGCGAGACTCCAGACAGTCACCAGGACCCCATGGCAAAAGCCCCAACTCTTAGCGATACCAGATGTTTTGTTGGTGGGACCCCTACTTGTTTGCTTCAGCCTTCAAGACCCCTTGGTCAGGGAGACCCTCTCTGGTCGGCATGAGGTTGTGCCGACGACACTCATCCCGGTGAGGCCTCACTTCATCTGTCGGCAAGAGCCTATTGGTGTCACCCCGAAAGCATTTCACTCCACCGGGATGTTCCCTTGAGCTCAGGGAGAGCTTGCTCGGTCGGCAAGAAATCCTGCCGACCCCGTCCTCATTTTGTCCACGCTCTTCTTTACCTTTGTTGAGACTCTCGTCGAACTCCTACATTCTTTCTGAGTTCTTCTCACCCTTCGGCAAGACATCTAATGTCGGCAAGACATTCCAATGAAGTCCCTTAGTTACACCGAGGTTCTTTTGTGTCGACGGGACTCCTGTCGAAGACAACTGCATCGAGGTCCATCCTTTCCTTTTGGCGAGACTTTCATCCTCGCCAAGACCTCCCAGCGAAGCCCCTCACTTTTGCCAAAAGAATCTCTTGCTCTGAGACTCTTCACACGTCAGTGAGACATTGAACCTTCGCTGGGACTTCTCACCGAGCGCTGTAGGTCTCCCCAAAGACTGTGGTCGCCGAGAGTCTCGATGAATGACGATTGAATGGCCTATCGGCCAAGGAAATCCATGCGGTAAGAGATCATACTGAACCCTCTTTGTTATAGCAATAGGCTCTGCAGGCTCGTTCGACATGACAAAAACTAGGTCTCAGTGACCTGCTTAGGATGGAATAAATCAAATAGTCAGTCGGCCAGACAATAGGAGAGTCTTGTCGACTTTCTCCTTGGATGATTTTCATGCCGAATCTTCCTAGGGTGGCTTCTCCCCCTAAGTTCCCCATGACCTAGCAACAAATGTAGAGTCTTTGCCCTTGTGTGAATGTCCCACTGGCCTTCTCGAACCTCTATCACATGATATTCTACCTGATTGATCCTGAAGGTGAAAATTAGGTAACATTTATGGTGACCTTTGTTGGATGTTTGCCTGCTAAAAATGAAGACCAGTAGCCTAGGTCTATCCATTGGGCATGGAGTATGAAAATTACGCATCTTAGGACCTAAGGAAAACATGAAAACTACCTATAGATGTGCTTGGACAACATTTAGGAAAAACCAAACGAGTATGCAAATGCATTTATTATAAGCATGAAACCTAACCTAATATATACAAGACACGGCTAATGATCATACCTCAAAACAACGTTTGAGGTGAATACCATTGACTGGTATTGGTAGTATGTATTCTTCCATAGTTGATAATTGATAAGTGTTATGTTCCTTACATTCTGAGATAACAAATGGGCCTCCCCAAAAAGAATTAAATTTTGTGTGCTTACCCGGCCTGCTTTTAAGTTCATCCTACTTAAGAACAACATCACCCACATTGAAATCCCTTGCTCTCGATCTTTTGTCAAAGCTCTTTTTCACTTGCGCTTGCTGATATTCCATTGCTTGCATTGCTTTTGATATTTTTTCCTCCAATTCCATTAACTGAGCATAACACACTTGCATAGGATCTCCTTCAAACAAAACTAGCTGACTAGCAAGGTCAAGAGCTGACAACTCGGTTGAAATAGACAACTTGGCCTCTTTACCATAAACTATCATGTAAGGTGAATTGTCAATGATTTTCTTTGGTGTGATTCGGTCAACCCATAGGGCAGCCTTCAGTTTAGAATGCCACTCACGCTAATTCTCCTGCAGATTCCTCTTCAATATTCTGATCAAATTCTTGTTTGTGGATTCTGCTAATCCGTTACCTTATGGGTAATAGTTAGAACTATTACTGAGATAAATTCCATGCTTCAGCGCCCACTCAATTACCTTTAGACCAATGAAAGCAAGTGCATTATCAGTGATAATAGAATTAGGTATTCCAAATCTGTGAATAATATCATCATAAAAATTAAGAACAACAATCTCATTGGTATCCTTTAACGCTATTGCTTCTGACCAGCAAGTAAAATAATTAGTTGCCGTTATTATCCACTTGTGTCCAGCACTGGATGGAGGATTAATAGGACCTATAAAATCAACTCCCCACCTTGTGAATGGTTGTTCAGTCTTAATAGGCTACAGAGGTAAAGTTGCAAGCCTTTCTTTTCTTGCAAACAGAGCACACTTTATGCACTTTATAACATATGCATGACTGTCTTTGAAAACATTGGGCCAATAGTAGCCAGCTTGCATAATCTTGAATGCAGTAGTCCTTGGAGAGAAGTGGCCTCCTGAATTCCCATCATGAAATTCATGAAATATTTCTCCAATCTGATCTAAATCAACACACCTGAGAAGTATCCCACTATGATCTTTGCAATATAAAATATCATCGATCAACACATATGGGATAGACTACAGCCTATAGTACCTACGTTTCGCCTTATCCAAATCGAGTGGGCATTGAATTGTTTTGAGGAAATGGACCATATCCTTTAACCAACTTGTTGTTCTGTCATCATTATCAGCCAAACGAAGTACTAAAGCTGTTTCAAATTGTTTTGCATCTAAAATTCCTTCACAACTCAACTGTTCACAAAGCCCTTTACTCCTCACTAGCTTAGTAACTTCAATGCTCACGTCATATTCCATGACTCTAGTTATCCAACCTGCCCTTTTCTCATTCAAATCCTTGCTAAGTATAAATTCTTTGAGACTCGGATGATCTACTCTTAAATGAATTTTATTGTGTGATAGCAAATGTCTGAATTTTTTAAGACTTTTGACAACAACAAGGACGTGCTTTTCAACAAAACTATACCTCTATTCATACTCTGCCAATCCTTTGCTAAAAAAAGTGATTGGCTGTTCCAATCCTTCTGAACTTTGTTAGACCAGCATAGCAAATATCACTTCACTACCCCCATAGGCATACAAGATAAAGTCTTTGCTAAAATCGGGGTTCATTAAAGCGGGAGCTGCTGTTAAAGCTTCCTTAATAGCTTGAAAGCTATTCTTTGCTTCCTTAGTCCATCTAAAAATAGTGTTTTTCTTTAACATGGTTGTCAAAGGTTTCAATAAATCTGCAATATTAGGCAAAAAACACCTCACAAAATTAATTCTTCCAATGAAAGACTGCAACCCCTTTTTATGATATGGTAAGGGTAGCTCTAAAATAGCTGCTACTCTCTCAAGATCCACTGTGACACCTTGCTTGGAAATGATATATCCCAATAGTTTTCCTTCATGCACAACAAACAGACACCTTTTAGGATTGAGAGATACTCCAAACTCCCTGTAGCATTCAAAAATCTGTCTCATATGACTTAGGTGATCTATTGCTTTCTTTGAATAAATGGTGATGTCATCCAAATACACTAGGACAAACTGATACATAAGGTTGTTGAATGCCATTTCCATTGCCTTTTGGAAGGTTGCACCTGCGTTAGAAAGACTGAAAGGCATCTTTCGGTAAGCCATGGTTCCCCACTTAGTTGTAAAAGCTATTTTGAACTGGTCTTCCTCTTTGACAAGAATTTGGTTATATCCTGAATAACCATCCAACAACGAATATCTCTCTAAACCAAAAACATACTACAAGATCTGCTCCATGGAGGGCAATGGGTGACGGTCCTTCAAGGATGCCCTATTTAGATCTCTGAAATCTACACACAATCTCAACTCCCCATTCTTCTTCCTAACTGTGACAAGGTTAGACACCCAACTAGTGTGTTTAATAGGATATATAATACTACTCTCTATCAGCTTCATAACTTCTTTGTGCATAAGAGGCTCTAGTTTGGGGTTAATTGGTCTCTGTTTTTGTCTGATGGGTTTAGAGTTAGGTTCTAACTCTATAGTATGATGTGTAAGTGTTGGGTTAAAACCTTTTAGATCTTCATATTTCCAGGAAAATATATCACTAAATTCTTGAAATAATTCAATATAAGACTATTTTTTAGAATCTGTAACTACTTTTCCAAACTTCAAAGTCTTACCTGATTCAATCTCCAAATCTGCATAGTATTCTTGTTGAATCAGCAAGCTGGTTTTATTCTTCTTGGCTTGATCATCTGTATTGAAGATAGATTCAATGTAACAAGCCCCTTGGGCAACTTGTTAGACTTGAGCTGCACCACCTGATCTTCATAGTTCCCTTTTAACCTATCTTGATTTGATGCTGCAAAAATGTCCTCTTCTAGCAGAAACTGTGAAATCTGTTCATCACTCTCAAAGACTTGCCAATTTATATTATTGTCAGGAATTGATGGCCTAACACATACAACATCCAATTCATAGAGGTGAGACACCACTTCTTAGAAAGAGTTTGAAAGTAATGATCAAATCTTTGGCCAAAGTAGTGTAAGTTGCCATTGATTACATTGTTAGTTCATTATGTTCCAGGGTTGCATAAACTAGGTTGGGAATTCCATGCAAGTAGGCAGGTATCCACTGTATGGTAGATCGAGTTATGTAGGACACAACACCAAGCTCAGGTAGGCTATTATTATTATGAGGGATGCCAGACCAAACTCTTCGTTGAAGGGTAGGACCATCTTACCAGTTAGGTAGATGTGCGGGGGACTGGAGTAAGTCCATGGTTGGAGGAATAACACTTGGTTGATGCTCTCCCTCATACAGTAGGCAACCAAGATTTTAGGATGGATGCCGACAAAGATATCTAGACCAATTGTACTTTATTGCATTGAGCTATTGAAAGCTATGTATGTAATCATGATCTTATATCTTTATAAAATGTGTATGAAAATGTAATCATTACTTAGGATTATGTAATGTTACTTTATTGAAATGCAATGGAAATTTGAAATGGGATTATTTTGAATATGCATGTTTGTTATTGAAATGCAATGGGAATTTGAAATGAGATTATTTCAAATGTGCATATTTATTATTGAAATGGAAATTATGGAAAAAAATTATTGCTATGTGTTGGTGAACTTAAACTATTCACATATGGGTTAGACTTAGGTGAAAACAATAGGTAAAACATTGGGCATGTTACATGTGGTATTAGAGCTACCAAGTTTAGCTCTAGAACCTATGAGATCATTACGTAAGTATTATGTAAATGTTATGAGTAGCTAATGATTGAAAAGTTATAATGCTAGAGTGGCAGGGAAAAGAAGAACACGGGAAATAATAAAAAAATTAATCTAACTTTGGGACTAGGAAGAAATCATCCCTGGAGGTTAAATCTCCTAAATCAACAACTCATATATATAGATGCCTTGGATTAGGGAAGATATGAAACTAGGCTTAATAGGAAGGTTATGGATGATTACCTGTGAGTACCTCCACCCTTCAAAATTATTTAAATGATTTTGAGGGTGAGAAAGAACCAAAGCGATCCCCTCTTTCTAATAAGCCACTTGAAGTTGCAAAGAGGCAAAGATTGTGGATTAAATAAGGATACTATGAATCTATGAATATGGTTTATGTCTATTTGTACGCATGAGAGACTAATTGTTAGCATAAATTGAAACTTCAAATGAAGAATAAAGTCAACATGTATTGTGAATCAGAACCATCTAGAGAGGTATCCAAGAGGTAGGATAACCTTCTAACAATCCTGATTCAAACAAGATTGAAATCTTGCTATGATAATTGAAATAAAGAATGAGAGTTGGAAACCTTAAAGTAAAGGTTAGAGATCTTAATGGGTCAGAAAAAGAAACAACTCACAAAGGTGAAGATGAAAGTTGACATGATCCCACCAACCAAAATGGGCAAGGCCAATTTGGAGTTTAGATTTGAAAATGAGAAAAAGAAATCGAACAACCCTTGAAGTGTCTAAGGTTATGACAAAAAAAATCACCAAGAATTTTGAAAGAAAAATTCCTAGAAAGATGATTGCAAGACAAAAGCTTGGATCTAGTAAAACAAATTGTTCAGTTAAGGGCTTAGCTAGAGCATAGTTTGGTTGAAGTTCAAATAGAACTTGCAAGTTGTCAACAAAAATAAATTTATATTTAGCCCTTTTAAAGATCATTTGAAGAAATTCTAGGGATAAAATTAATATGGAAGAAGACTATGTTGTCAAATTAGAAGAGTAATTTGGGAACAAAAAGTATTTTCAAGATATACCTAGTGAGGGTAAGTAAGGTGAGTAACATTCATTCAACTATAGAAAACCAACAAAAAGGAATGATAAATCAATTTGATCAATTTGGAGAAATAGATGATTATTAAGGGTTCAACTCTTAAGATGGTTTAATGTTTTGAAAACATCAAGGAGAGTATATGGACATAGATAAGTACCCTATTCAACGAAGTTTAATGATGTATTTTCAATCTGAGAGAACTTTTGACTTCTCCATAAGACATGGTTTAAAGACCCTACATCCAAAGTCTCATACTCAATGACCACAACAAGGTTGTAGAAGTTGAAGGTTAAGGTATTGGAACTATTAGTGAAAGATTTGGAATGGTCAAGAAAAGTTAGAGGCTTTTGACCAAATGAGAGAGAAGTAATTACAACTCAATTTTATAATTCCTTGTATCAAAAGACTAGTGTGTGGTTATTATTGATTCCTTGGAAAAAGGTTAAGTAGTATGCTTATTCAGGAAAGGCAAGATAATTACTAATGAAAAAATAAAGGGAACGAAACCATGGTCCACATGATTTTTTAGCTATCAAAAAATGTTCATGCTTGGTAACTATGTACGCCTTAATTGTTTGGACATATTTTGGGAGATAATATCAAACCAATGTGTTCTAACATGAAATGTTACTCAACCAATTTAAATGGTCATCAGAAGAGATAGATTGAGCTGAAATCATACTATGACATTAAAATCAAATATTTAAGGGCAAGAAAGAAACTAAGTTATGGATTCCCTAAGATGGAGTTATATCTCCCCAATAATATCTAATCATTATATTTTCAAGAATAAAATATGGTATAATTCCAAGGAAGATGTTTCATTTATTTCAGATGGACTAATTATGAATCAAAGGGAGAACCTAAGTACCAAATTTGGAAGAGTTAAGGAATGGGTTGTAATAAGTTGTTGTCATATTCAGTGTAAACTAGAATGACAAGATTATTGACTGATATGAAACCACTATAATTTGGAAGGAAACTAAGGGAGATGTTGCAAAGTATGTAACAAATTGTCTAGAATGCCAAAGGATGAAGACATGATGTCCTCACTGACAAGACTTGTATATTCTCATGAAATCCTAGAAAGAAAGTGGTGGATCATTAGAATACTTTTTGATCTTTCTAAGTTAATGGATTTGGCATAATGTTATGGTGGAAAGACTCACCAAGGTAACCAATTTCTTATTGGAAAATTTTGATTTGTGAAGGTTCCAGTCATAACTGCAAATTTGTGTGAAGTAGTGTTTGATTGCTTGGTGTTCCTGAAAAGGTTATCTTAGATAGAGACACACAAGTAATATTATGGTTTTGAGTAAACCATAATCATCTTATTGAAAAATTCAATTGAATGTAAGCTCAATTTAATAGCTTGAGAAATATAGTAAAGAAAAAAGGGTAAACCAAGACCTGGTGGATTTGTAGAGTACTTTTCTTACAATAATAATTTCTCATTTCACAATGAAATTTGATCCATTTGAAACATTATATGGAAGGAAGGGTTGAATTCCTATAAGCTAGGATAAGCTAGGAAATAGGATTAGCCTTAGTTTGGAAATGTTGTTATAAATGGAAGAATAGATCAAGATGATCAAGGATAACTTTGTTAATATAAAGCATGAGTCAAGAAGTAGTACTATTATGCTCAAAATTGATAAGTGTCTAAGAGTAGTATTGTCCTCAAGATGGATAGTGGTCAAGGGGCAGTACTATTATGCTTAAGGAAAATATTAGTGTCAATGATGGATCATCTCTACTTTTGAGTTGTTTGATGGTGTGAAGACCAAAGAAAGGATGAGACCCATGGTGCAATGCACAATGCACCAACATTCCTTTTCTATTTGGGTTACACTAAGGATAATTGTGTGTTAGCCAATGAAAACATGTTTTTCTAGTCACTATGGTATAGGTGTCATGTGGGATATAGTCACTATTGTACTTATGGTGTGCATATTAAGTTGTCACTAATATAATTATGATGTATAGTTCTCTAGAGTGGAAGTTTGCTTGAAGCACACAAATTATTCCAATGCATTAGCGAAGTCACACAGTGCAAGGTTCAATAAGGACGAGATTGTAGAGGGAAGTGCTACAAGGGAAGATTATTCTGTTATTAATGGACTATACCTATTTCTTGCATGATTTAGAAAATTGAAAGTAAAACTTTTATTTTACATTATCTATATGTTTTGGTACTTTAAATCATCGGGGACAATGATTCATAAGGGGGAAGTATGTTACACCCCATTTCTCAGTTACTAGATTACTTTTACCTTTATGAGTAAATATGATGTTAAATGCAAAATCATGACTTTAATATGTTTGATTGATAAATGAAATACATAAATATGCATTATGATGTTGCTTTTTAATGCTTCAGCAATGCAAATGATATATTATGGATAATATTTTCATGTGATCGACTAACTTTTTTATGATGCATTAAGTTGGATGTAGGAAATAATCGAGCCCTCTAGTGAGGAGAGAGAGAGAGTATCACCTAGGAGAGGAGTTTGGTATGGTAACCCCTAATGTACCTACTTGAGTTATCCCACACTCACATCCTAGTTTAGTCGAGTTAAGTCAGTTTCAAGATTTGGGAAGTAAACCCTTGGTTGTAGTTTGTAGGATAATTGGAATGCTTTTTTATTGGTCTTTAATTTCCTTTGGTCAAATTAAAGTGATTGAATCTCTATATTGGATATATGCTCTTCTTCGTGTATATGATATATATATATATATATATATGTTAATTGATACATATAAACATTAAATGTATATATATATATATATGTGTGTGTGTGTGTGTGTGTGTGTATGTGTGTGTGTGTGTGATAAATCATGCATATAGGCATATACGCTTATGTGAACACGCAAGTAGAAATACTTACATATACATATATACAGATACAACATACACATGAGAAATCAATGGATCCATATATATATATATGTTATTATTATTAGATGTTAAATAATGGTATATATATAGGGACATATTTGATAATGTATACATACATACATACATACATACATATATATATTATAATGTTTAATCATTATAATATATATATATATATTGAATAGTATGAATAGTTACCAATGCATATGTAATGCTAGGTGAGTGAATAATGTAACACTTATTTTAAGCGAATAACTTAAACATAGCATACCACACATATATTCATATATGCAATGGAAGTGATTATTGTTGCAAAGGTAAATGCATAGTATTAGGGCAGCAAAAGAAACATGAGTACTACACATACCTTGGTTTCCATACTATAATGTCATAGAATTGCACCTAGGGGAAAATCCACATTTTTGCACTTTGCCTAGCATTTATGATGTCTAAGAGCATTAATGGAAAAAATCCCATGGATCAAAATATCACAATTCTATCTCCATGTGGACCAGTGGCAAAGCAACAGAAGCCTAGTGACACATTCCTAAAAATTGATGTCTTGGACGTCTACGCAGCGCTCTAGTGTCTTGTCATTTTTTTGAGTTTGAAATAAGGAATCTTGAATCTTGACTCTTGACATGTGTCTTGGAAGTCAAAATTTTGGGTGTAACGACTCTTTGCACCCTTGCATGCAACAAAACCCCTCATTTTCTCTCATCTTGGGCAGTCCAACTTCATTCACTCAAGCTCTCTTCAACTTCACTCTTAGATTTCTCTCATCCTTGACAAACAACACATCTACAAGCGAAGCTCTGCTAGACTGAGGTGCCTCCAACATCTACATCTCTCAAGAAAGCATTCTATTGTGTGTCTGTGTGCTTCGAAGAGGGCCTAGGCCCATGGGTAACACACTCTCTCTCTCTCACTCTTTCCTACTTATTTTCTCATCTACTAATTACTGATGCGGGTTCTACTCCTAAAGCGAGTTTTTCTTTCACTACATGATTTGTCCATTTTAGTTACAAACATTTTCTATCTGGCTATCTGTGGAGGTGGGAACACCAAAACGGGGGTCTAACTGAAGCAAACCCTTATACAGCCCCAACATTTTCCCTCGTTCTTCTATGTGTAGGCTATGAAGCAGATCTTGGAGTGAAGACTCGAACATCCGGTTGAGGGTAAGTTTTCTCCAAGTTCTCCTTGTGTTTTTCTTGAAGTTTTTGTTCTCTGCTTGATTATTCTGTTTAGAAGACCTTAGATCTAAGTTAGGAAGTGAAAATTTATTCTGTTTGTTTGAGCTTTGAGCTTTATGTTGCTTAGGATGCCAGTGCACCATTTGGACAACATCCCAAATTTGTGCTAATGTCCTTTGGCCAAGAGCTCCTTCATCAGAGGCAAAAATCTAGAAGTTTCACTCTCTCAGGATTTGAAGTAGTCTTCCCTGAAAATTAGCTTGTGTACATTTCCTTTGTGATTTCTTCATTCCATTTATGTTGAGGTGGATAAGGGTAGTTCATTCCTTGATGATCTCTTGGGAATGAAGAGATCTGTGTGCAACAAATCCCTGTTATCTCACATTTTGGTGAATCCGACGTGAAGCATGTCAAATCTATTTTTACAATCTTTTCATGTCTATGATATTGCTTTCTCTAAGGAAGATTTTGACATGTTGGATGATGCTTTAGACAATTTCTTAGAAGCATTGTCCCCTATCTGTAAATCTTCAGAGCAAACTCCTTCTCTGCAAGTTAAGGAGTCAATAAATGTAGTGGTGGTCTTTGTGGCTCCTCCAATCCCTAAGAAACCTATCATTTACTTGACCCTAGCTAGCCCCTCTTTAAGGGAGAATCATTCTGTCTATGGGATTTCATATTGTGATGATTCATTGTACTCAAGGTTTGTAAAAGCTATGGACTCTACTTCTTATAATGTTGTTGGGCACACATACAATACAAGAAGAAACAAATAGAATCTGGATCAACAACCCTTTGTTCCTACATTTCAACCTATTCAAGTTCTTACTTCATTACCACCTTCCCAACCAGGTCTTCCTTCAATGCCTAAACCTACGACTAAAGCACCAGGTGATTATGATCTTGTCAAGCAACTTCGTGTCACTTCGGCTAAGATCTCACTTTGGGATTTGCTTCAGACTGCTCTAATTTATTAGGAAATGCTTCAGGAAGCCTTGCAGAAGATCCTCTTATTGACCTTGGCTAGGCCTATGGATGTTAATGCGTTGTTGGCTCATATTCATGTGGATTCGTCGAATATTACATTCCATCTGCAAGAACTCCTGCCTCCAGATGTGCAGAAGCAAGTAGACCCTTTGATGATTATAATTAATGTTAATAGCATTGGCATTAGGCGTACTCTTGTTGATACCAGATCAACTCTCAATGTTTGTGGTATTGACCTACTACTCGAGATTAAAGTTGATTCATCTTCTCTAGCCGCTTCTTCTTTGAACATTCATGGGTTCAATAATGTTGACCACCAAGCTCTAGGCACAATAATACTGCCTTTGCAGCTAGGCCCCGTTACCTTACCTACTTTGGTTTATGCGATGCTTGGCCCTTGACCTTACAATATTATTTTGGGGAGATCCTGGATTTATGCTATGGGTTTTGTAACTTCTACTTTACATCGTTCCTTAAAGTTTGTTGCAAATAATCGGGTAGTCATAGTTTAAGCTGACCTAGAAGTTGTTCACCTTTGCGAGTTAGCGGTTGTTGGTTGGGCTTCAATTGTCTCTACTCTTAAGAATTGTATTCCATCTTTAACTATTGATGCTATGGCGTGTTCCTCTATGATACCCTTCGTGGAGGTTGTTCCCGAAGCGAATGTCGTTAAAATCAAGTCACCTAAAGTAGAAAGTCCTGAGTCCTCCTTGTCTACCTCTTCTCCCAAATCAAACACTCAAAATTAAAAATCTTCAAAATAAAACTAATTCTGGAGATGTTGGGCACCTTTTTTCAAGGAGGGTGCCCAAGCCTTCAACACATAATTTTTTTTACATTTTTTGAAAAATGGCAAAACTTCTTCGTCAGCTCGATTCCGGATCTTGGAAAATTAGTTGAATGTACTGAAAAAGGCTGATATGAGGTATCATTAAATTTAGATTCAATTAGGCTTGTTAGATTGACTGACCTTCAATCTTAGTTATTCACAGATTGGCAAAAAATGATGCCCGTACAGGGGGTACCAGCGTCTAGAAGCACGAAAAGCGAAAAAAGTTGAAAATATAAAAAAAATTCTTACACTGGCAAAGTTAGTGCCCTTTTTCAAGGAGGGTGCCTTTCTTTTCATGCCTCAATAAATTTTTCGCTCCGTTTTTGTTTTCTTCCATTTCTCTTCCGTCAATAGTTTTTGGGGTGTACAATCACAATCAAACGTTGTTAGGTATCAGAACAAAGCTGGGGATCACTTCAACAGTGGTCAAAGATGAGATTTCCATGGTCAAATAGAGATTATTAGTTGACAATGCCAATTTGATGGATCGTCAAAGTCAAAAGAAGGCTTCAACAGAGGCAGAAATGAATAGAATTTGAAAATGGCAAAATTTTTCTATCTCTGGTGAAGTTGGGCGCCTTATTTCAAGGAAGGCACCCAAGTCAACTTGCCTTAGAGTTTTTTTTAAAAACATTCACATCTACATGCTTTTTGTGAACCTATTTTTTAGGAATTCTCCATGTTGATGCAAACGAAGTCAAATATTTTTCGCATGCAAGCTCCAAAATAATAGAATTTTGCATGAAAATGCTTTTTATCTCCAAACCCTAATTAAGAAAGCTTTGAGCATTCATTTTTCATAATTTGCAGGTTGGATTTCGAGGAAGAAACATAGTTTTTTCTTCTTATCAAGATTTAGAGGCTCAAATGGATTAATTTTTCAGTGTTCTTCATGGATTTGAGATTGGGAAGCATAGAGGCACGTTTTTGCATGGTCTATTTTTCTAGGGCATCACGTTTTAGAAATGGGTGATCAAAATGTTCAAGTTCCATTAATCTAGGTCTACTTATTTTTCACTCCTCTTGAAGATTGGAAAAATTTAAAAATTTGCATGTCGATCCCTATTTTTGAGGAAATCATGCATGTTCAAGAAATCTTCATCTTTTTAAAAAACTTATGATCTAGGTCTCTTCAGAACGAGGTTGTCTACAAAAGCCTAGACCTTAGTTTTTTGGCCCTACTTTTTAGGAAATCTTCCATGCTTGGGAAAAAGTCAGCTTTTTCAAAATCTGACGATCAGGGTCTCTTTAGAACGAGATTGTCTACAAAACCCATACCTCAACTTTTTTTCAAAAATCTGCCTTTTTTGAAGAAAAATCAGTGATCTATTTTTAGCTCTTATGCAGAAATTTTTCGAACATAGGCGTGTTCACAGTCAAAAGTCAAGTTTTTCGACATTTAGTACTTTCCAACATAAATCAAGACCAAATCAATGTTGCTCCATGATTTCTTGAGAACAATCAAAACGAACTTGCATCATGTGTTTCCAATTATTGATTTGCATGCTTTGGAAGGTGCAAGAAACATTACAGTAAAAAATATTGATCATTTTGAGTTGCTAGCAACAACTTTTATCCCCATCTCAATGCAGAGCCTTGCATTTATAATTTTTTGTGTTGTTGGGAATAGGATGCCATTTAATTGCAATCCTAAACATATTTCATGTATCTCCTAAGTCCTTGGAAAGTGTTCCCCAACACTAGGATTAGAAAGAGATTAAATTCAAACGAAATGAACATGTAAATTGACATTTGTAATTAATTCTAAATGATAAGAACATGTGGGGATGCCCAAGAAGAGATCCTACAAAATAGGAGCACATGGGGCACCCACATGGAAGGTGGAACCCACCTTGAGTTCAATTAACTATTTGGAGAAAGATAACACTTCAGTAATGCATGTAAAGATCCTAGAAGTTAGGAATTGATATTTACATGAGTGGAGTTCAGTTCAGTCTAGTTCAGTTCAGTTTAGTTTAGTTTAGTTCAGTTTAGTTTAGTATCAATTCAGTTCAGTTCATTTCAATTTAGTTCGGTTATCTTCAGTTGCATGTAGTTAGTTTCAGTTGAATGCTAGTTGACTTCAGTTGACTTGGAATGCATGACTAATGACTTGAGTTGCATGATAAATAGCAGGTGATACATTCAATTAAGTGGGGATGATCAATCATGCATCATGTTTGCATGAATTGATGGAGAGATGTTTCAGTTAGCAGAGATTGACTTGGACCCACCTTGGGTACCCAAGTTGGCATCTTGGAGTTAACACCTTTGCATGAGAAGATATTTACAAGACTTAGTTAAGTGGGGCCCATTCTTGGGTATCAACTTTGAGGAGAAGCTTACAAGATATCTTCAAAACCAACAATGAGTTAAGACTTCAATTTGGAACACCCAAATTGATGAAGGACTTGGTTTGACATTTTTTTCATGGAAGAACTCTACTTGCATGAGAATGGCGTAGATATTTGTGAGGAGATTTATCCTCTTGTAATTGTCAACTCTTTGGAGTTTACAATGTTCACAATTGTCTATTTATTGGAGAAAGTTGAAGAGAGTTCTAAGAGAGTACTTTTGTGAAGCATGGCATGGGATGTGTGGATTCATGCTTGGACATGTCAAAGTTTATTGCAAGTCGTGAAGAAGAATTGTTGAAGGCAAAAGAAGCATCTCAATCAAGGATTGATACAATGTTATTGTAATCTTGTTCTAAAGTTAAATAATACAAGCACTATTGATTCTGGTGGTGGAGTTTTTTCTCGAAAGGGTTTCTCCATGTATATGCCATGTCACTTCTATCTTTTGGTCTTATTCTTCTACAATTTTCTGTCTACTTCTACAATTCATAATAATGAATCTAAATAGATAATCACATACAAATAATTTGTAACAAATAACACTTAATTAGATCTACAATCTCATAGGTTTACAAAGTATTGAGCTCCAATTTTCACCTTCATTTTCAACATTTGGTATCAGAGCTAACAGTTGGGTAGAGTTTGGGGCACCTTTCTCTTAAAAGTTTGAAGGCTTTTTGGTTGTAGTGGGAGATTTTACTATTGTGTTATTGCAAATTTGTAAAAGAAGTGTGTTACAATGTATTTGGGCTAATGGCTATAAGAACTGGTATGGCTTGCTCAATCTCTGAAAGGAAAGGCCTAGTAAGAGAGGAGTTCTACTAGGTGGTAAGGGGAGGGTAATTTGGTTAAACTAGTTCTTGGGTTAGAGTTAGTGGATTAACCTTTAGTGGTATTTTAACACTTGGTTTTGTTCTAGTTGTAATGTTCCATGGTTTTGGAGCTCATGGTTTTGAGTCCATGGTTTTGCATGTATGGGATATCTTCATTTAGGAGATGGTTATCACGATGTCATGGATAGCTTGGTTACATGTTTTAGTGGGAGCTTTTGACAATGATGGTTTGTTGTTTATCTTATTACCATGTATAGCTTGGTATCACAGCTCAGTGGGAGCTTTGGTAGGATATGGTTATCTTCATGTGATTTGAAGAGGTTTTAACATCTTATTTCATGGAGGACCCTTAGAGTCTTTGGTAAATATGCTATTGTTCTTCCTTTTGGAGAGGATGTAGTTATCTTTGGTTTTGAGTATTAATCATTTGATTAGAGATTCATGATTATGTAGGTTGCATTTGAAGTTGGCATGGATTGATTGGTAGGTGCTCATGGATACTAGAGAGACTTGGGTTAGGCCGGATATTTCTTATGTTAAGAGATATATGTTGGAATGGTTACTTGTAAGAAAAGATTTTTCAACAGTAAAGACCGAGAATCCTACACTTGAAAATGGATGTGAGTCCATCATAAACCTGATGAGAAGATGGTCTTTATTGAAAGCCTGTATTGCTTGGTGTTGTATGCACATGACAATCTTGTATCCCACTCTTGGTCTACTCGGTAGGTAAAATGATCTAAGAGGTGTTGCCCGCCTGATTATTAGATGCATTATTAATATGTATCTTGTCTTCTCTTATGCATTAGTCTTGAGAAGTAGATGCATGATTTTATGTATTTTTCATTGTTCTCCTTGCAATCTTGAACTTGAGTTAGTTCTAAGGATTTGGGTAGGAGAGGTACAAGAGATAGTTAGTGGCTTTAGGCATATTCCCTTATGTTTGTGGAAATTTTTTGCTAAGTTTGATCTACTTTTTGTGATAGGTTTGCATCTAAGTTCTATCATGTTTCATTATAAGTTAAATGGTTAGATGTTGATATCTTTTTAGTTTGGGAGTGTTGAAGGAGATCTTACTTTACACAATTTGACACTATGATGGAGGAGTTAGCCACATCCTCTATGTGAAGTGCTATAGGAGGACTTGTTAATGTTGTGATCCTGTTTTCAAATTTGACATTACCTGTACAATGGGAGTTCCAGAAGGTATATGTGTTTTGTATGAGAGGGGCACCTCTCTTGGACTAGTTACACTTTACTACAGTGAGTTACTTCAGAGGCTTTTTATCACATATATATGTGTGTTATTACCTCAGAGTCTTATTTTTTAGGATGGTGGATATACAAGGACTTGTTTGTAGATTGGTATCACGATGCCATGGAGAGCTTGGATACACAAGTTTGGTGTGAGCTTATGACAGTGATGTGGTTTTGGTTATGTGCATCATGATGCCATGGGTTGCTCAGTATCACAGTTCGGTGGGAGCATTGGCAATGATGTGGATCCATTGTTGATTTTGGATGGTTATCTTATAGATAAGTTCTCTTGGTGCAGGAAGGACATTAGCCTTGAGTCTTGTACTTAATTTATAATAATGATTCCTTGTTTATAATAATTGCAATGTATAATTTCAATTGGGAGAATGTTGGGAATAGGATTCCATTTAATTGCAATCCTAAACATATTTCATGTATCTCCTAAGTCCTTGGAAAGTGTTCCCCAACACTAGGATTAGAAAGAGATTAAATTCAAATGAAATGAACATGTAAATTGACATTTGTAATTAATTCTAAATGATAGGAACATGTGGGGACACCCAAGAAGAGCTCCTACAAAATAGGAGCACATGGGGCATCCACATGGAAGGTGGAACCCACCTTGAGTTCAGTTAATTGTTTGGAGAAAGATAACACTTTAGTAATGCATGTAAAGATCCTAGAAGTTAGGAATTGATATTTACATGAGTGGAGTTCAGTTCAGTTCAATTATGGTTCAGTTATCTTCAGTTGCATGTAGGTAGTTTTAGTTGAATGCTAGTTGTCTTTAGTTGACTTGGAATACATGACTAATGACTTGAGTTGCATGATAGATAATAGGTGATACATTCAGTTAAGTGGGGATGGTCATGCATCATGTTTGCATGAATTGATGGAGAGATATGTTTCAGTTAATAGAGATTGACTTGGACCCACCTTGGGCTCCCAAGTTGGCATCTTGGAGTTAACACCTAAGTTGCATGAGAAGATATTTACAAGGCTCAGTTAAGTGGGGCCCATTCTTGGGTGCCAACTTTGAGGAGAAGCTTACAAGATATCTTCGAAACCAACAATCAGTTAAGACTTCAATTTGGAACGCCCAAATTGATGAAGGACTTAGTTTGACATTATTTTTCACGGAAGAACTCTACTTGCACAAGAATGGTGTAGATATTTGAGAGGGGCTTTATCCTCTTGTAATTGTCAACTCTTTGGAGTTTACAATGTTCACAATTGTCTATTTATTGTAGCAAATTGAAGAGAGTTCTAAGAGAGTACTTTTGTGAAGCATGGCATGGGATGTGTGGATTCATGCTTGGACACATGAGAGTTTATTGCAGGTTGTGAAGAATAATTCTTGAAGGAAAAAGAAGCATCTCAATCAAGGATTGATACAATTTTCTTGTAATCTTGTTCTAAGGTTAAATAATACAAGCACTATTGATTCTGGTGGTGGAGTTTTTTCCTAAAAGGGTTTCTCCAATTATATGCTATGTCACTTCTATCTTCTGGTCTTATTCTTCTATAATCTTTTGTCTACTTCTACAATTGGTAATAATGAATCTAAATAGATAATCACATACAAAGAATTCTTAAGAAAAAACACTTAATTAGATCTACAATCCCATAAGTTTACAAAGTATTAAGCTACAATTTTCACCTTCGTTATCAACATGTGTCAAGCATTACAATCCAACTTCACGAGAAATCATCTAAGTAGATGGGTGTATTATTTGTAGCCTTAGGCCAGAAGACATCGAGAAGTGTTTTGAAACACTACTATGCACGAAAAAATTCATCATATCTATTAAAGAATGTGAAAGGGTGTGGTATGCACAAAAGGGTAAGTGCTAGAAAAGAATGACTCAAAAGTGGTTGAAAGAGAAGCAAAATACTTTTCTAAGGAATGTTGGGCACAGTGAGTTTAAGGAGGAGTTTGCAGTCATGATTACTTTGCTTAATTGAGTCACAGGTCAAGTAGAAGCCAATAAATTCTAGCCTTGGATGTTTTACATCATTTCCCAAATTGTTGACAAAACAAAAAACTATGACTGGCCATCATTGATCAGTGATTGTCTCCATCGTCAAATGATAAAGTACTTTAAGGCCCATGAATTCCACATGATATCCTACCTCATATATCTAATGACCTTTCAAGACAATTTTAGAGGTTTGAATGTCATTGGAACTCTAGGTTTTCAGCATGTGTATGATTATTACCTGTAGTTAGAGTTTTCAAAATTCGAGCGATGTTACAAGCAGGGGAATGACCTATTCCTAATGCATATGGTGTGAGATCTTGATCATGAGTTGCATATAATAGTTTCAACAAATGTCAAGTTGGCAATGACAGAGTGGGCTAATTGGTTTATCTAATTCCTCATGTTCTCCTACATAAGAGTATATGGCTTCTTAGGTGATTCATTCATGTTACCTAGATACCCAAAAGATGAGGTTGTGTTCATGGAGTTTCTAAGGCAAGTACACAAGGTACACACATTTTTGCACAACAAACGTAAGCTTGCATTGAGTTTCTTGTTTGAGATGAGCATATATAGATGTAGATCAATAGTTGATGCTAAGTTGATGAGTGATGAAATGTCAAGGTTTTGTCTCAATATTTTCAAGGAGAGATGTTCATATGATCCCTGTGGTGTCTTCACAACCCCTCTTGATCATAATCATGCACATGCACCTACAATTGAATATTTCTAGACCAATTATGAAGATGAGTTCAAAGTGCGCAAGCACAACTACTCTAGACTCACCCTTCAGTAGATGGGTGATTTATTATCAAAAAATATGGAGGGTTTGTCAGATGATGATGGGGAAGTTCTACTTCCCATGTATGTTTGAGATTAGGTCAAGCAATGACCACTTTCACAAATTGATTGGTTCACCAAAGAGAGCACCTCAATCAAGGAAAGAACAAGCCGAGTTATCAAGAACAACAAGATTTTCCTGAGCAGTAAAAGAACACAGAAGGTAGCTATTCTAGTTGTAGAGTTGCCAAAAGTTCAATCATCTTTACCTTCTTTTAGATCAAAACTGAGAGCGAAAGCTATGAGCAATCCTCTAGAAGATACGAAGATCAACAAAATGACAAAGAACTTATGGGAAAAAGTGAATCGGTAGGAACAATTAGTAGATGCACCAAAAGTTCCATTTGAGTCAACACCACAAGTTGAAGTCATGCCTTCATCTCCTATTCTTCCATGGTTATTGAGGCCTTCTCCTATTCATATAGATTCAAAAGGCGATTCACCAATTCATAATGTATTGACACCTATTGATCCATCAAGAGTTGCTAGAGCTGGAATCGATTCTCCTAGAGAAGTTAGTAGAGACTCCTCATCTTGGCTTGAGAACTTCTTGGGTAGGAAGAGGAGGAAGCCTTATTAATATTTGAACTTTGGAGAACTTGATAACATTACCAAGACACAATAGAGAAGAAACTTAAGAAACAAGTTCATATGGAGAAGAATTTTGATGGTGAGATCATCCTTGAGTTTACCACACCTCCGAAGGACAAGAACATTGATGAGGTTGAAATTGATGACTTCAAAGTTGTCAAGGCTAATTTCAGAAGAAGCCCCTGACATATTGGTGTAAATATCCTTGAGGTTACAGTAGATTTAATTTGAAGGAATGAGTGCTCAAGGATGGAGAAGATAAGGCAACCCTCAAGGTTGAGATTCAACAACTATGGCAGTATATTTCCAATCTCCTTCATGGCTCTTCACAGGCTTCTTTGTTGCTTTCACAAATTCTGGAGTCACCTGTAGATCAACATCAACTAAGTTAATTGGTTATCTACGAAAAACATATGAGAGATTGGGTAGAAAAATTCATCACCGAGGGGAGATTTATACTTGTAGAGATGTACCAATTGAGGTATAACACCCATGATCTTCACTCAGGGATTTAAGAGTTCAAGAAAAATATAGCGGAAAGGAAACTAAGAGACAAGATCATCATTTTTGACATGAGGATGAATTATGATTCAGTCATTACAGAAGAACATAAGAAGAAGCTTTTTTCCTAGAGAGAACAACACCTCTTCAAAGTAAAAACCTACAAAGGAATATATGTAGAATTGGCTAGATATAGACAAAAGGTTGCTAATAATCTCAAGTTCATAAGCATGTTTGTGTCACAGATCCCTTGTCAATATCAACATGAAGACATTACATACTTTGATCTCAATGAAGTGCAGACAAAGTTTTAGAACTTTGTTTGTGGCAGTTTTAATGGTTATCATGTTGGCTGCAACTTGGTTATCATGTCATTGCAATGTTAGCATTTTTTGAAGAGCGGTTGAAAAGAGAAAATAATTTTTAAGTTTGATTGCAGATGGTGAAGATATGCTAGAAAAATAGTATGTTGTTCTTGATAGTATCAGTGTTCTTGATGAAGAGACAATTAACAACTTTTTGGAGGATATGATTTTCTAGGTCATCAATGAGTGAACTACCAGTTGGAGCATGCAAAGATTTCTAGGAATAAAACTCAAGTAAAGGCAACAATTAACTTGATGCCTTTTCCAAGTTAACTTGTTGTTCTCTTTCATTCATATCTATTCTTTGGAAATATCAAATGTATAGTTGGAGCTTTTCTTATTGTTAAATCAATTAATTGATGTTTGTAGTCCAGTTAATTGTTAGTTATCTTTTTTTTAGTCTTAGAAATAAAGATTGAATGCTGGCAAGACTAGTTGTTAAAAATAAGGAGATTTTAGGGTTCCCTACTCCTTATTGTATATATAAGGGAAACCTTGCCCATTTATTTTTAACCATTGTTGTGATAACAAATTTGTTGAGCCTATTTTTCTTGCAACTTTTCTATTAAGTTTTTATTTACTTTTGTTTATGTAATATGGTTTGATTGCGTATTGCAATCCTACTTTTCCATAAGCGTTTTTACTATTATAAAATTGAGGAAGGAAATCTCATGCCTATCTTACTCTGATTTACTGTCTCAATATATTTTAGTACTTTGTCTTATGTTTTGCTTTTGTAATCTTTATTTCAACTTACATATAATAAGTACAATGAGTCTTCGGGTGTGTTCTAGAAGCGAGTTTATTTAAGATTTTGTGTCAAATTAATCATTCCTTATTTACTTCTAATTCCCAGGCTCTGAAGTTACTTGAGTTATTAGAAGCATTATTAGAATAGGATTAGTTATAGTTTGAAGTTATGAAACTAGAGAAAACCTTAGCTGTAACACAAAGTGTTTTATAAC
>VDFB02047144.1:43821759-43898411 GCA_007258455.2 Sequoia sempervirens
CATGAGGCTATAGCATGTAAGCTTTGAATCTGTAATTTCGTTTTTTGAAAATGATTGAAAGTTGGTCATTTTTTTGTCTCGCATGTTCTATGTCGGTATCTGTTGTTGTGATTTCTTGGGTTTTGGGTGGTGTGGCCCTCATCACATTGTGTAACAAGCAATAAGACATGATATGATAGGCATAAAAGCACATGGTCTAGAGATAAATATCACGACAGGAAAATGAAGATGATGTGACCCTAAATGGGAAGACACATCCATGTAATTGCATAGAACACTAGGCTAGGCATGTGTCCCTATTGTGCCATCCAAGAGCATGAGCACACAATGATGGAGGTGAGGCATTAAGATCCCTAGTGAATAAGATGAATCTAGATTCTACGGTAACCAATATAGCAAGCAAGGGTATGGTGTCGCTAGTGTGACTCCAAGAGCATGGGCACATGTTAGGGTGGGGCAAGGAGATATGATACCCCCCAATGTAAAAGGATAACTTATAGTAGCACAATAAAGAATGAGGGAATCAAGGTGCCACTAATCTAAATAAATAGCTCTAGACTCATGATAAGGTAACATGAGTGCACATGGGTGAAGCATGGTACCCCCAATATAACAAGATGATATGGCAATGAATACACATTATGACCAAGTAAGATGTAACCACTAAGCATAGGCATAAAAGAGTATTGTAGGAACTATGTAATAATAAGGCTCATAAAGGACAAGATGGCATAAGCATGTGATCCAAGAATGGTAAAAGGACATAAGTATAGGCATCAAGTAATCAAGGTAATATATAGGCTTCATAAGGCTTGAGATCATATGCATATAGACATGAAAAACATAAAGAAAGTAGCATAGTTAAAAGAAAGCTTAAATATGCATATAGAGGAAGAAGAAGGGTCTTCCCAAATCCGTTGCTTCTTCGCGGCCACAGGTTCTGGGTGTCGTTTGGTCCCCTCTAGTTTAGAGGTTGTCTAATCTTTCTCAGTTATTCTACAGCTGTCGGTCAACTGTCTCTGTTTGTTTTTCTCTAGTTCGGTTGGTTTGAAGTATGCTTCCTTTGGCCTCTAGGCTTCCTGTGTAAAGGGTACAACACCCTATAAATGTTGCTTATCTTATCAAAAACAATTACAAAAGTAGGAAACAAAGAAAAATGCAAAATCCAATGTGATAAAAATAAACAAACATAAGAATAAGGTATTCAAGGGAAATAAAAATAGTATGTAAACAAATAAGATAAATCAAATAAAAGAAAAAAGATAATGGCTCCCATGTAGAAGAAGGTAAAGCATGAAATAGTATATAGAAGGTGAAATGAGTATGTGAAGCACAACAAACCTCAATCAAAAAGCCCTCATATTTAGCTTCATTATCTTGAATTCTCATTTGTACTTGGCACAAACACATGATAAATGATAAACTAGTGTCACATTAGACACTTTTTTCTTACCCAAATTTCTTATTTTTATACTTGTCGTAGAGGAATTATTGACATTTAATGCACCACAACTCTTGGGCTCACATCGAGCATGAATCCAACTTAATTCAACCTCTAACACCAATAACAACAATCTCCCACATGTCACTTGTTCTTTTAGCACAATCTTATTTGCAATTCAGAAATTCGCTTGATATTCCCCTCTACTTTCAATTACATCCCCTCTAGATCCTAAATTCAAATTTACAAGAAATTGAATGATTTACAAACAAGAACAAAAATCAAGTCCCAAGAAGATATTGAATAGTTGAGGATTATTTGCATGTTGAAGTATACCTCCAATTTTGCCAGCCAATGGTCAAGTTCTTCCAAACTCACTTCTATTTTGAATGACAGAATCTCAATCTTAGCCCCAACCTTGAATAAAGGTTAGTTTTAGAGGTTTGCCTCACCATGTGAAGATTATTCTTCTTTATTGAAGACTTTCCACTATCCTCGATGCCTTTCAAAGAGCAGATTTCTCCATGAGAACCTCCATGATGCCCTTCATTGTCTCCATTAACTGAGAAATACTTAGACACATAACTTCTAGTTTGAAAAACCCAACTTCTTCATTAACAAATTATGTTTCTATTGCCGTGCTTTCTAATTTTTTCTTTGACCTACGAGATTCAATGTGTCTCTGTAAAAAGAATAAATCTCCTCCTCTACTTGACCTTATTGTGGGCATGAAATTACTGAACACTCACAACTTCACAAATGGAAGAAACCACCTCTCTAATCCCACTTGATCTGTACATCATGTTGGATTAATCCACACACTAGTCTTCAACATACAAATTTAATAAAGAAGAAAGACTAGAATTCTATCAGGAAATACAAACTCAAAAAATCGAAGGAAAATAAAAGCCAAATATCACCACAAATTGGAGAACTAGTATTTACCTAGATCAACCCGCATCCAGCAAATACTAAGTTACACCTCACTTAAAATTCACGATCCAATGGAAATTACAAGTATAAGCGTCTTGGATTCACACCTAACATGAATCGAACTCTACTCAGCCTCCAAAACCAGTAGCACTCTCTTAACACCTCACTATTATGTTCTTATCTTAGTAAAGTCTTATTTGGAATTCAGATATTCACTTGAAATTCCCTTATAATCCCAATTACATGCCATCTAGCTCCCTAATTCAGGTTTACAATAAGCATTTAATGTTTTGAAATCAAGAACAAGTGTACCTAGGCCCTAAAAACCTTTAACTGTGGAGGAAATTGTTACACCACGAACTCTTTTCTATCATAAACCTTTTTCTTGTCACATAATGAAATCGTCATTTGTCATTAGCAAACAATTACAAAACCATCACTCTTGATTGCAGAAATGTCGCTTCTTTCTAACGAACCATTGCATTCCTAGACAAAACTACCCTATCCGTTGGCAAGCCAGCACCTATTAGAAATCCATGATTTCACCTAGAAACTAGAAACGCTCATTTTTATTTAATTTTCTCTTCTGCCAAAGCCTACCTTGAGATAATCCATATCATCTTGAATATTCTCTAGTATCCACAAGCATCCAACTCTGTTCCAAAACCTCTTCTTCCTTGTTTTCTTTAAATCAAACAGATCCGTTTATAGATCAGCTAATACAACAATATGTCTAGGAAAATAGAATCCATCACCAAAGTGCAGTTGTATCAAGAGGCCAATTCACTTGACATTATTACCATTTAAAAATCTAAAATCCCCTTCAAAGGTCAAGCCTTACAATCAAATCGCACTCACTTTTAGCGGAGGAGGATTTTATTAAGCTCAAATACAATAAAAAAAATGAAGAAAATAAAAATGGTGTGGAGCAAAGGACCACTTCTATTATAAAACAAAGAAAATTTTGAGTTTATAGAACCATTACTAATAAAGAGAACATGATCTCTTGATAATAGCTAATTGCAAGCACATGTACAAGCCATCTCAAACATTTGCACTGTTTGCAGTTGACATGTGGATGGTGGTGTAGAGTCTAGACCTCTGCTTTGGGGTAGAATTATGATCATTGCGAGTGGATGGAAGGAGGATAATTATGTGAGACATTTAAGGGCAATGTATTGGAAACTTGCAGCTATCCTCATCCCCAGATCTAACACCTCTACTTATTTCCCCATGCTGCAAATATACTTCTGCAACAAGTTATCAACAAAGCAAACCAGTCTGTGAGCAAATAGAACGAGGCCTAGCACCAACTCCTTTGCTTCAGACATGGCTATGATGGCCTCAATCAAATGACTGAAGCCAACAACAAATATGAGAAGTCGCAGAGCATTGCGGTTATATAGTATTCAACACGGGAGGGATGCATGACTTGTCCACTCGAGATGGAATCATAAACATTCGAGTGGAATCATAAACATTCTCTTTTTGGTTTTCTTGTTATCGAGATTAACAGTGACAGATTTCAGTCCACATCATGTGCTATACTCGTAGCAATAGGGGCACCAACTCCTTTGCTTCAGACTTGGCTACAATGGCCTCAATCAAATGACTGAAGCCAACAACAAATATGAGAAGTCGCAGAGCATTGCTGTTATATAGTATTCAACAGGGGAGGGATGCATGACTTGTCCACTTGAGATGGAACCATTAACATTCTCTTTTTGGTTTTCTTGTTATCAAGATTAACAGTGACAGATTTCAGTCCACATCATGTGCAATACTAGTAGCAATAGGTAATATATGTTAATAAAGAGATGTTAATGGGACAAATGCATAAATAAATTTCCTTAATTGTAATGTGGATGATGAATTCTGAGTGTCTTTCTTTTCATGAGATCACCTCTCCAGAATTCTAGATAAATCCCAAGCTAAAGTTGTCACATCTGTGAAAGCTTGTGTAAAGAAAATCGCATCACAAGCCTGAATTTTAAGCTTCCACCAATTGTTTTCAATTTCTACATCATCAACCAAAGGGTTTGCATATACACCGTCAATTGTTAACCATTCCCATGAACTTTGTATATATTTCAGCACATATTCACCCTAGAATTATTGTTTCTTACCTTAAACATCATCTAAATGCAGACAAACTGACATCTGCTTTCCACCCACAAGCTATCTAGGACCTTCAAACACAATTGGAGTACACCGCATCAATAGCACCACCCCTACTGCCACCCTAGCCCTCACCTGCCTCCCTCAAAAAAAGAATCATGAAAACTAAAACGTCCATCAGATCGATACCCCTGCATTTACTTATGTGCCAATTTACAATTATGTGACCATATCGGCCAAGAAACTTGGAAAATGGTAAACAACGAAACAGTGCTGTAGTTTGTGGCATGCCAATGTATAAACAAAGGCAACGAGTCTATATTACAAAGAGGAGCCCCTAGTAAGGCCTTTATTTGCAAATTCATGCTTAACAATTTACACAGGCTGAGTGGACATGCATACTTTGAAGTTTTGGACTATTTTTGCTTATTATCCTGCTTGTCTGAATCCGATTCACTTGCATTGTAACCTGCAAAACAACTTTTGATTAACCTAGAAGCCTGTACCATTGAAAGGATTCAATTTTTTCAAAGCATCTAAAGAAACTGCAATCCCACCTGGTGGCTTGGAACTTAAATTCAAATATTTTAATCTAGATTTTGTAGCTTTCTGGAACCATGCTTTTCCCTGTCCGCACAGAAATAGAGGAAGAAAATTTAGTACTTACAGAGCAAACATACACCTGGAATTACAGTTGACTGTAGATATCTATTAATCAATAGCCTTAATACCTTTTGTATACTCTGGGGAACACCATAGCCATTACAGTACATCTGCCCAACAAGAATTTGCATTCCTACATCACCTGATCTTGCTTCCTTCAAAGTATCTTGAAACCAACGCTTTGTACAAAGTGTGACTACGTCCTTCACAGGAAACCTTCTTTGTTCCTCTTCCTTATGCATCTTTATTTTAACACTCTCTGATGCAGCAGCCTTAACCTTCTCCTCAAAAGCCTTAATAGTTTGCTTTCCTTTCACAATAGTTTCTGCCATATTGCCAGTTTTGGCAATAGCTTTAAGTTTAGCAGCTGCTGTGCCTATCTTAGCCATAAATACTTCTCAGATGAATTGACCTATCAGCCAGAAATTAAAATTAGAAGAGAATATCTATGATGTCCATTTGCATACCATTTGCTACCCATTTTCTAGTTATGCAAATGTAGTATTATTTATCAACTCAGAGGATCACAAATTTCATTGAAATAAAAATGTGTTTACAATAAATAAAACCTAGAACCATTCAGAGAGCATAGAATCCCAATTCTGATTTTATTTCAAATTGTCATTGTGTTTTAACAAAATAAAACCATAAAATCTCCATATATGCCAAATACTCCAAAAACTATTGAATGTAGAGTGAAGCTTTAAACCCAAGAAGAATTGCAGAAACATGTTTAAGGAACAAAATTCAGTTGGAAGAACGGACAGAAAATTGGATCACAGAAGACTCATTAGACAGCAAAAGGTGAAGTACATTTCAATTCCAGTGACAGAAATAACTATAGTTAAAAAACTCAAACCTTGTAATGGTGAAAATTGTGTACACATGCCCTTGACCCTTATGTTTTGAACCTATAGGCTATAGCAACTGGGTGGTCCTTTATGCATTGAGTAGTGTGCAAGAATCTCATAGAAGCAGATATTTTTTAAAATATTGCAATATATCCCAATATATTTTTTATTGGTAGGGTTTCTGACATTCTTGTAAAAATATTGCGAGTTTTTCAAAATATCATTGACTGCACTTTTACAAAAAATTTCACCAATATATTGCTCAGTAATATCACAATAAATTTCAAGGAGAAAGCAGTTAATGACAGACAGAAAATTGATAATGTACTGGAGTGGGAAATAATATTGGAAATGGCATCAAAAGTGAGAAAAAATTACAAGGTGGCTCTCAAAGCCAATGAACAAGTGGTGGTGTTGGAGATTGCTGTTTTTAAAGTTGACGGTGGAGATGGACGAAGGGACAGCAACCTCAAAACTAAAGAACCAAAAGGAGGAGAAAACAGTAAGGCATCTTCTCTTCCTAAAATACTTTGCATCAAGCCAAAACTAGATATGACTGAAATTGTTAGGAAAGAAGAGATAAAAAAGCATTGTTGTTTTCTTAGTTTGTTTGCATAGTGATTGTCTCCCATTGAAAAAAAATCCAATGAGTGAATTGCAATGTGTGGGGAACAAAGATGGGCTTCTACATGTCCATAGAATTATCAAAAAAGTTGTATTCATTGTTTTTTTCAAAAATCATGGTATGAAAATAAACCTTTAAAGAAAGAATTCTGAATATACGTAAATCAGTTTTTAGAGCCATCTCGTGGTCCCGAGTCCACCCCGTGTGATGTTTTAGCTAATACTGCCCCCAAGTGGTTAGAATTAAAAAACCTTCTCACTCGAGTGTAGGCTTTTATTCCCCAAGCTCTCATGCCTCTGGGTAATGTGTTGCAAGTGGAAGAAACAAGGTCTAATCTCCCTCATCTTAATGCCAGGGTTCTGATTTCTCTCAAACCTAATGTGTATATTCCAGAATCCAGATACTATATGCTTTCAATTGGGTAATAATCAAATTTAGTGTAAAATGGAAATAGTATGAGGTTTGAATACTTGTTTTTCATGTAAAAAGAATAGCCATCAAAAGAGAGAATGTTCAAAAATCCTTAAGAATAATAGTAAACCTGTAACCGGCAAGGAAGAAAAAAAGACCTTAGAAGATGGGAAGAAAAATGCTAAGATGAATTGGTTTAAATAAGGGGCCAGGGGAACAAAACATTTCTTCAATATTCTTAATTCCAAACAAACTAAGGAGATCATTGGTCCTATTATGATTGGTGGAGCCTTGAATGAGAATGTAGAGGACATGAAAAAAGCCTTTAGCTACTTATATAGAAATCTTTTCTCTGCTGAAGATAATAATAATAACCCGAGCAATGAAGCTAGAGCTCTATGTTCTAAAATCATCCCTAGGAAGTTTAGTAAGAAAGAAGTGATCCCTTATTAAAACCTAGAGGCCAATTACTCTCCTTAATTTGTCATATTAAATTTTGGCTAAGTTGTTGGCTTGTAGATGTTGATGTAAGTAGCGGCAGGATATCTCTTTCTCCCCTATATATATTCGAAACATTTTTCTAGAGGCCGACTTTGGTGAATCGACGCCTCTCTTGCAAACAATATTTTTATTTTTTGTCATTCAAAATTAAGGCTGACTAATGAGGCCGACCAGTCATAACTAAAAAACGTCTTGTTTGAGGAAAGATGCCGACTCAAGTTGAAATGCCATCTCATGTTGTATATATAGAAGGTGTTCTTCTTTCATCACATATCATCATTATTATTTTCTGAAGTCACTCGCATGCTATCAAGGAATTCGTACAAGCTACAGCAGATTATATTATTGTCTAGTGCAGATCGATATCAAGGATATCTACAGCAGATTATATTATTGCTGAGAGCAGATTTATATAAAGAAGAATTCATCGATATTGTGTATATCTTGCATCTAAGAGAGGTGTTATATTCATTACATCAGATTGGCCTAGTGTTGGCCCAATTGTAAAGCATATTGCTGCTCTTTCATTCAATATATAAGTGATATATTTGTGGCTGGGTTTTTTCTCCCTCGAGTAGGAGGGTTTTCCCAGGGTATATGCTGTGTTCTATTGTTCATGTGTTGTTGTATTTCTGCTTTCTGTTAAAGCTGGTCCTAAAACTAACAGTAGACTCGCTGATATCGTCCCCAAAATCATTTCTAAGACTCAAACTAGGTTCATAAAAGGAATATACATTCTTGAAAATCAGATAAGTTGATAACGAGATTAGAAGGCTTGGAATGGGCTAAGAAATGTAATCAAGATGTTTATATGATACTTCTAGATTCTAAAAAGTCATATGATAAAGTGGAATGGTCTTTGTGTTAAGAGTCCTTTAGCTTTCCTCCCAAATTTTATAATATGGTTAAAATGCTCTTTCAAGATACCTAAGCTCAAATTGACATAAAAGGTTCATTAATTGATCGTTTTCCTCTGCAAAGATCTATAGGACAGGGGTGCCCTCCAGCCCCGACACTATTTGTCATTGCCTCAAATGCCTTAGAATATATATTGATATCTAATATATTTGATCCTCCAATGAAGCGAATCTGTTTGCCAGATAAGGATAATTTGATTAATATTCAGTATGTGATGATATTGTGTTATTCATTGAATTGGTTGAGAAAAACTTTGATAATGTTATGAAAAGGCTTAAAATATGCTACAAGGCCTCTAGTTCAAAGATATTTGAAAGTAAATCTATTGTGCTCAAGTGGAGAGAAGCCCCTCCTAAGTGGTTAGAAAAAACGTAAATAGTAATGAGGTGGGGCAAACAAAACGGTCAAATACCTAGGCATTGCAATTAACCCTTTCTTGAAAGAAATGTGGGAATGGATTTTTAAGAAAATTGAAAATAAAAACATCAAATGATGAAGTGAAATTCTCTCTCCCTGGCAGAATATAGGTTTTCAAAAGATCCTTTCTTCCTACAATATATGTTATTCCTCTAATTGGTTGTTTGGGAGTTGCCAAGTTGAAAAAATTCACAAGATTCTAAGAAACTTCTTATGATCTGACAACAAGGGAAATAAAAAGAGGCACGTTGTAAAATGGGGTCAATGTTGTCTTCTTGAATCTATGGGGGGTTTGGGTCTTAAAGACGTTGAGCTACGAGGCATTGCTCTTGTAGTTAAATGGATTATTAATGCCTTTGATCGGCAAGAGCCTTAGAAAGTTTTGATAAGACACAATATTGCATTGGAGGTCTCTAAGAAAGGTAGGAACTAGAAAGTGTTGCACCTGCATGACATGTTGTTTGCGAAGTTCTCTATAAAACTCCAATGTTTTTTTTAACATTTGGAGAATGCGGAAGTTTGTTAAACATCTCAGTGTTAGGCAATAGGCTCTTTCTAAATTGGATGGGGAGTTCACAAGTTACAAGTCTATTTGGTGGAATCTATAGTGAAAGAATAAACCGCTTGCATTTTTTCAAGTTTTCTTTGCTAGATATTGGGCATTTAAAGGAGTCAAGGATTTTACTGACATCTTTTCTAACGGGCAGCTCTTGAATTAGGAAAAATTCCAATGTCTTTTTTCCATACCCAAATCTCATGGAACTTTTTCTCTGTTTCAACCATAGTCACGAGACTCGCCGCGAGTCCCCCGAATGCAGCGAGTTGCGCGCCGCGCGACCCTGGCCGCGTCCAGGGGAGGACGCGCCGGACGCGCCAGAAGCGTCGCGTCCAGGCGAGTCCCAACCCCTGGGCACGGCCGGCGGCAGCAAAGGCCAAAAGGCCAAAACCAAAACAAAATCTAAGTTTTTTAATATTTTTTTTTTCACTTATATTTTCTATTTCGCCCTAAAAGCAACCTCATTTCATTCATTTGGAAAAATAGGAGGAGAAGAGAGAGTTGTGAAGAAAAATAGGAGGAGAAGAGAGGGCAACCAGCAAGTTGTTGAAGACAAATCCAGGGTCATATATCATTTGGGGAGCTTGGTGGACTCGTCAGACTCACCAAGTCCAAGCGAGTCTTCTTACTTATTGTGAATGCAAAATGATGTACCCCATGAAGGTTTGTATGGTTTTGGAGGTCTTAATTTGGGCTCGGTGGCGGGGGCTCCGCCCCTCGACCCCGCCCTGTATCGCGACAGGGAGCACGCCCAGGGCGCTGCCCCAGGACTCTGCAAGGGGCGCTGCCCCTCGACCCCGCTGGGGGCGCTGCCCCCAGACCCCCGTAAGGGGCATTGGCCCTTGACCCCGTTGGGGGTCCTGCTCCCAGACCCTCGCAATCGCCATTGCCCTTGGCACCATTGGTGGTGCTGCCCCTCGACCCCACTAGAGGCACTACACCTACACCCCCACAAAGGGCATTGCCCCTCAACCCCATTAGGTAAATTTCCCTAATACTTGATATTATGGCTATTGCATCATCCATGACCTATCTTAGACACATTCCTAGGAAGGATGCAAGCTCCTTTGAGCGATATATTTCTAGTTATTGTTTTGAATCTTTTGATATTTCATATTTATTTGGAACATTTAATGTCATGGATTTCATATGCGATGATTTTTGTATACATTTGAGTCTTTGACTATATATTTAAGTGTGTTATTTCCTTGGGCAACTCAACTACAATTTGTGTTTATACTTTATACTTATATGATCGATGTGTACTTGTGTTAGTGACGAGGACCTTGATTGGGTTGACCGGGCAAATAGAGAGGCTGAGGCTATAGCCATGGCAGAGGAGGCGGCTAAAGCATGAGCAAACACATCCACAACTAATGTTGGTGAGGGTGGCATGGAGTCACAAGCAGAGACTATGGTTGTAGTTGCTACATCATCTAGGACCCACCTTAGATGCCTTCGTAGGAAGGATGCAAACTCCATTTAGCCATAGACTTGTAGTTATTGTTTTGATATTTCATATTTGTTTGGAACATTTAATGTCATGGATTTCATATTCCATGAGTTTTGTATACATTTGACTAATTTTATATATCTAAGTATGCTATTTCCTTCAGTAGCGCAACTACAATTTGTGTACTTTATACTTATGTGATCGTTGTATACTTGTGGATGTGATTAAATTTGCTTTTATTTGTGTCTTTAGTCACTGAGGCTACAAATGCAGTCTTTAGTGACGAGGACCTTGATTGGGTGGACTAGGCAGAGAGAGAGGCCGAGGTTGTAGCCATGGCTGAGGAGGAGGCTAGAGCACGAGGAGGCATAGATGCTATTGGTGAGAGTGGCCTGGAGAGTTAGACACAGGCAGAGACTATGGTTGCAGCTGCAACATCATCCAGGACCCTTAGACGCCTTCGTAGGAAGGATGCTGGCTCCACTATGCCATAGGGCATAAAGTCATAGAACATTTTGATTTGATGTCATATTTCATATTTCATATTTGTATGGAACATTTGATGTCATGGATTTCATATTCCATGAGTTTTGTATACATTTGACTAATTTTATATATCTAAGACTCTAAGTATGTTATTTCCTTCAGCAGCGCAACTACAATTTGTGTACTTTATACTTATGTAATCGTTGTAAACTTGTGCATGTGATCAAATTTGCTTTTATTTGTGTTGTATTCAATAAAGGGTGCTTGAAACAAGTTTTAAATCCTTAAAAATCTCTAAATTTCTAGGGTTTTTCAACTTTTTTCATTTTGCCGCGTCCGCGTCCGCGTCCGGAGTCGCCGAGTCCCGCGCCGAGTCCCCCTCGCCGAGTCGAGCCGCGTCCGCGTCTCGTTATTATAGTTTCAACAGGCTATGTATAGTGTTAATTTTACAAACATTCTTAAGGATGAATACTGAAAGTACGGGTAAATTTTCTTGAGTTGATGAAACCTCTTTTCCTAAAGTCTTTTCCAAAAAAATTAAAAATTTCTTCAATGTCGGTTGACACCTAGGAGGTTCTTTGTAGTCTTAGCCATAAGTGGAGTATGAACTTATCTATTGACAGATGGTCTGCCATCTAAAAAACAATACAGTGAAATGTTTTAGAATAAAAAGCTTGTTTCAAATGGCTCTTTCTTCATAAGAAACTAAGGATTGAATTTGTTCTATCTAATGCCGGTTGCTCCCCCAAGTCTGTGCTAAGTTTAATGTGGTAGAGTCTTTTGAACATCTTTGATTGCAAGTATGCTTGATGTCTTTGGGGTGTTTTTATATTTTTGGCAATTGTATGGATTGGGCAAACAAGAATTGTCATGTCTCTTTTTAACGCAAAGATTTTCAAAAACACTAAAAGTTATTATTTTTAGTATATGTAGGGTATTGGAGTGTTATTAGAGAAATGATTTAGAAATTTAACTTAAATTGTCCAAAAAGTAACTTTATATTATATTCATAAAAAAGTTATTTATGTTTTATTATTAAAAAGATAAAAGAGCAACGAAGATGAAAAACAAAAGTAAATTACTTTAAAAGGTTCTTGTAAACACTTTTTTTTAATGTGTTTTGGAAGAAAAAGGGGAAACAAGAAATAATATTTTATTTCCTTAAGAGTGCCTATAAAAGGAGTGGAGGATAGAAGCAGCTATTCTAGCTTATTATCAAACCCCAATTTTTTGATATTGAACATTGTTCATCTATTTTGTCCTAGGATGAAAACTCTCCTATTCGTTTGAGTAATTTCATTCAAGAATTGTCATTGAGATGATTAGTTGCAGAAAATTTTCCAGCTTTGGTTGGTTTTTGATGCATGAAGATTTCCATAATTTTGGATTTGTGTTAGTTTCAATTTTGGGGTTATATTTGAAGATGTGAAGAATCCCAGTTTTCGGTTGGTAAAGGTTTCACATTTATCCTAAGTTACCAAATCGTTTGAATATAACCCTATTCCTGGGTACGAGCATTCAGGTACTGATTGGAATTGCCTGCAGAATCGCATAGGGTTGGGTATTTTTAGGTGCTGATTTTAACTTGAACCTTGTTTCATTAGTTTGGCTAACATTCATCTTTGTAAAGAACCCTGATATTCAATCTTGATTTCGATATTATAATGTAAATTTGGAGGGCCTAGCTGCCAAATAATATTTTGCATTAATATTGTTCATGGATACTAGGAGGTTTAGCACCAAATCCCTCATTAATATCTGCATTGACATTGTTACAGAGGTTTGATGGTGTAGCCACCAAGATCTGCATTTCTTAATTTTGATTGGATATTTGCATGCATCACTTTGGAAGGCTACTGCCAGAGACAACACATTTATTTTTCAATTTTACATAATTTGTAAACTGTGCATCTTGCCACCAATAAGTAATATTAATTGTTCATTCTTCATATCCCAGCAACCATATGCTCTCAACACACTCACATCAAGATCTTGGTAATCAAAAAAAGCTAGGTTTTTTGTTCTACTTTTGAAAATTTGTAAAGTAAGCTAATATCTCAGCTTGGGAAATTACAAGAATGGTTTTTCATGGAATGAAACCTTATTTAATTATGCGAATGAATTTGATGATGTTCTTAATAAGTTTTGTTTAGTCTTGTCCACTAGATTTTCTTTGGAATATCTAGAGAGACAGAAAGGATGAATTATTCCAGAATAAGAGATACCTTACAAAGTCTCTTACAAAATTCACTCTTCATATTGTTTTGCAGGTTACAATGATATTGAAAATCCCCAGGATTAGCTTAATGAATAATGGCCTGTTTTCTATCTACATAAATCATAGTTAGAAAAATCACTAAAAACTCTATAGACTTGACTTGACTTGACTCACAAGTCTCTCTGTAAAATGACTTGAAGTCTTGGGCAAGTACCCTGCTAAGTACTCACAAGTCTGATGAAAATGGGGCCAAGTTTTGAGATAGATTCACTATTTTTTGATGTGGACTCACCTAGTGGAATTTAAAAAAAAACCTATGATTTGTTGTTTTAGCAATTAGTTTTTGTCATTTGACATTTTGATGCTCTTAATTGACCAACAGACTATGTGTTCATCATCCAAGTGATAAAACAAACTAAGGGGTTGGAAGGAGATTTTGAGGTGCCTTCAAATATTAAAATCAGTGTGTATCTATGCTTTCCACATTTTGTCTCAGCCCTATAGTGCTTCTAGGTGTGAATGCAATTGGAGCCTATTTGAGTGCATTCACACGAAAAAGAGAAACAAGTTGACTCAGAGGCACCCCAATGACCTTGTCTTCGTCCAATACAACCTTCACCTTCAAACCAAAAAGGTGGAGGTTCCTTCTCATAATGTCATTGACTTGGATGACATTGATCCCTTTGCTGATTGGATTGCCGAAGAACATAGTGGATGTCATGCGTACTCATGAAGATCTTGCTAAATTGGAGAGACAAGCAATATAAGCAGCAAAGTCGGATGCATTGGAGGAAAATGAAGGTTTTAGGAAACAATCAATCATCATTTTGATACCAACTTACCTTTTATTTGAAGGCCTGAAAAATTTACACTAGGAGGGCTAAGTGAAGGATATAGATTGCATTTGACTGTTTTTTGACATATCATCATATGTGAACAGTTATAGTGTTGTTGTACAGTTATTATTTATAATTTTGTTGTAATACAATAATATTGTTTGACTTTGAAACTTTGAAATTTCAAATTTTGAATGTTTGTGGGTCATATAGGACATGAAATGTTTGAATTAGACAAATTGATGATCAATTTAGACATTTGTGTGCTCTAAATGCATTAGTTTCTATTTTTTGTGTAATTATGTTTGTTTTTTGTCAAGTTCCATGTTGGAGTCAAACTTAAGGACTGCTGAGTCTGCACCATGTCTGCATTTTCAAACTTCAATAGAAATGAAATCAAAAAAACACATTTATGGCCCCATTGAAAAGGAGATATTGATGAACAATTTTTAAAATTATATGGAAAACCAAAACGAATAATTAAGGATCCAAGCATACAATGTCCCAGATTTCTATGACGACCAAACAGGAAATATGCACTCAAAAGGAAAAGACCTGGTGGTTATTGAAAAGGTACACCAAAACACAGAAAACCTGGCTAAACATGCTGTGAAAGAACATGGGTGTAGTGATAACGATACAAATGAAGTGAAGCCAGTTATTGGTAACTTCAACTGTGATGCATATAAGGGCAATATCAACATAAAATGCTACTTGGAATAGTCTTTGTTTTATTGTTTGATCCTACTGAAATATGGTGATCAGGGCCAATTAGGATGTTGATTTTTCTTTTGCCCAATTTTACTCCCACACCTTTCGTAGCTGTCCCTGTGGTCGTTTCCTTCTAGTATTGGAGCTTCATTTTGTGTAGTAACTCACGTACATTAGTCCTTACTGTTGTACTAGGCTAGTGGGCCTGTTAGAATATTATATTCTTCTTGTATTAATGGTCAATACTACTGTTGCTACAGTAGTTTGTAGGTGAGGTAGTTAAACATTTTAAATGTCTACAGTGATCTACCTCCTCTATTTAATATAATCATCTCCTTTGTTAATTCAAGCAATTTTTAGCCCAAAATTGTTTCATGGTATCAAAGCTTTAGGAAAGAAAAAAAAAACCCTAAAAATTCGTGGGCTTTACCAAAAGTCATAATTCGAATTTTTTCTGGTCTAGGGTTTTTGGGCGTTTTCTAAGTCTGTAATTCGTGAAATTTTTATTTTTTTCATGTGAGACTTTTGTGAATTTCTTGTGTGGCTCTTCAGAATTTTCGAGGGTTTCTGAAAACTTTTTCATGACTTCTTTTGGCGTCACGATTTTGTGTGTTTTCTGGAAATCTTCTCTTCTAAAGACATGATTTCAAGTCTCTAAGGGGCGCGACTTTTGCAGCCCGCGTTTTCTTTTGGTTGTGCACCCAAGTTCGTGACTCTGTGCGTTTTCTCCCGCACGACGCCATTTTTTGGCGCTCTGGTTTCCGCGAAGGGAGGGTTTCTAGGCGTGATTTTCCTGTCTTTTAGATGCACGCTTCCTCAGCCATTTCTGGGCGCCGACGGATTTCTTTAAAAAAAAAAAAAACTCACGTTTTCTTCAAGTCGCGATTTGCAGTGCTCTTCTTTTGCTGCGCGCGATTTCTTGAACACGTTTGGCCGCGTCTTCAATATTTCTGGTGTTTTGCATACTTTTTTCTGCAATTTTTGAAGCTCTAATGGCGGCTAGGGTTTTCTGCAACTTCGTCTAGGGTTTTGACCCTCCAGTTCAAGTCGGGATTTTTTTTCGTTTGCAGATTCCTTGTGGGTTTTTTGAGACCTCAAATGGGTTGGTCTCCGATTTTTCTGGGTGTCTCGAAGTTCGTGCCTCGAAATTTGTGCAAATGGGTGTTGACGAAATTTTCTAGGCTTTCAACAACATTTTTTGGTTACTCTTCAGATTTGTGGGTTTTTTAAATATTTTTTCCCTTTATAAAAAAAAAAATCTAGATGTAAGGGTTTTCATAATTTTTTCCCTTAAAAAATTTCAAGAGGGTTTATAATTTTCTCCTCAAAAATTAAGGGTCAGTTCCTATTTACCCTAGTCAGGGTTTTTGTTGCATAGGACTCTCTGGTTTCTCAAGGGTTTTAACGTTTTTCCTTAAAAACAATGATTTGTATGCTGATCCGTGTTTCGGATTCCGTGCCAGCTACTTTTTGGGTTTCTGTAATTCGCATCATGCGTGGGATTCCTCTTTGATTTTTACCGTTTTTTCCGAAAAAACGATAATTTGTAATCTTGGATTTGGCGATTTTTTCCTCAAAAATCATGGTTTGTTGCAGTCTATTTTGGTCACACCTCAAGTTGCTGGGGCGAACATCTGCACAACTAGCTTCTTGCAGTCTATTTTCGGGCGTCGTGCTCCTCTGCACAAGTTTCGATGGTTTGCCGATTTTTCCTCAAAATCGTGGCAATTGTTCTCAGTGTGTCTCTAGCAATAGGGAGGAACAACTCTGTTATCCAACATCAAGTTGGACGTTTTCTGGTCTGAAGTTCTGTAGTTTCTGGGAGGGTTAGTGGCGGACTCATCTCAGTGGCAGAGTCAGTGGCAGGCTCTTGTCTCTTGTTGCAGAGCATTCTCAAGAAGGGGCAGCCTTCTTTGTTATTTTCTAAATGGTTTTTTTTGTACTCTTGGTCATCAACATTCTACAGATTCAGGGAGGGTCTCAGCAGTAGCAGCAGAGTGTTCTGAAGAATTTGTGACCAAACGACCTGCAGATTATTTTCTGTAGGCTAGTTAGACGATTGACCATTAAAGGAGGGTGTTAGAATATTATATTCTTCTTGTATTAATGGTCAATACTACTGTTGCTACAGTAGTTTGTAGGTGAGGTAGTTAGACATTTTAAATGTCTACAGTGATCTACCTCCTCTATTTAATGTAATCATCTCCTTTGTTAATTCAAGCAATTTTTAGCCCAAAATTGTTTCAGGGCCAGCGTATATTGTAACCTGCCTTTTAAGTAAACTATTTTCTTTTTTATATTGAAAAAAAAATGATTGTTACATATCAGTTGAGATTGTTGTCATCAATTGTCTTTTGACATGAATAGCATTCTCTGATTAGTAGTCTTCATATAATCACTGGTCAGTAGCATTATGTCATTTTTGTGATCACTGATTTGTATCATTCTTGGTCAGTACGGTGTTTAGAAGCATTGTAGTAGTACTATGATAACATAGGCACCATTGCTGCTATCATAACATTAATAACATTATAGGAAATATTGGATCATAATGTTTAATAAAAAAATATTGTTGTTAAAACAGATCATTGTTGTGCTGAAATGCCAGGTATGATTGATGTCACTGCTGTAAACTTATGATGTATCTGAAGAGGCTAGGGAGACTTCTTGTCAATTTTACCACTATAGCTACCATTTTGTATATAGATTAGGCTCATGGACTTAATAGTTAAGAAGGATGAAGAATGGTAGTGTTAAGAGATCTGATTTATTGTATGAAAGTTTCATTATCATTCTAGCAGAGTTATTAACTAACATTGTTAAAGAGATTTATATTACAATTATTTGTAATCAGCTATCTCAAAATTAATGAGAAAAATCTTTATTTTCAAAGTTCATTGTGTACACTTTGTTTACTTTCACACTCTCTCTCTATGTAATTAGGATGGCTTTAAATATTAAAAAAATCAGTTATTTCTCTTTTTTGTGAATTTTTCTATGTTTTGGGGTTCCCGCTATTTTCCCAATTTTTCCTTTCTCTTATTCCAGCATTTGACCGGAATAGTTCCTCCATTCATCGAACCTCTCTTCCCCAAGACCCCCTTCATTAGCTTTCCACTAGGTGGCTTCATCTGATTCCAAACTGTCAGAAGAATGAACTCCTCTTGACGGATTATTCCCCAGTTTGAATTGTTGTTTCCACACCCCATCTCGTCCTTGTCAACATATTTCGCCCACTCACCAAATAGCCTCTCATTGTTGCATCTTTCCCATTCATTTTGCATTTCCCGCTCCACTGCAATTCTTGCATCTTCACGAGAATCAACTTCAAGTGTATCCAAGGGGTTTGAAAACTGAGATCTCATCTCACCATTGACGGTTGCACTATTTGTCACACCTCCTGTCAGTTCAAGCCACTCTCTTTCAACGTCCTCAATTTGAAGAATCAAGTGATCTTCCACTTCCTCTTTTGTTATCTCCACACTCTATTCACGTAGATTCGTGCCCATGTATCCATCTTGGCACTGTTGTTTCAAACTCTCTTGTATCTCTACATCCTTGAGAATACCAATAGCTGCCCCAACTTCACAGTCATATGTGCTAACACATGTTGGCTGTCCTACCTGCAAATCACCACTATTTCCACCCATACAACCTTGTGGAAAATGAAGGTTCACTGTTAGAATATTTTGTCATTGATGTCAAGGTTGTGCTGGTTAGTTGGTTGCTTGAGCTGCTTGAGCTCTCTAATTGCCTGGTTGAGGTGTCTACTCGTCTGGTTGAGCAGCTTGAGCTCCTTGGCTGCCTACTTGTGTTGCCTGTATGCTTGTTTGAGTTGATTGGGTGTTTGCTTATGCTCCTTGCTAGCCTACTTGTCACACCCCTATTTATCTTATACCAAATAAGCATTGAAATGTCTATGGTCAAATTTTATACGGCTTCTAACTTTGTAAAGCCTTTATTAATAGGAGGCAGCGTATATATTATAAGTCAGCTAATAATTTTATGCCTTGTATTTTGGAATTTGGCACACCATACAAATGTCAATGTTTCCTCAATGTGGTGATGGGCGGTTCTTTATTCATGTTATCTTTACACAATATTTAAGGTATTTCTGGACTTATGGTGTTATTATTAAAGTTGAGTCGGCTAAAGTATTTGAATAAGAAATTGAGGGGTAGTATTTATCTCCTGCTGCGTCGGCTTGAGGTTTCTCCAGCATTATTGAAGATCATTCTTATAATACTCAGACTATGCGTTAGGGAAAATTTTTGAGAATTGAATTTTGAAGTCGTGCTATGTATGTTGGGCGGCTACAGGTGTTGAGCGGTAGCTTAGAAGAATCTATGGCAGAATTTTCTTTTGAACTGGAAATTATTTGTTACGCCTTCAATGCCTTTTCCATGTATGCTAATGCCTTCACATATTAATGAAGATGTGTGTGCGAATATATGAGGTTCAGGCTTGTTGACAGTATGTGCGGCTAGTAAGAGGAAATGTTGAGCCAAAATAAATAAATAAATAAATCTTATGCTGGGCAAAATACTTCTGTCAAATTTTATTGCAACTCTTTTAAGATAAATGACAACCTTACTATTTTCGTATTTGTTTGAGCAATTTTTGGGCAGCGGTGGCTTCAGCATATATTTTATCGAGATGATTTTCTTCTAGTCGTTTTCTTGAATATGTGGAGGTCAATGAAATCTTAAGGATGTGACTTTTCTTTTATGCCTGTTAGTTCAAAAATAATGGGCGGCTAAATTCATACCGTTTCTGGGAGACGTTTTCATGAGAATTTAATGTTTTTTAGTTGAAGCGGACTTAAGGCAGTTAATTATGGCATGATTTTTATGTCAACGATTTTCTTATGTGGAGCAGTTGTCTTAATGCAATTGTTTTGTGGCAAAGAAATCAAGGATATCGCATTTTATTTTGTCAGAATTTTTAAATTGGCCTGAAGAGTGGCGGGTCATAGTGAATGATTAAATGTGACACCTAGAGATGAAGATTACTCGGAAATTCTAATACTATCGTATTCTCCATAGGTATCGCATTCTTCAAAGAAGATTCTCATGGGATACATAGAAGTGTCGCATCAAATAGTATATGTTTTTTATTAATCATATGAATAAAAGGGTTGCGGATATATTTTTCTAGGTATTCATTTTGTTGAGTTGACTCTATGGAGTTTAAGCAATATACGACTTAGCAGAGATATCTTCAGTGTCGACTAAGTGGTGTGGTTGTATATGGAAGAACACGGGCTGCTGTTGGTGTGAGTGGATGCGATGGTACTTTTGTTTTTCTTGATATTGTTTTGAAGATCTATGCGAGCTGTAATGGAGTTAAGTTTTGGTCCTTGCTGAAGATAGTGTGTAGGACCTATGTTATCCCCTCTCATTCTTGTGTCGTATGGGATATGAGTTTAATGGAATGCTTAGGTCTGAAAATAATGTTCATTCTTCAAGTCATATGAGCTTCTGCGCATTGGTGTAAAGTTTGGAAATTGCTTACAGTGTATGAGAAAAGGGGATGTGATATGTGAAAATCATTTTGTGTGAGCAAATTATGAGATTTCAAGGAACTCTATCATTTACATTTGGCTACATTTTGTTTTGGGACTCTGAGTGAAAACTAGAGACATGTGGAGGGCCTTTTATTGCATAAGTTTCAGTTTGATGGCTGTCTGGTGTTTTTGGATGTGTAAGAGTGTCTACTCCTGGAAGATGGAGTCTATGGTGCATACTGTTTAATGGTGCAGATTTTTGAAGTGTTGAAGTCTATTGGTTGTGATATATTAACAACAGATTATATGAATGAATGCAAACGATCAACTGAAGTTGTGTTTCTGAATAGAGGAATTCCAGAGCTTGATCAGATATTTCATTTAAAAGTACAAGTATCTTGATGTGTAGATAGAATTCTTTGCTACTGAATTTTGTGTTTCAAAAGTCTGGAGTTGGTGCTTCAACCACTGGAGTTGGTCCTTTGGTGTTTTCGGAGTTGGTGCTTCAAAGGAGAGTTGATGCTCACTACATGTAATCTAGGTTGGTGCCCTTTGGAGATAAATAAAAGCAATATTTTGCCGTGGTTTTTTACTCGAAAGAGTTTTTCACGTAATCCCAGTGTTCATCTTTTTAATGTGTCTATGTTGTTCTTTATGTTGCTTTCAATGATCTGATGTCTGATTTACATGATTAATTTGGTTTAAAGTTTTTAAAGTTCTGAAATACTAATTCACCCCCCCCCTCTCTCAATATTTCCCGTGTGCTCTTCAACTCCTGGGCTACTGCTACAGCTTCCTTTGACTCTTGTCCATTTACAAACTCCTTTCTTCCCAACATCACCTTACTACTACAGCTATGGCTGTCCTCTTTTGATTCTTGCAAAGGCAACAAGGTATGTTTGAGTCCATCCTTCTCAAAAGTGTATGTATTGCTTCTTCCATCATATATGGAATTTCGGTCAAAATGCCAAGGTCTACCAAGCAGCACATGACACACATCCATTGACATGATGTCACACACAACACTATCTTTATAACTTCTTATTTGAAATTCAACCAAAGCTTGCTCATCTACCAACAACTGATAACCTTTTTGCAACCAAGAAACCTTATATGGTGTAGGATGTGTAGTTCTCTTAAGTCCTAACTTTTCCACCATTTCAGCAGCAACAATATTATCAGTACTACCACTGTCTATAATAAGTTTGCAGCACTTACCTTTAGCTTTGCACTTCGTTTTGAATAAAGCCTTCCTTTGTATAGGTTCATGACTCTCTTTTGACGGTTTCAGCAACACTCTTTTGAACAACAAAGATTCTCTTGACTCAAGTTCCTCCTTGCTTGGAGAAAATGATCCCGCACTCTCCTGATCTGCTTGCACCACCTAATTCCTCCTTTCAAGCCTTGTGTAGCCTCTTTAACAAGATTTTGGACACTCCCAACTCTTGTGACCCACATACTGATTATGCTAAAAAAATTTACTTGCAAAACCTCATTCTCTTCCCTGATACCCATTGCAACTAACGGATCTTTCTCCTCTATCCTAATAACCTCCTTTTTCTGACTTAACTTGCCCTCTTGAACTACTTGCCTCTCCATCTTGATGATGGTGTTGTTGTCCTCTTTCTCCATAACCTCGCCCTCTACCTCGTCCTTGTTGATTTTGCCTCCTCATCAGCTTCTCCTCTGCCTTAATGGCAAACTGGTAGGCTTCCTCCAAAGTTCTTGGTGATACTAAAGTCAGCTCATCCTGCAAACTGTATTTCAAACCATTCAGATATCTTGCCACCTTTTCCATATCGTCTTCACTGTGACCTGACCGAATCACCAACTTATAAAACTCTTCTGTGTAGTCTTTTACTGACATATCCTTTTGCTTCAGATTCTACAATCTTCTAAAAAGATTAGTTTGATAATTCTCCAGAAGAAACTTCATCTTCAACTTGGCATCCATCCTATCCCACAAGGTTATCTTTTCCTTGTTTTGCTTCTGTCTCTCCGACTGCACATAGTCCCACCACATTTTTGTGTGGCCTTTGAGCCTTGTACAAGCAAATCTCACCCTTCTTTCTTTTGCAACTCCTTCATATTCAAAGTATTTGTCCAGATCATTGTTCCATTCAATGAAATATGTTGGAACCTCGATTCTTGGTTTGGCTCCCACATTCATCACTGCTTTAATCAATCTTTCTTCCACTCCTAGTTCTTCTTGCACTTCGTCCTCAGCTTGCAGTTGTTCTTCCGCAACTTCACTCACATCATCAACAATGATTCCCCTTCATTGTGCCTATTCCATGGCATCCAACCTTGCCGAAGTTCTACAACATTTCCAAGATCCTTTCTTCATGGCCTCTTTGACCACCACCCCAAGCACCTCCTCATCTCATCGCCCTCAGTGGCATTCTGCCCACTTCCCACTTTTCCAATCTCGTGTGACTCTGATACCAAAATGATGGCAAACGGTGTTAAAATATACTGGTAAATAGCTTAATCACAAACAACCTGTGAACTAAGGCACTAGTAAGTTCTCAAAATGCCCAATTACCCAAGGGAATTGTTTACCGAAAGGTGCTCCAAACAATTTGGCTGATTGTACAATTCACCAACTCATACTTCATCTCAAGAAATAGGCATTAAAGCTACAGCTAGTTCATTCTTTATTCAAGGAATCAGACATCAACTACAAGCAACCAAGAAAGACAAACAAGGGCTGGAACAATTTCATTCTGATTCAACACAAAAGAAACAGAGCAACCAATTCAAACAGAAAACTACATTTTTGAACATTGTGCATAGGCCAAGAATCGCTTACATTCAATTTCATTCCTTATAGCAACACCAGAAAAATACGAAGCTTCCCCAAACTCCAACAATTGGGATACAAAAATTAAAGAATTATCAATATGCCAAACCGAATAATGATGCCAGCAACAGATTTCAAAGGTAGCAAACTTCAAACAGCGAATTTTAGAGCAACACGTGCTTCCCCAATCGATCTATCACTCTATCGATCTGCATCCTCCCTCATTTCCTCACACATCATCCTTGTTGCTCCAACGTGCCTCTTTTTGGTGATGTTTTTGGCTTGTGTACCTTCAAGAACCGTTTTCTTCCACAACTGTTGGCTCGAGCTTCTGCTTCAAAAACTTGGCTCCTCTTTGCCTCATAACCATCCATTCCCTAGCGGTCACTCACACACCAAAACTGGGGCGATGCTTTGTGTCTTGTACTCAACTGTTCTTTTTCTCCACAAATACAAATCTTGCTGCCCCATGATCATTCACCACATGTCAAGGTAGGAAACAAGAATTGGCCAGAAGAAAACCAAACTAACAAAACCAAAACTGAAAATCAAAATTGCAAGCAAAATTAATACGATGCCCCTGCATCACTGACAAACTAACCCCTAAAGAGGAGAAGGCTTTGATCAATGTAACTGATATAAATTTTTTATGACAAGGTTATATTATTTCATTGAATCCTGCTGCTAAGAAGTGTTTCATTTTGACAAGAGTTATAAAAACCCCAGTTATTAATGTTAAAGATGATAAAATAAATGATTAGGTGGAAGTCCTAGAACCATCTGGTCTTGTCTATAGGTGTCATGGTTTTTGACCAACAGTTCCTGTTTTGAATGCACAGGTATCCCTTCATTGGGAACTAAAATATGATGTCCACTATTGATCCATGTTCATACAGGCTTTCCACAGTTGTTTTTAAAACTTGGGTTGACGTCATGAAGAAATCATCATGGGGGTGCCAGTTCTGTAAAGGAACCAATCTTTTGCTTAATCCAAGGCACCCTGATTTTTATGCCACTACATAAACTATCACTTCCATTCCAGTGCCCTCACGATTTGGAATTTACTGTCTGGTTTGAGTCTGCTGAGCTATTAGAATGTAGCTTGAAATCCCAGTGCATTACTTGCCAACCCATGGTTACACACAAGTGAAAAAGGCCCAGTGACTCACTTGCAGAAAAGCTTGGCAACAAGATTGAGGCAAGTCTTTGTCTGAAAATTCCCAAGTTCCAGCAAGTCTGTGCAGAAAACTCGCCTGAGAGTGGAAACAAACATGCAGAAGGCAGACACAAAAACTTCCATTTTGTTGTCATTTTCTAATTTATGCTTTGTGCATTAGACTCTTTGACAACATTGCTTTGATTTAAGGACAGTTTATTAAATGCAATAAAATTATGAAAATGCCATGTGCCATGAAGGTTCTTATGGCATCCAAGGCCTTTAATTTGAGGATGGTCACAGCTAGGCTCTGCCCCTTGACCCTGCTGACAGGGACGCTACCACTCCCAGACCCCCACCCTGGTTTTAAAAGGCAAAAGCTAAAAACTGTTTTGGGCTGTGCTGAAAGGAAAAGCAGTGTTTTTTCCCCCTTTATTTGGTTTGAAATAACAAAAAGAACATTTATCCCTGATTTTAAGAATATATCAGCATATTCTAGTTTCCCAAATTTTTAAGAATTCTTTAATACTTTCAATTTGTTGATTCAATCCTGATTACAAGTAATGTTACTATGATCAAAATAGGTTTATCCGTTGTCTAAATTCATTCTTTATGCTTCCCATGAAGTATTTAATTTGATTTTACAATTTTATGTATTTTTTAATATGCTGAATTTTTGCCGAGTCCCAAATCTGAATTTTTAAACTATGATTTAGAACTAAATGTTCTCAGCACTGGTCAAAGTGCACCTTAGCTCCAGATTGTTTGATGTCCTACACATGGAGTGAAAGGACAAAGTGTGGCTTTAGGGATTTTTTGACTATGGAAATTTAGCTCTAGAATGTCCCCCAGTGCAATATCAATACAAAATCAATCCTCTAGCACTAAGAATGTGCTAGGAATTCATGGTACACTATCCAGTACAAATGAAACAAAAGATAAAGACCTCCCTGTGGATAAATGCTTCCATTGATCATATGGTTGTTGAACCTTCTTTCAATTCTCTGGAGTTAGATAAAAAAGCAGCAAAGAAAGTGTGTAATGAGAAAATGACAGAACCTGGACGACAGCCTTTGGAGAACACTCTGATGCTGCTTCCTGTGGTTTCTGTAGGGCAGTCAGACATGATAGTTCTTATTCCAACAGGGGAAGAAGTATACATGGTACAGCTCAATACTATCTCTACAAGCTTTGTGTGACCAACATATTAAATGCCAGAAGTGAGAGGTCGTGATTGAATGATTACAATTGGTAGTTTGTTGTTTGTTGTAGCAGTTTTCCTGATGCCACAGCTACATTATTTTCCCCTTTATTTTGTATTTTTCAATATATTTTTTTTTTTTGCATTGTTCAAAAACAACCATCGTCATTAATGCAGGGATAACAAAAATAGGTGGAACAATTAGCAATTACAAATCAATATTATTAATACTAAAGTATAAATACAATTGTCCAAAATCCATCTACAAGCTTTTGATTGTTCACTTTTAGCATGAAATATGATAACATTGATAAGAAACATGCTTAATGTGCTATAAATTTTAGCAACTACAAGGTGATTCTGATTCATCTGTCAAAATTAGGGATTGTTTCCTCAAAGCAGGGAGGAAATGATTGTAGTTAGTTAACTGTAGTTATTTAATCTAAATCAGTAAAATCCATAAGCAAGTGGGGTTAGTGGAATCATGCAATGAAGATAGAAATAAATCAAGGTGGATAGATGGAAGTTGGAAGGTAGGAGTTTAAGGCATTAATGTCTTTGTAATATTTTTAACCTACCTATATATATCAACTTTTCTCCTCTCAAATAGAGATGGTTCAACTTCACATTTCATTCTTTCATCCTATCAATGAATTATAGATATTTGGTGTAAAGTATGTAAGCAGATACAGATTAAGACAAGTATAGAAAAATCATTAGGAAATACCCAGGTAAGCAAGAGAGAACGGAAATGTGCATATTAACTGCATTGAAGCCTAAACTTGACAAGGAGAAAAAAATAAATCATTTGAAAACCAAGAGAACCCAAAAACATCAAGGTATCCTTTTTAATTAGATTAAATTCATTAAAACAAAGCAAGCAATCAACACATCCAATACAATCAAAGCAGACATCAGGAACAGACAAATCAAATCAAAGCAATCAACAATCAAACTAGAACCACCAAGCCAAATGTCCAAACAATCAAAAGACGACCAATGCAATCAACTCTTGTGACATCTGCAATAGTAGGTAGTCACCTCATCCTACAACGTGACCAATTGTGTGTAAGCTGATTTTAGATCATACATATTTTGGTGAACCCAACATGAATAGGCAAATCCTTGTGATAAGTTCTTCAACTTCCATTTTTCCACCCCATTTTTTGTTCTCCCATCTCTCCATTTATTCTGTGGTACCTAAGGTACCCCAAATATGTATGGATTTGGGAGAACATAGGGTTGAGCCCCTTCAAGGGATCCAAATGCCATTAAATTACAGCACCACAAAGACAACCAAAGAACAAACCAAGGTATGACCACATTCAAAAACCCTACATGGCCATACACTAGAATCCATGAAGTGCGAAACACTGTTATAGCACCAAGCCTCTCACCTCCATAAAGTTGATCCTTGATGGTTCAACCCCAAGATATAAGATCCATGCCCTAATCAAAATAGGGCCACTCATCTCAAACGCGAAGTGGGTCAATTGGAACACAACTTGGCCAAAGCTCATAGAGCTCTCACTATAGATAACCAAAATAACCCCATACCCCCACAAGAAACTAGACCTAAACTAGTAGTGAGGACACCTCATTTGTAATATCCCTAATGGGATCTGCCCTAAAATTTCTGATTTATGCCCTAGATTTCTGATTTCTAAATCTGATTGCAATTAACAATAGAGAACAATGCAATAGAATTGATTCAAATTAAAGATTTGAATAAATAATTTATTGCTTCACATACCCGATCAAGTTTAAGCCTTCATTAGGTCAAATGTGCAAGAAATAAGAAACACCCAGCTACTGTTATGAATTTCTGAGTGCATGTACAACTCATATAATTCTGAAACAACTCAGAAATGTATACAAAATGTGTCCAGCAACCTGTATATGACATTTAATGATTGATATATGCCCTTCTATGACCAAAATGAGAGAAAACACAAATACCAAATGCTGGTATTAATTCTGAGTATCCCTACAGCTGATACAAGTCTGATACAACTCAGAATATGACTGAAATTGTGCCCATATGCAGAAATAAATTTATAAATTATTTCCCAATTGATACCAGTCTGAAATCCTCATCAAAGTGTTAATGTTTTAGGATCAGATTTAACAGAAAGCAGAAAATGCAACACAAACACATGAAGAAATGAACAATATAACACAGCATATATCCTGGGAAAACCCTCCTTCTCGAGGGAGAAAACCCAGCCACAAATATGTCTCTTGTATATCGAATCTCAACAAGCATGTCACTTTTACAATAGGCTGATAAGAAGGCCAACACAAAGCACCATAATCTGATGCAAATACAGAAATTGAGTGAAGCAATCTGCTAACAATTATCTCAGCCTTCTACTCAAGTATCAATCTGCTCTTGAGACAAACTCGCACTTAATAATTATCTGCTGTAGATAGCAATCTCTCCTTGAAATAACCACTTAACTTAAACAAGAATCAATCCCAAAATAGGGAATCGTCACTTGCATGTGCATGCACTAGGAGCATTATAATTGCCTATTTTTAGGAGCAATTACAAATACATTTCATGCAAAGATTCTCTTGCATGTCTGACCGAAAATTCTATTGCATGTCAGTTACACTTTGCATGTTGACCATTTTGAATAAGACAATTTATGTGGGTCAGCCAGCTTGTCATAACAGCTATTTAAAGAAGATACCTCTGCTGCTAATACATCAACATTAAATATAAAATATAATTTGTAATATGTAGGCCACCAGCCTTAATTAAGGAGAATATATCTCCCGAAGCTACCAAACACTAACACAAAGTACCTCCAAAATGCTAAAAACTAGACACCTAGTTAGGGAAAATTCATATAAAATTCTGATATCATCACCAAATAAGGGTTTCCAAACCCTAGCACCAACAAAAAAAAATAAGATCTGCAAATAATCTCTTCAAAACCCTAGACAAATTGATGCCAAAATGATGCCATAAACCCTAGTTGCCTTATTCCTTCAATATCTGTCAGGCCCCAGAAATGGTGAAGCATAAAACATTGAAATACAAATAAATAAATAACAAATATAAATATTAAAAAGATATAAATATAAATATTTATTATAATTATAATCTTATAATATATAAATATTAAAATATATATAAAACTAATATAAAAATAAATATATTAGCAACTTATAAATATAATGATAAAATAAAGAAAATATAATATATTAATGAAAACATAAAATAATATATATATATTGGAGTAAATAAGTGCAGATTACAAAGACAGCGATTAAAATTAATCAAGGGATGCAGCGATTAGTTTTAGAAAAGGCACGACTCCTCCCAAAGACTATGCCCCTCCAATATGAGGATATAAAATGGGAGAGAAGCAAGGAGGAATGGGGCATCGAATAATGGAGAATAAAATAAATAAGAAAGTCTGTAGTATATTTCTGAGTGCAGAAATAAAGACATAACAATAAAGAAGAATAAAGATCATTGGGGCAGCAATATGTATAATGGGATACAATCAGATTTTATGGCAGATAATAAGAACAGATTCAAGCAAATCAATCAAGGAATAGCATCCAAAAATAAATAAGGATCTGCACTCAGCAAGGCAACAGAATAGAATATAATCAGATATAAACACAGACATATGAAGAGAAAATAAGGAGATAAAAACACAGAGATATAAACAGTGAATGGAGGAGAAAACAAATGAAGAGTCTGGGACATATTCCTAAGTACAGCAGCAGACAATCAGATAAGTTCATATGAATATATATATATATATATATATATATATAAAATTTTATAAAATAATGATGCAGCAATTATTGGGCCTTGTAAAGTAATTATGGTTCTATATGAATATGAATGATATATTCTTATGTGTTAGACATACACTAATAATGTCTTCTGAATATTAAGAACAGATCGATTGAAGGAGAAGAACATATAGACCAGCAACCATCAAAGGGAAAACATTAAATAAAAGGAAATAGAAATAAATGATAGATTTGCATATGCACAGCACTCTGATTTCCTGCATTGGATGGGAGAGCAAATAGACTCAATCTGAAAGGCAACAACATCTGAACATTAAAGCATCAATCTAGAAGGAAGCATTGTCTCCTAAGATAGAAAGCACTCTCCAGAACACAATCGCATCCCAGGAAAGAGGATCAGATCTGGGCGTCAATAACAATCACAGTTAAAGCATCCATCATTGCAGCAGATTCAAATCAGAATAATAAGATAATCCATACCTGTGGTACGCCAATGCAATTATCTTTGTTATTTAATAAATAATTATCAAAAGATATAGATTATATATATATACATATAAACACTGATAAAATGAGTGCCAGTGGAGCTCATATTGCTGATGTTATGAACAGTGATATTATTCTGGTTTAGCAACAACTGATCATGAAGGGATAAGGCAAGACTGCAAAAGGGAGAACTGCGAGAAGGGCACCCTATTATGCAAAAGGGAGAACTGCTAAAAGGGCACCCTATTATGCAAAAGGGATAACTATGATGAGGACACCCTATTGCAGCCTCCCAACTATCCCTGAGAGAATCAATTGTTGAAAAAAATGAAGAAGGGCCTTCAATCATAAGAGAGGTCGGCATGATGAAGGAGAACTGTGTAAAGCCCTCACTAGGTACACCACCTCATGATGATGGTTGAGGACCATCGGTTAAGGACCACATGAGGCCACAGAGGATAGGGTACTACTGTTGGGCCTAGGGGAGGATACTTGGGGCACCTCATCATGTCCTCATTATGGTTGAGCCCACATAGTCCTTGTGACTCGTTATAATGATATATACAATCTTTCTTAGACTTAGAATTAAATGTATTTCATATCATATTCATCTAACATGGTTGCAGGTTTCCATAACCAAATTCACACCGTCTCAATTTTTAGTAGGGAATTATATCTTTAACTATAATCTGCTATTGGTTTCATTTGGAATTGTGATTTCAAGGCAGAGTATAAGGTGATTCCAAAAGGGGACATTACAAGTGGTATCAGAGCATGTTCCTACCAGCCTATGGGACATACCTACTTTAACCGCCATTCAATTAGAATTAACTATTCAACCTTCCTAAGTAGGCCAATAACGCATTTCTATAGGCGTGTGCCTTCCATGTGTATACTTTGTGAATTTGAGTATTCACGTGTATACCTTGAGACTTCGTGAATTCATGTGTATACTTTGTGACCTACATGTATTTATGCAACTATATGTATACCTTGCATATACTTTGTGACTATACATTGTGTACTCATGTGTATACTGGGTGACCTTGGGATGGTGGACGGACCCACAGTGTAGTATAGGATGCATTGAATCCCCTTCCCAATTGTCAGACTATATACTTGGCCTTGTGGGGTTGAGGACGGACCCACGATGTAGTATGGGATGCACCAAATCCTCTTCCCATTTGTCCAATGGTGCAAAAGACCAGAGGAAAGGATAGGACCCACGATGTAGTGCGCAATACACCGATATTCTTTCTATTTGGGATGCATTACGGACATGTGTTAGTCAACCATTGTGATGTGTTAGTTAGCCATTGTGCATGGAATGAATGTTAGAGCTAGTCACTATGTATTTGTGATGTATGCTAAAGCTTGTTATTGGGTATTTGTGATGTATGGTGGAGCTCGTCATTGTGGTTATGATTACCTTATGCTTAATAACTATGAAAATGTTAATGTTGTCTATCAAAATACTTTTGGGGTTGGGAGGCACTAACAAATTCTTATCTAAAACTAAATTATTATTAGTATCCAAAGTCAATAATAAAGAGTTGTGGAATGGCGGAGCAATGGCACAGTCAGGGTTTTCGACGGCACCAGTGGTTGCAATATGCTGGAGGAACCCAGCCCAGATGGCCTTTTAATAATAGAAGGGGCAGGAATGCTCAGAAAATCGAAGGGTCCCTATGGGGCATGGAAGGCTCCAATTAATCAGAGTTTTAGGGCCGGGGGTTTAGAAAACGCTAGTGGACAACCCAGACAAGCCATGTAGAACGTTGGAAGGTTCAGATCATTGGCATTAAATGAAAGGGTGGATTTCTCGCAACTACAAGGAAAGTTTTGGAAACCAAAACACCAAGCTGGACAATCGGATAAAAGCAAGGTAAATCCTAACCACGCTACAGTGGTGTCTTTGTTGTTAGAAAGTAGGGAGTGGACTGACTCTATCAGCTTTCTTAAGGCTCATGCTTTGTTTATGAAATGGGGGCGAAATGGCCGACTTTCTCAAGGGTTAGGGCTTGGTGTGATGCCCACTAGGGCAAAGATTGTGGTCTTAAAACCCTTGAAAATGGTTTTTATTTGGTGATATGCCAAACGGCAAGGACAAAGAGTGGATCTTGAATAATGGCCCATTCTTGATGGGTGGGAGGGGCTTCTATATAAAGGATTCAATTCCAAATTTTGATCCCAACACTGCAAACATTAAGGAAGTGCCTGTATGGATCAGATTGAAGAACCTCCCACAAGAGTATTGGGATCAAGATGTTGATGTATAGCCACGGGCCTCATACTTCTAACAGCGATGAGCAATAAATTCATATAGTCGTTGGCTATTCATTTATTGGAGATGATTCATTTACATGGCAATTCACTGCTCTACCGCTAGTCAACCAACAGGTTGTCACGGTACGGCGGTACACCGCGCCTCCGCCAGGCAGTAAGATGACTCTCGCGGTATGGTGATACACCGCGCTACCGCTAGGCAGTAAGATGGCTCTCGCGGTATGGCGGTACACCGCGCTACCACCAGGCAGTAAGAAATCTCCCGTGGTATGGCGGTATACCGTGCTACCACACCGCTCTCACAATCATCCAACGATAAAGCAGTACAAGCATGAAAGTTTGTCAAGGCCAACATCATCTAAAAAGATCGCCATCTTTTGTTAAGGCTCACCCTTTCATTTGAGGCCGACTTTGTATCTTGAAGGGACGTGTTTATTGGAAGACCTCCTCATCGATTTGTATATAATAGAGGTGTTGTTCAGTTCATTCCATTGAAGCGACAAGTGCGAATTCACCTATAGCAGGAGTTCGATATTGGAGTTCAATATTATAGAGATCGATATCATTCAAGAAGGTTGATATTATTGTTTGAGATTGCATCAAGTGTGATGTTGATTGATTTGGCCTCATTGTAAAAGCAAATTGCTTTCCATTATTCAATATATAAGAGATATATTGTTGTTGGGTTTTTCTCCCTCAAGTTGGAGGATTTTCCCAGGGTATGTGTGTGTCAAATTAATTAAAAATTGTTCTATATCTGCTTATTTAATTTATGATCTTAAAACTAACACAAGAAACTCTCAAAAATATAGGAAACAAACTGGGTGTTTTTGTGAAGTCGGATGAAGTAGTGGCAAAATCGGACTATAGTATGTTTCCTAGGGTCTACATTTTGTGGCAACCTATCCACCCTCTTCCAGAGTTAATAGAGTTAAAGACTGGGGAGGGGATTTGGCGTCAAGTTGTGGAGGTGGAGGAAGCAATGGTTACATGTTCGAGGTGCTTTGGGAAAGAGCACATAGAAGGCAATTGTCCAAGTATGGAAAAGGGGAAAGGCCTAGCTCAGAACTCCTTAGTTGAAGAGTTGATGAGTTTGACAGAAACTATTGAATGGGAAGATCAGTGGAATTTACAGGTTTGGGGATCTTTGCGAGAGCAGCAAAGCTGCTCTTCCTCTAAAGGAGTAGGGGCTTACTGTAACTAGATTGGGGCTCAAAGAGAAGCAATCGGCCTCATATTTGAAAGTGGCTCTGAGCTGAAATTTAACCAAGTTGTGGGAAATATTGAGGTCATAAGAGCAGAAAAAGAAAACACTTTGGTGGATTCCTTGTGGCAGGCAATTGATGAAAACATTCAAAATAATGGGAGTGGATGTTTTGGGGGGCTCAATGAAACCCATCACTTTGATAATGCCTTAGTTTTTGGTCTTCCATCTCAGCTAATGGAGGAGCGAGTTGAAGTTGAACCAAGTTTGCGAGGATCCTCCCAATCCCCTAACAAGAAGGGGAGTGATGTCAAGAGCATGCTTAATCGAGTTGAGAAACCTGACGAAGAAGAGGATCCAAATGCTTTATGCATTAATAGGTAGTACAGTCATGATGAAATTAATCCTACTGAAACTGACCTTGTGGTAGAGGATGAAGAAATCTTTTTCAAGGACATTCCCATCTCTCCTATCCGTAATCTAGAGAGCCAGTTTGAAGGTGTCAGAGATAGTGGGGGTAATATGGAAGATTCTGATACAGATTCAGTCTCTGATGAAGAGGAGGGAGGTGAAGATTTGCTAGGCTTCCAGGAAAGCATAGGGATTGTTGAGAAGAGATCGTTAGAACAAACTTCTGCTTCAAATCTGAAGGTTAAGGTTGTTGAAAAAAAGAAGCGTGGTCCCAAAACCAATAGAATGAGATTGGAGATGGCTAGCAATGTTGTTGATCAAAGCAAATTGAGACCTTTTAGCCATAAAAATCCTATCGTGGAATGTCAAGGGCTGCAATGCCCCTGACAAAGTTCGTTTGATCAAAAGGTGTTTTGATCAAACGAGGCCTAACTTGGTGTTGTTTTAAGAAACCAAAATTAAGGAGTGTGATTTTGACTCTTTCTATAGGTGCTTTAGTAGATGGAAATGCTTTCTCTCTAGAGTGGTGGGAGCTTCAGAGGGCCTTGGTGTCTTATGGAATGATTTTGTGGCTGATGTTCAGATTGCTCAACAGGATAGATTTTGGCATGGCTGAGAGTTAACTCCAAACAACTTGGGGTTAGCTTTTCAATCATCAACATTTATGGTCTAAATAGTTCAAACCAGAAAAAGATGTTATGGCAAGAGCTATTAGCAATCCTGGGCTTTAAGGAGGAAAGGATGTTTATCTTGGGAGGCGACTTTAATCCTATCTTGAGGCCTTTTGATAAAATGGGTGGCTTATGTTGGGCTGGGCAAAGTCAACAAGATTTCAGCAACTTTGTTATGAATAATGGTCTCATTGAATTGCCTTCCAAAAATGGTGAGTTTACATGGACTAATCGGAGGGGTGGCTTTCTCAATATAGCTGAGAAGTTGGACATGTGAGGCCAAGATTCTTCCTATTACTGGATCAGATCACTACCCCATAGGTCTGAGAATTCAAGAAGAGGCCACACCAGATCATTGCCCTTTTAAGTTTGAAGCAATGTGGTTTCGGGCTGAAGGTTTTAAGGATTTGGTGGCTGGGTGGTGGAGTAATGTTCCAAAACATTCAAGTAACAAAGCTTTTATCTTTTTTAAAAACCTACATTTCCTCGAGGAACAGCTCAAAAAGTGGAATAGGGAGTCTTTTAAGAATATTTTTGCTGAGAAATTAAGGCTGGAGGAGGAGCTGAATAGGCTTCATTTAAAAGTAATTGAGAATGGAATGAATGAGGAGGATTTTGCTTATGAAAAGGTCCTAAATAAAGAATATTCTGAAACCTTAGCCCAAGAAGAGATTTTCTGGAGGCAAAAATCTAGAGAAACTTGGTCAAAAGATGGCGATAGAAACACTAAATTCTTTCACAATTCTATAAAGGTGCAAAGATCTAATAACAGGTTTTTCTAATAAAGGATTCTTTGGGTAATATTTTGAATGATGTTGTTCAGGTCAATAAGGCAGCAGTTAATTTTTTCTCAGATATCTTTGTAGATAGATCTGATGGGTTGTTGTCTGATCAAAACCTGCTAGATATGATTCCTAGGTGTATTTCTGAGGCCCAAAATGCGATGCTCATGGAGGCTATTACCTTAAAAGAAGTTAAAAAGGCCTTATTTGACTTGGGTGGAGATAAAGCCCTAGGCCCAGATGGGTTTCCAGCAATCTTCTTCCAAAAATTATGGGATATCTTTGCACAAGATCTTTGGGAGGTTGTGGAGGAATCGAGGAGGGATGGTTTTATTCTTAAAGACTTTAACAACACCTTCATTGCTTTAATTCCTAAAAAGCAGGTTGAAAATGCGTTTGATGACTTTAGACCGATATCCTTGTGCAACACGATCTACAAGTTAATTTCTAAAGTCATAGCCAATAGGTTGAAGAGGGTTCTGGAATCGGTGATATCTCTTGAGCAGAGCGGTTTCTCGCCAAATAGATCCATATTTGAAGGGGTTATTGTTGCACACGAAACCATCCACTCCATCTGCTTGGCAAAAACCAAGAGAATGATGGTCAAATTAGATATCAAAAGGGCCTATGATGAAGTTAACAAGGGCTTTTTGCTGAAAGTTCTTGAGAAATTTGAGTTTTCTAAAGAATGGGTGGCCTGGATTAAGAGTTGTATCAACACTCCACATTTTGTGTTAGTGAATGGAAGTCCTTAAGATTTTTTCGATCCAAACAAAGGAATCAGGCAAGGTGATCCTATATCGCCCTTTCTCTTTATTATTTTTGCAGAGGTTTTAGGGAGGCTAATTTCCAAGAAACGAAGTGCTGGTCTTTGGAAAGGCATCAAAGTTGTTGAAGATATTGATCCCCTATCACACTTGCAATTTGCTGATGATACTTTCTTGTTGGGTGAAGCAACTTTTAGAGAAGCCCTTGTGATAAAGGAGTCCTTAGACGCTTATGGTAAAGCTTCGGAGCAATGTATTAATTGGAGGAAATCAGAAATCTTCTTTTTTAACACCCCATTCAAAACAACTAGAAATTTGTAGAATCCTTGGAATGAGATTAGGAACTCTTCCTCATAAGTAGCTTGGCATTCCCCTCTTTGGAAGGGCCAATAAGTTTGGAGTATGGAAAGATTTGGTGGATAGCTGTCTTAGGAGAATGGACGGTTCGAAGAGTAAATGGTTAACGGCTGCTGGGAAGATTTTAATGCTGAAATCTGTAATTTCAGCAATTCCGGTGTACTCAATGATGTGTTTAAAGATCCCTAAGAAGGTGATCAGAACCATTGGTCAAAGAATGCGTAAGTTCTTTTGGAATGGTGCAAGTGAGCAAGATAAAATTCCTCTTTTAGCTTGGAATAAGACTTGTCAATCTAAAGAAAAAGGTGGGGCTGGTTTGAGGGATTAGCAAGTCATGAATCAAGCTCTTGGAGCAAAGCTGGTTTGGAGTATTTACTCAAGTCTAGATCTTCTATGGGTGAAATTAATGAAGGCAAAATATCTGGATTCTACAGAGGATCATAGGATTCTTACAATTCGTAATCCGCCCAAAGGTTCAGCCATATGGAATTTCATTGTTTCTTGTAGGCTAGTTATCACAAATCATATTACATGGCAGATTGGCAATGGCCTTAAAGCAAAATTTTGGGATGGGCTGCCAATTTTGCGTGAAAATGCTGATTTGCAGGAGCTTAGGCTTCTCTTTAGACAGAGATGGGGTGATAAGGTGCGTGATTATGTTGAAATGAAACAGGGTACTTTTGGTCGGGAATGGGTGTGGAAGGAGGTTGATGGTGAGGGTTTATCAGGTCAACAACTTGAAAGGATGAAAACAATTCTTCCAGACAGGAAAGTGCTTTTGTCAGATTATGAGGACAAAGTGGTTTGGTGTGGATCCGTGAATGGGAGCTACTCTGTCAAAATCGGTTATCAGTTATTGGATAATCAAGATGGCAAATTTTTTTGGGCTAAGAATCTCTGTTGGAATAAGGCCTATTTGCCGAAAGCAGGCACCTTTGCTTCGCTTGCAATGAAGGGAAGGATTTTGTCAGGAGAGAGGAGAAAAAGACTTGGCTTTGCAGGGCCAACAAAATGTGTGATGTGTGAAGCTGCTGAAGAATCAGTGGATCACTTGCTTCTTCAATGTAATATAACAGCAGATTGTTGTGAGCACCTGAAGATGAAATTAGGGTGGCATGGTCCTCTCCAGAGGAATTTAAAAGAGGTCTTTGAGACTTTAAAAGAGATCTTTACTTTCGAGTATTTGGATTATCAACCCGTCTATTGTGGTGTGGGAGGTTTGGAATGAGCAGAATAGGAGGATTTTTTTGGACAAAAAGGAGTCCAGGAGTAGATTGTTGAGTAGGATTGATCATTCGATTGAGGAAGTTGTAGGCATGGCAGCTTCGCAGTCCTTGGATTTAAGTCTTCCTTATACCTTGGAAGATAGCAAAGTTCAAAAAGTGTGGCCAGGAATCAAAATAAGGTCTCTCCAAGGTGCAAAGTTGTCAATTGGTAAGAAGGCTTCAGATGAGGAATTGTGCTGGGAAAATCCTCCAGAAGGGTGGCATAAGGTGAATTTTGATGGGGGCTTCCAAAGGGAACCTTGGCCCATCAGGGGTTGGTGCGTTAATTAGAGATTGTCATGGGAATCTAGTTGCTTTTGGGGCGAAAAAGTTAGAAGATGGAACTAACAATATGGCAAAGGCAAAGGCAGCCTTGTTTGCGGTTGGCCTGGCTCAAGTAATGGGTATTTGAAAACTGCACCTTGAAGGAGATTCTATGATTATTAAACAAGCCATTGCAAATAGGGGTGCTAAGGCTTGGCATCTACAGAGCTTAGTAGGGGCAATTGTGAAAGAGTTAGAATTTTTCAAAGACTTCCAAGTGAGTCATATACGTTGGCTAGGAAATAGAGAGGCGGATTGTCTTTCAAAGTGGTTGTTTCTTTTACCAGTATTGGTGAATTTAAAATGGAAGATTTCAGGCTAGTGCAGTTAAGGGAAGATGATTGGTGTGCGATTTGAAATCTTGGGGGAAGTGTGTTGTTGTGGTAGTTTTGCTCTTGTTTTCATGAATGTTTCCTAATGGAAAGTTGTCAGTTTATCTTTAAATGCTGGAGGGTGTAACAGCTGGTAAGATAATATTTTTTAATTTATTTTGCAAGATTTTTGTGAGGTCGTGGGGAGCAGGTACGTAGGTTTAATCATATTTAGGACAAGGGGTTGGTGGATGTCCTTGGGCTTTCGATGGAAAAGCTTTGTTTCTTTTTTAGCTAAAGGTTTGATGTTTTTTTGGCGACGGGGGTTGGATCTTCATTAATGATGATCGAACAGGGTGGTTTTGAAGGTGATGCTTGGCACGAGTGGTTAGTCTTTTTAAGGAAGGCTAAATGTAGTAGCGCATACCCTGGAAGTAGATGTGAAGTCAGGAGCAGAGTGGTCGCTTCGTGTTAAGAGAAGCAATGGAGGAAATGTATTCGTTTAAAACGAAGTTGCAGCAGAAAGGTTTTTTTGGTCCTATTACCAAGTTCAAGCTAAAATTTATGCTAAAATGTCCACATGATGACGTAGTCGATGCGGTGATGGAGGCTTTGGGTAAGCTCTTATGGAAGCAACGCATAGGGGTAGAATGAACGTGGACATAGCTTCCATGTTATTTGCATGGGGTTTGGATTTGAACGAAGATTTTGGGGTAATTAAGTGGGTAATGAATTCTCTTTTTGAGGAGTAATTGTTGTTGGGGATGGATTCTTTCCTGGAATGGGCAATCCCAGGGATTGGCTATGATGTCACAGAAGGGTTTGAGGATGTGGAGGATGCGGAAGACTTGGGTGTGATTCCTTTTGTGAGGTGGCGTAGGCGACTGGACAAAGACACATATAGATTGGATATGCTTGTAACCTAGGAAAATCTGAAACTGGTGTTAAAGCACCACAAGTTTGCAGCAAGTCAGGCGGAGTTGGAAATTCCTCATATTTTCCCCAAAAGGAAGCATTCGCTTAGAAGAGGAGGTGCTCGGCGGGCTAAGTTAGGCAGGTTTGTTGGCTCGTAGTGAAGGTGTGGCAATTCGATGGTTTTTTTGCCAGCCTTTTTTTTGCGGTTGGGCTATCACAGTGTAAGCGGGTTTTGGGTGGTTCATGGGTTTTTGATGGTGCAGCAGAACGAGGTTGTGCGTTGTTGGAATGCGGAACGACAGTGGTAGCAATTTTTTGCTCGACAGCGATCAATGTTTCTGTTAAATCTTGAAGCCGTTGTAGGGGCTATCTATTAGTCGTTTGTCAGGTGGGTTGGTGTGTTTAGGCTTAATGCTTTTTTGGGTTGTAGCTGATGCGTTTTTTGGGTGTTTGGGGCGCCCTAGTTTTTGTGATGGAAACATCTCCGCATCAATGTGGGCTGGAGGTAGTTGGGGTTAGGAAAATCTTTGCTAGACAATTCTGGTTTTTTGGGGGGATGGCATGGAGTTTGGTGTTTGTACTGAATGGATGTAAATCTTTTTTATTATATAAATAAATAAAACATAATATTACCGATCAAAAAAATAAATAAAGAGTTGTGACTATTGAAGTGAAAAGGTGTGACTCCCTCAACAATAAAATGTAAAAAGGGGGAATCACCTCCCTGTAACAAAACCATCAATAGGAAATAATTCTATCAACCAACCTGGGAGTAAAATATTCTTTCCAAAAAGGGTACCCATAAAGAGTAGTGACCCCTTCAAAAGAAATAGATATAAAAGATAAATCAATTGATTGACGTAAGCAATCATCACTCAAGAAATCAAGCAATCATTATTCATCTATCCATCAAGAAATCAAGCAAACATCACCCATCTATTTGTCAAGAAATCAAGAAATAAAAACATCAAAAGTTTCCAAGGAAGGAACAATCAATTATAACCACCCAACATAGTGAATCTAATGATATTACTTGACCTCCATGGAAATCCACATGTTGCCATCACTAGCTGTCACAAAACTTAGGCACAACCAAAGATACAAAGATGGGTTAAGGTTAACTTTCGAACTTTGAGATATAAGTGCATTGAGGTATCATCTTGACCTAGGATGGTCAATCTCTTATAAACACAATTATAAGAAGACAATTTTGGACTCTTGAGAAATCTTGAGAAATATGGGACTCTTGAGAAATCTTGAGAAATATGGGAAATCTATCATAGGGTTTATTCATCAAGCCTCAAGAAGGAGGACACAATTGTTCCAATAAAATTCGTTCCACTCATTTTTGACACACCATAATGCACAATCAAATCCATAACACATATAATCTATCCCACTCATAGAAACAATGATGACGTATGGATTGACCTTGTAACCTACAACATTAATCTAGTAAACTAGGAACTAGTGATATAGGAAAATATTTTTGAGACTATTTTAACCAAGACTCTTCTTCTCCTAAAGCCATACTTCTTGATTAGGAAAGCTCTACATCCATGATTAGGATCAAGAATATCAATATAAATTTGCATTATGGGTCCATAACTCACAAACCCCAAGATCATCCTCGCCCTTCAAACTTTGGAAGAAATTGATCAAGTAAAATAAACAATCTTTTCCAAGATATGGAAATAAATTTAGTACCAAACATGGGAATATCTCAAACATAACCAAAACAATCATCACTTGGTTTAGAATTTCCAATTCTTATCAAAGTATCACAACTGAAGCTAATATCATCACAAAAGGAACAATATTTAAAGCTTAGTTTGTGATTGCTTGAGGACAAGCAATTTTGGGCGGGGTGGACTATCATGCCCTAGAAATGGCAAAGTATAAAACATTGAAATACAAATAAATCTTAATAGATCCATAATTAAATTTTTTATATAAAATCTTATTAATGATTATATCTAGGAGCAAAAAGGCTATATTAGACTTCTCCAGAAACCGCAGTCCATAACAGAAACAAAATGATTCTGGTAGTAATCTTGATTCTGGATCTTGCTAGAAAAGGATCATAATAGCTGGAAGGACCACAACCATAGCCTAGGTATGCCAAAAATAATTAGAAACGAAAAACTAAAATGATAAATAAAAAATTAAATTGTCCTAAATTATAAATCATGATTTACAAGTCTGATATTTTGAAATTCATATTTTCCTTTTATAATGCAAAGTTAAATAGGATATATTCATTAAAAAAAATCATAGAATTCTATAAGATCTCTTTTATCTAATGATGATTATGCCCATAAATTTCATATTTGATTTTCCCCTCTATATTTTAAATATTTTTTTTTCCACAGCAAAGTACTAAAGTTCCAAAACTAAGGCTCAAACGTAAGACCTCCAAGTCAAGCTTTACCACCAAACTACTAGTCAGGGGTGCAGATCGTTCTACCACTGAGCTACTCGTCGCTTAAAGCTCCGGAGTATGGATTGCTCTTCCAACAGAAATTGGATGTTCTATAGAATTGTTTTACCTGAAACAGCTTCAAAATTTCTCAGCAGCACCCGCTGCAAAAAAAAAAAAACGCTGATCCCCTTCCACGGGACCATCACCTAAATTCATAGAAGATACATCGAGCCACAACTCTGAAATTAGGGCCATTTCCACAAACCCTTGGGTTGAATAGACATTAAATTATTTAGGATATTACATTGAAAACCGAAAAATTCAATGAAACGCCTTCTAAATTATCAGCGAAGCGCTCAATCTTCTTTACAGGATGTTGAATTTTACCCTTTCTTTGCAATTTAAGGCCAAATTCGTCAATTTTAACAGATATACAATACAGCTGAAAGAACAACAAAAAAAACAATAATAGAAATGTAAAACCCTGATTTAAGGCTGACCTGAGTGTATAACAGCCTATCGCATGTATCACATTACTAATCTGCTGCAGCTACTGCTTCTTCGTCTTGCGCTGCACTCCTCGCAAATCTCAGGGAGCCAATTTGTGATATATTCAACGAATATACGCATCTATATCGTCGAGTATTCTATGAATTTAAAAATGGTTTTTAGTTGTTTGGATTGTGATGATGGGATGGAAGGCATTTGATAAGTGAATTTGTGATATATATATATTTTAAAGGTCTAATGTAAATTTGTAATATATATTTTAGAAAAATTTATCTTTTGAAGAGGTGTTTATTTTTTTTTAAAAATTGTGATATATAGTCTTTTAATTTAATCTGATCCACTCAAAAACCTTGTTCATCTTTTATGTTATGCATTTTTAAAGTATTGCGGTGTGATTTTTACTTATTCTTTCTATTTACATATAGGAGTTTTAGCTAAATGCTATTTATAGTTTTGATTTTTTTAAAAGTCTAATGTAAATTTGCAATATATATTTTGAAAAAAAATATCTTTTCAAAAGTGTTTATTTTTTGAAATTGTGATATATAAGTTTTTAATTTCATCCACTCAAAAACCTTGTCCATCTTTTATGTTATGCATCTTTAAAGTATTGCAATGCGATTTTTACTTATTCTCTCTATATACATATAGGAGTTTTAGCGAAAAGTTATTTATAGTTTTAAGTTTTTAAAAAGTAAAGTAAATGTGTAATATATATTTATCTTTTCAGAAGTGTTTATTTTTTAAAGTGTGATATATAATCTTTTAATCTCATCCACTCAAAAACGTTCTCCATCTTTTATGTCATGCATCTTTAAAGTATGGCGTTCTTCCTATTTACATAGGAGTTTTACCTAAAAGTTATTTATGTTTTAATTTTTTTAATATATGTAGGATCATATGTACATTGTTGTATTGTAAGTGTTTATGTAGGATCATAAGTACATTGTTGTATTGTAAGTGTTTATAGGAGGTTTGTTTATAAATATTTAATTTATAGATATTAATAATATATTTGTAAGTTTTAATTATATTTAAATTTAATTTTAAATTATTTCATCATATTAAGTGAATTTCTTAAAATATTGTACAACAAATATATTAAAAATAAATTGTTTTCTATCTTTTTTATATTTGACAGCATATAATATTAATGGCATTAAGTTTCCACAATCTATTTTTGTTGATAGATGTTGCTCCTAGATTTGATTATGTTAAGAGTTTTTTACATCAGCGTTTTGTATCACACTCAGTGATCCATCATTAGGATAGAAGAGAGTTGGAGGGAAAAAATGGATCATGGAGTGTGATATGAAACGTTGATGCAAAAAATTCTAACACAATCAAATCCAAAAGCAACGTCTATCAACATATAATATGTGGCATAGAAGATTTATCTACACATCTTGGGAGACTTCTCACTATTGTGAATCCTACAACTAGGGAAGCGATAATCACAACATTTGGAAGGAAACTATTTAATGGAGTTCATGCTCATGATAAAACTTTTTTTTTTTTTTTAGATTGCAGGAATCGGGTAGCACGACCCCCTATAAACTGCAGTGCACCTAGTAAACTTTTTAACGTGACCGACGGCGCTGGTGCGACACGCCCTCCAGTACCACGGGGGTGGGGGAGACTAGAACTTGTGACCAACCTCCTGCTACAGGAAAGATTTAGCCAACCAAGCTAGGGCCCCAACCCCATGCTCATGATAAAACTTTACTAGAGCATTTTGTAGTGATTTTCATTGATATTTGGCAAGATGAGTGGGAAGTTGGCAACAAATATGTATATTTGTTGTTTATGGCACAAAGACATTTTAATGTCATTTCAAATGAATGTAGATATATTTTTTTAGAGTGGATATAAAAATAGTTATGATCTCAAATAATGTCTAACATCCAAATCTACTCTCCACTTAGCAATTGGAGAGGCTCAATGAACAAAAAGAGGGACTTTTGTTTCTGATGCATAATAATATTGAAGCCTTGATCTTCAAATTCCTTTGATAAGAGGGTTGTATTTGTTTGTCGCTATTATAAAAAAAATGTTGTTGTAGTCATATGTGCTCCTTTTTTATTTTATTTTTTAGATTTATGTATATAGGTGTTATTTGAATTATGTTTTACTATGTTGGCTATAAATTATTTGTATTGAAATTTTTAAAATATTTATTATTTTCATTTTTTTTAGTTGTGGTTATTATGTTGGGCATGCATTGTTTAAAAAATGATATGTTGCAAAAAAAAATGTATATTTAAACATACTCATGAGACATTTTTATGCCATTGTATAACGTCTCTTGATATAATTAGCACTTGTATTGAAAGGTGTAATGGTTATGCAAATTACAATTTATGTCAAATAATATATACAAATCTAAACTTACCTTTAAATATAAAGTATTTGAGATATTAATATCTATGTGATTCATTGTTTCCATTCAAAAATTAACATACATATCCTAAACTTGACATTGTGTAAAGTTCTTCAATAAATTGAATGCCCCTATAAATTTAAAATATTATTAGAAATAATTACGATATCTTATGTAAAATAAACTTTATAATTTTAAATGCGTATATATAAAAAACCCAAAAGTTATATTGATTTAGAAGTAAGAGGTTTCAATGAATTTATAAATTGTTTTGATGTAACTTGTGTGGCAGATTATTTAGCTAGGGATATTTTTGTTGGAGGAGCGAAGGAATTCAAAGGAAGTGTTGTTAATAACAAAAGATCTTTTCTCAAACAGTGAGGTTTGACCCCTACTTCTACCTTCTCACCTTTAGTAAGGTAATAGGAGAATTAAGAAAGGAAATAAAATGTCACATGGTCAAAGAATGGCCTAACCATTTCCTTCAAACAAAAATCACATAGAATGGTTTAATTGAAAGTCATTACCTTCAAATAAAGCTTTCACATGGACCATTTTTTAAAGAATAAATGATATATAGTTAGCGTCTCAACATCACCCATGTTATTTCTTTCCACTTACATGCAAGGAACAATAGTCAACAACAATGACTTTGTAACAAATGGCGTCCCTTTATTGGTTTTTTTCATGCTTTGTCTTGTTTAAACCTTCTTTGTGCATGGTGTCTGGAAGTCATGGGGGTCACCTAACCCTCCTCCCCTCTCCTACTTGCATCAGTAGTACAAACGACTAAGGCCTCTATTTTGTCTAGTATTTTGGACTTGTGGGGCCCTCTTTCAGCTCTTGGCATTGTTCTAGAGGGTCCTCTTGATCCCATGAACTCGTATGTTGTTCCAAATATCAAGGCTTGGAAAAGTGTTCTTGTGGGTGGTGCCTTGTTGAACAACCAGAATACTAAGAGTGGGGTGAATCAGTATTTTATTAAACCATTCAAACATTAAACATCCAATCACTCATGCATATTCAATTGTAGTAAGGAAAGAAAGCATGAAAAAAATTCACAACATCACAAAACACATGAACACCATTATTTTTATGTGGAAAACCCAAAATGGGAAAAACCATGGTGAGGGTTAGCTCACAATATATTATAACCAATTATAGTATATTTATAGAAATTCTCACTGCAGGTGGACTCCCTATCCAAGTGGACTTACTATCCACAAAGAAAATGATAGAAGAGAGATGATGGCTCACAACCTAATTTGAACTATTACAATTGCATCTCATGTATGCATGAATTATAGTTCCATTGAAGTACAATAACAATCTTTATCTAATTTTGATTCAACACTCTACCTCGCTCTTCATTTGCACTATTTTGATCTTTAACTTAACATTCGCAACTTAGCTCTACACTGCTCTAATAAAATTTGCATAATCTCATCACATACTACATACTATGCATAATAAATACCAAAAACAATCCAACATATATATTTGCATCAAGTCTAATATCAATTAGGTCATCCTAATTAGATATAACAATCAAAATACAACTTGTTGGCTCCAAAACTTATCATCCACATAATGTACCACAATTCAAAACTCAAAACACCTTAAGATAGGTCGGCATGGACCTATAATAGATCCCACATAAGACAACACGTATTCATCCTTCGCATAACATCAAACATGTTAGGTCAACATGACATAAGACCTAAAACCAAAAACCTTCAACTATGTATTCACATATAGTCATGTGGACCTCAAAACCAGATGTCATATGGAATCTATGCTCTACTAAAATCTAGCAGCTTATCTCCAAAACCGCAAGGCCAAAAACTCATCCGTAGAGAAGTGCGAGTTCTGCCACACAAACACACTGTACAAAAAGCAACTATAATATGCTAGGTCAAACTTTGTTATTCATATCTCTTGATCCACTTTTCCAAACATGATGAAATATTGGAATTAGATACATCTAACATCCAAAAAAATTATGTTAGAAGCATAGAGTGAAATCTTCATTTGTGGAGTGTTGTGGACCCAAAAATTGATGCACTATAACACTAAACTTGTAGGATTAACACTTACTCAATTTCTATGCAACTAATCTTTTCGGAACAAAACATCTTGCACAAATGTCTTCCTTAACAACTCCAAAACCTGTTAGAACTTGATTAGAATGATCTGCAACAATGTTGACATCAATGAAAACACTGCATTACATCACTATGTACCTTCCATGCTCATATTTCTAAACAACATTATCAATGAAAAACTTCAAAAATCTCCCCAAACTTCCAACAATCTCCCCCTTTACCATTGATGGAAACATGCCAAAAATCTCCAAAAATACTCTCCCCCTTTGACATCAAGGGCAAAGGGCGCTTATAAAAACTATTTTGACTCTTACCATAACTCCCCCTGAAGATGTAGTCATATATATAGTTGGAGAATAATGAATTGACTCCCCTTGAGTCATGTACTAGAGCAAAAACCAAAAAGGTACTAAAAAAATTATTTATATTGTCCACATATTACAAATAATTTGAACATAAATGCATAAAAACATAAAGAATGAGTCAACTTGAGGTGGTTGACACTTGCAACTTCTTCAGGTGGTCTTCCTTGGCTTTCCTTCCATCTTCCCATTCATGCTCAGCCTCTGCAAGCAACCTATTATGTGTTTCAAACTCTAATAAAAATTCTTCTCCTCCTTTTGGAGTAGTCAGTACTAGATTCATCATCTTTGCTTTATCAAAATTGAGAAGAGCTTTTGAAATAAGTACAAATTTTGGATTGACCAGATCCCTTACCTCTCCAAACTGTAGTATGATATGTTCTTTTTGTGCTTGTAGTTGGAAGAATTTCTTGTGTAGATCTTCAATTGTGTTTCTTGTTATTCTAGTTAGGTCAATAGCCAGGTCATATGCACTAGAGACAACATTGATTTGGGACTCAATAGAGTCCATCTCCCTCTTTATGCTTTGTGTGGCTTCAGGCCACTTCATGCTATACTAGTACAAGGCCTTTGCCTCATCTACACATCCTTATGCATCCTTTAACAACTCTAAAAATTTCTTTTGTGCAATGGCACATCTCTCAGTTATTTCTATCATTTTCTTATCATTCATTCTTTTCTCCACTTCTTTCTCATCTTCTTCCTTCAATCCAGATGAATAAGTCTTAAAGGAATCAATCAACAATTTGAAGTTTTCTCTACCAAATAGTGTGGTATCAACATTTGATCTAAGTATGATCTCTTGATATGCTTTGACTGCTTCTTCCATCAGTTCTTCACTCTTGTGATGTGTTTCAATTAATTCTTTTTTGGTGAATGCATGAAACATGTCTCCCGGTTGAAGCTTGTGGATGGAAGATATCTTCTCCATATCAGCATTCCCTTGATGCATTGGCATTTGCAACAATTGTGAAGACACAAATGGTTGAAAACTGGGTTGTACTCTTAGTAAATTCTTCAAAGAATCTTTAGAGGAGCCAAAAGATTCACGAGGAGTCTTTGTTGCTTCTATAACATTTCCCTTATCCTTTGTAGTACCAAAGTCAATTGATTTGACTTTTTTTGCATCTTTGGATGCATCCATGTTTTTGTCTTCATCTTCCTCTTTATGATCTTCTTCTTTCTCTTTGTCACCTTTCTCTTCATTATCATTTTTGTTTACATTCTCTTCCTCTGTAGTATTTTTTGTATTTTTCGGAGGAGTGGCTTCTTCTTGGAGCAGAGGAGTAGTGGTTCTTTCCTTTGCAATGTCTTCTCTGATCATTGCATCCTTAACAACTTTTTTTGTCATGTCCTCCTCTTTCGGAGGAGTGTTGTCCTATGCAGTATCTACATTTATGCCATGCTCATGTTGAGCATCATCTATCTACACTTCTTCCTCCACATTAGGTTCTAAAGCAGTGGTGTCAACATTTACTCCTTCAACTACTGGAAGCAATCCTATCTTCTATACAATCTCATTTGCTTTATCATTTCTTTCCTTTCAGATTCTCTCAAGGTCATCTTTGTCTTTACCCATAAGGGAGTAACCCTTTGTTTGGTCCTCAACTTCTTGCTAAATATAGTAGTCAATGTGGCTCTATTATCCTCTGATAATGGAGCACTCACTCTCTCCAAAGCCTCTTCTTTTAACCTTTCATGATATTTTACAACTTCTTCTCTTCTCTTCAACAAAATGTTTCACAAATCTTTAGGTACATGCTCCTTTATGTTCTGCATGTCCACCTCAAGGACAACTATTTACTTGACTATGGCCTCAATTATAGTAGCCTTGTCTACCTCATATGCATCCTTGTATAACGTTGTGGTCTCTGCTAACATTTTATTTTGCAAAATGCTACTAAACAATGCCCTAGCTTCATGGGGGAATGAGGCCTTACCGGTTTAGCTTGTTTTTGCTTTTTGACTTTCACTAGAGTTTTCTTCTGACTTGTTTCTTTCTCCTTCTTCTTTAGAGAATCCTTCTTGGTTTCCTTCTTATTTTCCCTTATATGGATCTTGAATGCTTCTTTTTTCTTTTTTGACCTCCTCTTCACTATCAGTGTCAATTACATCATGTCTTTTCCTTTTTGCACTAGCTTCACCTTGTGAAGCCTCATTTCTTCCTCTCCAGACTAATTGTGGTCCTTCTTCTTTCAACTCTTCCTTTTCTTCAACAACATTAATGCATATACCCTTCTCTCTTATAGCATTCTATTTAACTCTTCTTTTTGTAGGGACAACAAGAGGTGTGATGGTGGCAATTTTCTTCTTTTCTACCCTAGTAGAATGCACAACCAGAGGGGATTTCTCCCTTACCAAAGGACTAGCAGTTGTCTTCCTTTTCTCTCTAACAAAAGGTAAAGCCCCAAAGGACTTTTGGATAGACAGTGGAGTGGTAGTTGTTCTACCAAATCTCCTTGCACTCCCAGATGCTTCTCTAGCACTCATATCTGATCTAGCTCTTTTTCTTGCATACTGCACTTTTTCTTTTGAAATACCCAATTCTTTTGCATATACATCAACCATAGTGTCAACATTCTTCTTGATCTATGGTTTCTTTTGTTCCATGTGAACTTCCATGGACTTTTCCTCATAAGTTCCATATCTAGGTTTTGTTGTATCCTTGGGGATCTTCAATAGGATTTCAACATAACCATTAAGATCTGCTTATGTCACCTCATAACCTAATTCAGGAACCCAGACAATTCTTGGTTCCACTGTCTCCATAATGCATTGGTTTGTAGATACAAGAAATGTGATATCATTTTTGTATATCTCCACAATTATCCTCAGAATTCTCTCTCTCATGTAATCTCTTTTTTAATACTGCAAAGAAAGTAGTAAGGGCATCATCTTGTGCTTTGACAACTCCAAGACCCCTCATATGATATGTAATTTGATGTGCAATAGGTCTTCCACTTATCTAGTTTGCCTTTCCAATTATAGGAAGCTCCTTCAAGAAATAGAAAAGTAAGCACATAACCAAAGTTCCATACTTAAACACATATTTCTTTTCCTTCGTCTGCTTCAAATTCTCCATTAGTTGTTGCCTAAGTAACTCACATAGGTCATAATCTATACCATTTTCTATCATCTCATGTGCCACATTGGTTGTGGTGGCAACTATAGAATTGTCTCTATTTGTATAATAAATTTTGTAACCATTGTGGCATATCTAACAGTTGGGTTTCTAATGGAATTGACACTTAGTGCTCTCTTATCATAGGTAGCACCAATTTTCTCCATAACCACTTTATTTTTTATGGATTTCAACACAAGAACCAGTCTGGTGGAGCATAGACTGATGAACTCCCTTATCATTTCCTTTGTTATCATATTTGGCATATCAATCCAAATGAATTGATCATGAACTTTGCTCAAGGACATCCTAATCCACTTGATACCATAAAAGAAATTAGGGAACCATTTCCATACATCCAATTTCTTCTCAACTAGGTTTTTGTATTTTGGATTTAGGGTGAAATCCTCTCTTGTTAACTCATTTTCCCATATATCCCCTAACTCAACAGGAGAATTTTCTTCCATTTTTCCATGATTATAAGCACTAATATCTTCATTCAGTAAAACCCCATATGGAATATGCGAGAATGTGCCTTATAGGTCATCATTTATGGATTTTGTTGGATATATCTTGAATTTAGGTTGTGGTTTCTCTATAACCTCTATAACCCTTGGTGTGGCCATTGCAATATAGATTCAAACTGATTTCAAACAAAGATTTCTAAAAATTAGGACACACAAGATTCATAATACCTTTTTACTTTGTTCGTTGAACTAGGGTTTTGATGCTCTGAAACTTAAATCACCTTAAGTACTTTGAATTCCCTTTGTGCTACTATGCTCCTTCTCAAAATGCTTTTGTGAAATGAATTTTCCTTAGTGATTTTTCTTACAACCCTTCGATCTATCTGAATTCTACATTAAATGCTTTGATTTTTGAAGCTCTGTAAACTTATGCATTTATATAGTTTCTTTTGTAATCTTCACTAATAGATCAAACATTTTGATCTACATCACATATCTTCCTGTTGCAGCCTCAACACCTCTTCTTTGGCAAGGGACAAAAGTTTTCCATTAAAGCTCCCCCTAAGCTAAAGCTCTTAGCTTAGTTTCTAGAGGAAACATCTACACCAAAGGATGGTATAGATTCTCCCTTGTCTTATATCTCTTCCTTCTTTCTCCAAATCTTTTCCATTTCCTTCTTTACTTCAACTAGATCAACCTTTTTAATTGGTTCATTCTTTTTTACTGGATTATCTTCCCTTGCATTTTTTCTTTGCAAAATTCAGCAATATGTCTAGGTCTACTACAATTATGACATGTGACATTCTTCTAAGTAGTATTCCTTCCATTCACTCTAGATCTAAATTGATTAGCTTTATGTCCAAATCCATAGCATGTATAATAGTAACCATTGAAGGATTGAATCATTCTACCATTTTTTATTTGCATTCATCATTTGACTTCTGCATTCACTCGCTTTATGTCCAAATCTTTTACATGTAAAACATTGACCAATAAAGGATGAGACATTTTGATTCATTATGCTTCTACTTTCCATTGCCTTATGTCCAAATTTAATACAAGAATAACAAAAATCATTGAAAGATGGGTACCTTTAAGCATTTGGTTTTCTGACCAAAGGTCTTCTAGCTTCATTTCTTTGATTTTGAATATTGCCATAGTTCTTCTTGTCTTCAGTCTTCTTTGGTTCATTGATCTTCTCTTCCGAATTAGGTGTCTGATTTTATTTTGATCTTTCACCTTTTCCAAATCCTAAGTCATCTTTATTTTTAGAGACTTTATGTCCTGCAACCATCTCATCAAGCTTTGTAGCACTCATTTTGAATTTGTCTTCATGACTTCTTGCTTTCTCTAGATCTAATCTCAGATTTACCACTTCTTGTTTAGGCCTTATTCATTCATCATATTTTCTTTTCACCATTGCATTTAAACACTCCTCAACTCTTTTCTTTTCTTCAACTTGCACTTTTAGTATAGTAATGTTTTCATTTGCTTGTTTCAATTGTTCACTGACTTCCTTATGCCTTTCTCTAAACTTCTTGGTCTACTCTCTCAATTTTTTGATACATTTTTTTGCCTCTTTAATATTTTCTTTCAGATCTTTGTTCTCACCTTCAATTCTTTCCAGATCTTCAAGAGAAACTTTGAGTTTTCCATCTTTGGCAAGCATGCAATCTTCTTCTATGTATCCAACAATAGGATTCTCTTATGGAGAAGAATAGGAAACTTTATATCAGCCATGTGCTCAATCTCCAAGACCTTCCCAAAGTGGTTAAGCTCTTTCCTAGGAACCAACCTCTGATACTAATTTTTGAACACCTAAAATATTGAGAGGGGGAGTGAATTAGTATTCTCTTAAACCTTTCAAACATTAAACATCCAATCACTAATGCATATTCAACTATAGTAAGGAAAGAAAGCATGAAACATTCACAACATCACATAAGACATGAACATCAAGATTTTTACATGGAAAAACCAAAATGGAAAAAACCATGGTGAGGCTTAGCTCACAATATATTATAATCGGTTATAGTATATTTATAGAAATGCTCACTATAGGTGGACTCACTGTCCACATAGAAGAAGATAAAAGAGATATGATGGCTCACAACCTAATTTGAACTGTTACAATTGCATCTTATGTATGCATGAATTATAGTTCCATTGAATTACAATAACAATCTTTACCTAATTCTTATTCAACACTCTACCTCCCTCTTCATTCGCATAGTTTTAATCTTTAACTTAACATTTGCAAGTTATCTCTACATTGCTCTAATCAAAATTACATCATCTCATCACATACTACATACCATACATCAAAAATAACAAAAATATATCTAACATATATATCTGCATCAAGTGTAACATCAATTAGGTCAGCCTAATTAGATGTAACAATCAAAATACAACTTGTTGGCTCCAAAACTTATCATCCACCTAATGCGCCACAATTCAAAACTCAAAAGACCTTAAGATAGGTCAACATGGACCTATAATAGATCCCATATAAGACAACAACACTTATTCAGCCTTCACATAACATCAAACATGTTAGGTTGACATGACATAAGACCTAAAACCAAAAACCTTCAACTATGTATCCACATATAGACATGTGTGGACCTCAAAACTTGATGCCATCTGGAATCAATGCTTTGTTGACATCTAGTAGCTTATCTCCAAAACCGCAAGGCCAAAAACTCATTTGTGGAGAAGTTTGGATTCTCCCACACAAATACATTATACATAAAGCAACTATAATATGCTAGGTCAAACTCTGTTATTCATCTCTCAATCGACTTTTCTAAACATGATGAAATATTGGAATTAGATACATCTAAAATCCAACAAAATTATGTTAGAAGTGTAATGTGAAATCTTCATTTACAAAGTGGTGTGAACCTAAAAACTAATGCACTGTAACACTAAACTTGCAGGATTGGCACTTAGTCAAATTTTTATGCAATTGATCTCTCCAAACCAAAACATCTTGCACAAATGTCTTCCTTAACAAATCCAAAGCATGTTAGAACTTGATTAGAATGATCCACAATAATGTGAGCATCAATGGCAACATTACATTACATCGCTATGTACCTTCCATGCTCATGTTGCCAAACAACATCATCAACGATAAACTTCAACAATCTCCCCAAAGTTCCAATAGTTCCCAAGGTGATAATATGTGTGAAATGTCTTTACCTGAGTTCTTTGACTCTAAAAATGGAATGAAAATAAAAAAAATTTAACTCTACTATCGAAAGAATCGTCTCCTCAATGGAGAACTCCTTGATCGGTAATATTTCTCCTTTCACCCCAATGATGAATGGTTTTACATTGGACTATTGCTAAATAGTGTCTAAAATGAAATGTGGAGGTGAGTGTTATGACTGGTGGCATGTTCCTCTTTAGGTTCACTTCCAAATATGATCTTGTGTCGATTCTCACCATGAGCCCTTGAGTATACGAAAAACATAATTTATTTATGTGTAGATAAAAACCAAGGTTTGACCATGTTGCATATTTGAATAAAACAACCCTTGTTTAGGTTAGGCTATTTGGGCCCCCTCTTGAGTTCTAGGATGAAGTGGTGTTTCAATGGATTAGTAACTCTATTGGACACTTTATTTCAATGGACAACATAACAAAAAATAAGTCCAGGTTAGTATTTACTCATTTTTAATGCAAGAACATCCAGAGTGTAAGAGTAATGTTTCATCCCCAAAAAAAAAGTTATTTTATTTTTTGTTAGGTTTGGTGAATGAATTTCCAATAAGAGCTAAAAATAGCAAGGTTACTATTTTTAGTAAGTTGGCATTTGTACATATACGGAGATGAAATCTTATATAGAGCTCCAAAATGGTGAAATGAAGCCAATAGTGAAGAAATCACTTCAATACCATTTATCATTTGTGAGATATTAATGCTTTTTTCTTCAAAATCCCTTTAAAAATGTTCAAATTCAAATTTGAGGCACCTAGAGGTTCCAAATGGGCCCAAAAAATTGTTGAAAATCTAAAGTCCCCAAAAGGGACCTTTGGTGGGCCTTTAATTTTTTGAGATATTTCCAATAGTGTAAATGATTTTTCAATCCAATGCTCGAGTCAAAAGTCATGGCTCCCAAAAGTTGGACTAAAATTAAAAAATTTCCTTAGGCTGAAAAGGAATAACTATAAATTTGTTTGGCACAAAAATGGAAGTCACGGTTTATTGGAAAGTAGAAAAATCATATAAAGTGATCACAAATGAAAAAGATTCATTCTAGATGAGAGGATAGATGAATTTCTTGTTTTTCAACAAAGAGTAGAGGTTGAGGTTTTAGTGGCCATTATTACCATCCACAAACTCACATGTTTGATTTTCTACATGTATTTGTAGCCCATATTTCTATAATAGTGGTCTTGTGACCAGATAACTATATTGCATCGATTGCATGTTTGTAGTTGATTTTATGAATATATAATTAAAGTTGCAGGTTGTTATTCATGATTTTTTTTGTCTGTGTAAGGTTGTGTTTGAGAGAGTCTCCCTTCATTAGTTTCTATGTGAATATTGATATTCATAAGACTTCCAAATTTGATCATTCTAGATTCTAAGTTTGGGAAGTAGTCCCAACCAATTTTATGTGAATTTTATAGTATTATGTCAAAATTGCTCAAAATCGAGACACTTAATCACTGATTGCAAATCCCCCTTGAAGCAAAACCAAAAACTTAAAGAGCCTTTAGTTTCATAGTGGATGGATTGAATGGTTATCCTTTCAAAGATGACATCCTGGATATACTCAAATTCCTTTTGAAAAATGATATCTTTAAAGGAGTTAAGTTTGGTATACTTGAGAAAAAGACCTTTAAAGCTATGTCTCTTGTTAGGAAGGAAAGCTATGTGATAGGAGACAAATAGTTAGCTTGCTTGCAACCAAAGGCATTAAGGATTAAGTCCCTCCCACCCCCTATAATGGAAGAAAAAGAAGAAGGGAACTATCTAGTGAGTACCATGGTTGTCAGATCTTCAAGATGACTTCCCCTTAGCATATTGAAGAATTGCAAAGTGTAATATAAATGAAGAAAAATTCACCCAAAACACCTATGCAAGATAGCATTTCACTCTCTCTGAGAGAATATTCAAATAAACCAATTGATAATCAATGATCCTTTGACCAAGAAGGATGGTCAACCCCAAAAAGAAAGACAAAAATGAAAGAGTAGATGTTGGTGTTGAGGCTAAAACAGGTAGGTCATCCTAGTGACAGATAAGATAAAGAGAAGCAACAAAATAAATCATTATTGGTAGGAAAAAAATGTTAGACTTCCTCTAAAATGAATTGTAAATGAAGATTCTATCGTAGAATGTCAGAGAGATTAATAGGCCTTAGAAGAAATTTTCCGTGAAATTTTTCCTTTTGGAGAATAAGATAGATGTCCTTTTATTTGCAAGAAGTTAAAATGAATAATAACAATTTTCAAGAAATTGCTAAATATTTGTGGCCCATTGCTAAATACTTTATATGTGATATTCTTGGGGCTCTAGGAGATCTGGTCACTATGTGTATCCCAACTAATTTTGTTGGTACTCTAATCAATCAATCTAGAAATTGTTTGGGAGTTAGACACCCTTCCACAATATTATTTTAAAATTCAATAAGTATTTATGCCCCTATGTGAGAAATGTTATAAAATATCTTTAGATTGATGTGGTTGCTCAAATCTTGGGTAATAGGGAGGCACGATGGATGTTGACTAGGGATTTCAATTTCCCTTTTTTCTTTTGAAAAACTTTGGGGCTTAATAGATTACATAGATAGCATGGTTGATTTGGTTGACTTGCTTAATTCAACTAGGCTCATAGACATAGACCTTGAAGATCAACTATGCACATGGACTAATAGGAGAATTAGATACCACCTTATCTAGGTGAAGCTAGACCATTTCATGTTTTCTCCTAACTGAGACATTATCAACACCTTGAACCTTTTTCTTTACCTAGAACTATTTCAAACCACAACCCACTGATGTAGGACTAGAATGATAGTATTCCTACTAGCTCTTTCCCATTCAAATATGAGATTATGTGGGCTTCGCATCCTAACTTCAAGGATTGTATCTCTAAGTGGTCAAGTATCCCTATCCAAGGTTTTGCTATGTATAAGGTGAATCAAAAAATTAAAAATATTAAAAATAAAGTTAAAGGATGGAATAGGTTAAACTTAAAAACAAAGAAACAAGATACATTTATTTTCATCTTCTAATTTAACTTCTACTAATGCAAGATGACTTATAATAAGATTAAAGGCATTTAAATGGTCTACAATAGAATCACCATCTTTCATTTTAATGAATATAACCATCTTTTGAGATACAACTTGTTAGATAAACTTTTAGTTTGATAGATATCACCTATCCTCTTCCACAACTTGTATGCAATGTCCTTTGTGGAGACGTTCAAAAGGAAAAAATATATAGGACACAAACATATGGTTCTTGATGTGTTTTTTTTAACTTTTTCCAATATTCATTAGACATTGTAGTTGGTTTACTCTTTTGTGAAACTGGCAACCACTAATCTCTCTCTTCAAGGTGATCCTCCATCTCTAGTTTCCACATCTCATAGCATGTGCCATTGAATTTATCAATATCCTAGTGAGAGGTAGAAGCCATAGTAAATAATTCTCTTCACAAATTTTTAATATACCATAAGATAAAAACTTCCACTGCAACCAAAAAGCTTCCAACACTTAAGAGAAAGACATTCCCTTTTCAACTAGATTGTTAGATTTGGTACCAAATGTTGAAAACAAGGTGAAATAAAAATACAATATGAACTTATGCAAATGAATTTAGATCTGAAAATCAGATTTAAACATGTGATTACAACTTACATCACAATATAAAAAATCAAAAAATAAAATGTGACACCAGATTTATGTGGAGGAACCCTTTCAAGAAAAAACTCCACATGAGAAAAGAGAGAAAGTATATTATTAATCTTCGAAGGAGAGTACACAAAAATACACTCCACTACTGGTCTTTGATCAACTAGGAAGCACCCTATTACCTATAAGAACTCAACATAAAACTACCATCTCATGGCTCCAATTTATAGAACTTGTGGGAGGTAAAACCACAAATGGTAAACCAAAACAAGAGGTACAAAACCACTTGTAAAAAGCCACACACCCTTATTGGAAAACCAAAATACATAATAAACTATTAAAGGGAAATTACAAGGATCCAACATGGGCACCTAGCTCATAGCCAATCCAACTCCTAAATTTCTAGATGCTCCAATGACCTTTTTGATGCCCGATGAAATACCAACGAACACCTTTTTCTTCTCCAACCTTGGGTGCCTCATCCAAGACTTTTCAACTCACACTATGGACACCTACGAAAGATTACATATCTATTTTTTTTATGTATAACATCCACTTAAATTAAATCCTCTCTTTAAAATATAATTACAACATACCAAAATTTAATGATTTTCTCTCATGTCCCCTAGAACACATTCCAAGGAATGTGGAGACATATAAATGACATAGGATTGCAAGGTTAATGTTGTTGAAGTTAGCAACCAAGATCTTCAATCTACAACACCAAATAACATCCACATGCAATAGAGAAGCAACAATGAAATATGTTATTCCACCAAACAAGAATTACAATATGATACAATATGATCAAGATGTGATCAAGATCAAGATGTAAAATATGCAAGATATGCCTTGCTTATAAAGACAGGGTGATAGAATTCTAGACAAGATCATGACAAGTGTCTTAATCCTATCACATGAGACAATTAACTCATAACTACCTAGTATAATGTAAAGTCTAGATTAAGACAACTAATACTTCTAGAAGAAAGCTTATATCCTAAGTAAACTTAACATGTGAATAAGTTCCCTAAGTCCCTAGTAAAGAATTAACTAGGTACAAGACTTTATTCACACCAGCACCCCCATTGAAGTGCAACTTAGGGAGGCAAAAACCACTCCAAAATGCAAAAGATGGGTCCTGACAACAAGGCTTGATGAGGTACCCATGTACAAAACAAACTCTCACAAGCGAAGAAAAGGACAAATCCCCAGTGGGAGAAAACTCCTCTCCAAAAGAGAGAAAAAGTTGCAAAGAAAATTGAAGAAGGAAAAAGGGCTTATCAAGACTCCCCAAGGACAACTTCCTTCACCCCAAGCATCAATTACAACTGAAGATAACAAGGTGATGCCAAAGGTTTAGTGAAGATGTCTACAACCTACTGATATGTAGGCAAATACTCCAAGCTGAGAACACCATCCTAGATGAGTTTCCTGATGAAATGCATGTGGATCTCAATATGATTAGTACATCGATTCTCCACTGGGTTGTGAGAGATATGGATGGCACTCTAATTGTCACAACAAAGAGTAGTGGGCTAAGTGGAAGGAAATTCGAACCCAGTCATTAGCTGACAAAGCCACATAACCTCCTAACTAGTAAGAATTGTACCTTGATACTCAACCTTTGTTGATGATAATGCAATAGCAGTATGCTTCTTGCATGACCATGCAATTGGATTAGAACCAAGGAAAAATACAAAGCCAAAAGTAAACTTTTGATCATATAGATCATAGCCTAATCTGAGTTAGTGAAGCCCGCAATCAAAGAAGCTCCTGATGTGTAATGAATTCCAAAATGAGTAGTTCCCTAAATGTATCTCAAGATACATTTGGCAGCCTTCCAATGAATCTCATGAGGATCCTATGAGAAGCGAGAGACAAGGTCAACTGCAAAGGAAATATCAAGACAATTTTGTGTCAAGTACAAAATACTACTAACCAATTGTCAATACAAAGTAGAACCAACTATAGGAGTAGTGCAATTGGTAGACAATACAACACCTGATTGAAAAGGAGTGGGAGTAGGCTTGCAATTGTCCATGCCAAATCTCTGAAACAAACCAAGAGCATACTTATGCTGGAAAATGAAGATCCCCTCAAAATTTTGATGAACTTGAAGACCAAGGAAGTAATGCAAAAGACCAAGGTCAGTCATATCAAATCTATCCACCAATGCTCACTGAGTACTCTAAATCATGGAAGTGGAACTCCCTGTGAGAATCAAATCATCCACATAGAGCACATGAATTAGAAGATCATCTCCATGTCTCTGAGTATAAACTATAGGATTAAAATAGTAATGAGTATACCCGAAAGCAAGCAAGAAACTATCCATCTTCTCATACCAAGCTTGAGGGGCTTGTTTGAGATAATACAATGAATGTCAAAGCCTGTAAACAAGTGAAGAGTCTTGTATAAAACCCGTTGGATACTCCATATAAATCTCCTCATGAAGATCCCCATGCAATAAAGCACTCTTCACATCGATCTGATACATTGACCATCCGTGTGATGCAACTATAGCAAGAACAAGATGAATATAATCCACGTTGGAAACAAAAGCAAAGGTCTCGAAATAGTCAATTCCTTCAACTTGATAAAACCCCTTTACAACAAGATGAGCCTTGTACTTGCCAATGGAACTATCTACTACATATTTGGTATGATACACCCATTTACACCAGACCAACTTTCTTCCCTTAGGAAGAGGTACAAGATCCCAAGTATGATTCTTCATCAAAGAAGAATACTCATCAGCCATAACACTATCCCACTTAGGAATACTTTAAGCGTCTAAAATTTTTTGAGGATCATTCAAAATGGAATTACTCAAAAGACTAATTCTCTAAGTCTGAGAACAAGTGTGGTGAGTGTTTGTAGGATCACCAACAAGAGGACCAACCTCCCCAAGAGTAAGATGAGCAAATTGTGCTCTAGTGGGTGGATTAGGAGGAGGTGGATCAAGACCATCATCAAAATATTCCTCAAGGAGTAAATTATCCTCAATTAAAGAAGATTGAGTAGGTTGTGATGAAGAAGAAGTTGAAGGAGGATCTATCTATGTGAAGGACTCAACAAACTGAATATCACGATGAAAATAAACCTCTTGTGTGTCAAGATCAAACAATTTGCATGCCTTCACAGCCTCACAAAAGCCAACAAAAATGAACCGTTGACTCTTCTTCTCCATTAATTTACACCGACCATCTAGAAAGAATTCCCAAGCCTCACTACCGAATACTCTAAAGAAGGATACATTTGGCTTGTGATGGGTCCAAGCCTCCTCAGGAGTCATATTTTGCACTACATTATGAGGAATATGGTTCTGAATATAATTAGCACAATTGACAACTTCAACCTAAAATGTTGGAGCCATGGACCTATACTGAATCATAAAATTGGCCATCTCTCATAGGGTCTTGTTCTTCCTCTCCACCACACCATTCTATTGAGGAGTGTAAGGAACTATAAGTTGATGATGAATACCATGCTCACTGCAAAAATCTTGAAATGCCTAGTTGACATACTGCCCCATTATTTGTGTGTATCCATTGAAGAGAAAAACTCGACTACTTCTCCAAAAAAAATTTGAAGGTCTTGAAGATGGTGAGAAACTCACTCTTGAGCTTCAAAAATTAGACCCATGTGTGTCGGGAAAAATCATCAATGAAACTTAGCACATACTTAGCCCCTAAAAAAGGAGTTGGGAATGACATGAGATCATTATGGACCAACTCAAGGGGTGCGGTTGCACATGTAGCTTGACCCTTAGGAAAAGGATCTTGATGTTGTTTGCCAATAACACGACCTAGAAAAACTCCATTAGTGCAAGAGATCTTAGGAAGACCAACCACTAAGTTATGTGTGTGCATCTACTAAAGATATCTATAATTCAAGTGCCAAAGTTTGCTCATTGAATTAGCATGAGCAATAAAACATGAACCCGTTGAAGACTGAAAACCATCAAACTGATACAAATGGTTATCATGATCAACTATCCTTATATCAACAACCTTCTCAGGATCCCGCAATTGTCTAATAGTCACATTCTAATGAGTAAAATCAATTGTCTTTCCATCTCCAAAACATGACAAATCTGATATATGGAAAGTAGATTTGCTAAAATATTAGGAACAAGAACATCCTCAATGCACCCATATAGCATCTGGATGGATCTTGTCCTCGAAACTAGAATCTATGAAGAGTTCCCAACTACAATATGAGAAGTAGAGGTATGAGCAATGGAATCGAGAAGATCACGTGACCTGTTCATGTGATGCGAAGCACCTAAATCAAGAAGCCAACTATCTATAGATGTATGCAAGGAATCTATCGAAAGAGCTTGCCCTTTGCCCATGGAGGAAGACTTAGGCACTGGAATATTATGTTTCCTCATAGCTTCCTCCAAGGGCTCTAGTATCTTGAAACAATGAGACTCATCATGCCTAGTTTTGCCACAAAATGAACAAGGATCTCCTTTCTTTTTCTTGGAAGAAGAATCTCCAGAGGTAGAAGAAAGAGATGGAGTGGAATTCTGATTGTTCTTCTACTTCGGTTTGGAGGGAGAATCACTACTTGAAGATGATTCTATCTTGGGCTTCTTCTTATTATTTCCTTTACCCTTGGAAGATTGAGCCATTAGAGCTTGATTCTTAGAACTAAGTAATGCATCCAACTGAACCAACTTGGCCTACTCCCTAGTAAGACACTCACAAAACAACTCAAAAGAAGGGATTTTATAATATTTCCCCATGAAATCCATAGTAGAATAGAAATTATAAGAGAACACTTGATAAGGTCCTCTTAACTTAGACATAATCAAGAAGATACACTCATCATCAGATTTATCATGCCCACACCTTTTTAATTTTGACAAAATCAGTTTGAATTGTGCAAGAAAATATTGAATAGAAGGAAATGAATCTAGAGAGAGTGATTGTAGATCTGCTTGAAGCTGCAAGATTCTAAACTAATTGATTTTACCATACTTCAAGTTTGTCCCAAACATTCTTAGGTGTTTTACACTCTGCAATATGAAACAACAAGTTATTAGATACATGTAAACCAATGAGCCATTTTGCTTCATCCATCTTACATCTATGAGTATTTTTTTCATATTACCTTATGAAATTAAGTTGTGTTGCTAACATTTGTCATAGACCCTTAGATTGTAACGACTGAGTCATTTTAGCTTCCATGTATGATAATTGTGTGGAGTGAGTGGTTCAATTTGCCTTAGATCTGCCATGTTGGACATAAGAACACCAAGAGAAAGAAGAAAATGTGGCACTTAAATTGTGCCTTTCACCCACCCATAATATATTAAAACTCAATTTTGTAACCCCCCCAACAAATTACAATGAAGAAATTTTGTAATTTGTACAAGCAACAAGCTCAAATCAACTGTTTATAACTCATGATGATTTTTACATTTTTTTTAAATGGATTGAAAAAAATAAAAATAGAGGTTACAAATAGATTCCTTGCAATTTAATGAGCAATTTCAAAAAAAAATTGCCAAATTTTGACTTCATATGCAAACGTTATGCCAATTACAAGTAATAAATGCACATATACCTTTGGGTTAAAAAACTACCAAAAAAATGGAAAAATCTGCAAAATTCACTTGCACCACTGTGAAGTTCATTGAACCACCTTTTTTTATGATATCTCATTTACAAAAAATAAGACACCGTGGCGAAAAGTTATGAATTTTTTAAAAACAGGTTGAAATTAGGCTTGTGGTGATGACCCCCTGACAAAATAAAAATTTGCGAAAAATAAAATGTCTCAAATAGATAAATTTTATATGAGACTAGGGGTTTTTGGGTCTTCTAAATGCAATGAAAAGGTTTGTTTGGGCCAAAAAATTTCTAGTAAAAAGCTATTCACTAGATATGAGCTTCAAACCCTTGTTAGCCAAAGTTATAAATGATGACCAAATTGAGCGAAACAAAAGCCAAATCTAACTTTCTTGAGCCTCTTAGATGCAATGGGATAGCCAAAAATACTACCACTATAGCCAAAAGTTTTTCAATCACTAGATCTCACCAAAAATCATACATGCAATATATGATTAACATATTTATGCAAACCCTTTTTGATTTTCAAGATCGTATTGAAATGCAAGAGAATAGCATATAGGAATTTACAAGATCATGAAAGAAACTCAAATCACAATAGAAAACTTGATGGTAGAAAAAATATAATTAAAAAAGGAAGGGTCCTACCTAATTCAAAGCTCTGATACCATGTTGAAGTGAGCAACCAAGATCTTCAATTTGCAACACCAAATAACCTCCACATGTAATAAAGAGAAGCAACAATGAAAGATGTTATTCCACCAAACAAGAAATACAATATGATACAATATGATCAAGATGCAAAATATGCAAGAGATGCCTTGCTTATAAAGGCAAGGTGAGAGATAGGATTAGACACAATCATGACAAGGGTCTTAATCCTATCACATGAGACAACTAATTCATAACTACCTAGGATAATGTAAAGTCTAGATAAGACAACTAGGACTTATAGAAGAAATCTTATATCCTAAGTAAACTTAACATGTGAATAAGTCCCCTAAGTCCCTATAAAATAATTAACTAGGTACAAGACTTTATTCACACCAAAAAATGCCACATTATCCTAAAAATTATTCAATGAAAACCCCTTATCTAGCATTATGCAATTCCACACAAGGATTATGCTCAAGCTTCAATTCTTTTCTATTTGGGTGATATGTGTCTTCCTTAACACCCAAGGTTTGTAGGTTTGTGGTGGCTCCTTTAGTTTCAATTATTGTTGACCTATTATATTTTTAATTAATTGTTATGGTTGTTCTTGAAATTCTAGTCAAGCCTAAACTAATTGTAAGTTGAAACCACATTGAATAAATAAGTAGTAATTGATTATTGTGGTTGATGTGTTAATTGTTCACTTTTCAAAGGGAATTCTTATCCATTTATATATGTTCTGTTGAAATTAATATCTTTTTTATTAGAATTTGATCTTGAAATAAATTCAAACAATTGTGTTGATTGGAATTGAATCAAGTAGAAATCATATAATATTCCTATTAGGGGTATTAAAGCTTGGTACAAGAGAGTAACCCTATCTCCTCCTTAACTTGCAAGATATAAATTTTCTTGCAATATTAGCCCAAAATGACAAATATACCCCTAAGGGAAAGTCTTTCGATTCTCTCCCTAATTTTTTACCTCACTAGCACATGTGGGTTCAAGTCACCACTTGGTGATTGTTGGAAAAAGTGTCTCAAACTTGTATTCCTAATGTTCATTTTAATATATTTTGTATGAACTTATTATTTTGTCTTCTAGTGTTTTTTCTTCTTGTGGCAAGTTGGCATCCCACTTGGAGGCTTACTAGGCTTCATATTTTAGTTATTTTTGCTTTCTCATGAGGAGTTAGGCATCCCAATTTGAGGTGGAATGGATAGGCCATCTTGTGGTGTGTTATATGATGTGTAAGAGTATGTAATAGGAGGTTAAATTAGAATATTGAACATTATTATAGGCCAATACACTTGTCATGGAGCATATTTTTAATGTTGAATGAGGAAAAATTGGAGCACCCAATTTTGGGTGGTAAAACATGGAAATTTATGACATTATAAGTTATGTAAGGAATATGACAAAAATAGTTAGGAATACTAAGACCAACGAGGGTAGCTGGAATTTGAACCCATGAATTTATGTGACATACTTATCATGGGTTTGTAAATGGTTTTTCAAACTATTCATGGTTTCCAATTTGTAATCCATCTATTTATTGGAGTTTTAAGTTATACTTCACATGGTTGATTTGCAAGTACTATTATGTTGTCCCAACCCATCCTAATTCTTGATGAATTTAAATTTTTTTAGTTGGAATGTTAGGGGTTTGGAGTCTCAACAAAAAAATTATGTTATTAGAGATTTATGTAGAAACAAAGCACATTTAGACATTCTTTGCCTGCAAGAGGTCAAAGTAATTGGTTTTCAAGCTGAAAATGTTTTTAGATTCATATGGCATAATGAAAAAACTATTATGATAGCTAATGAGAAAGGAAAAGGGGGGATTCTATCCCTTTCCACCCTAAATGGGATAGTAGCATCTCATAATGGGGCATTTCTCCCCACAATAGATTGGTCTAGGTGATATTGAATCAAGGGCAACACTCATGGGGTATATGCACTCTTTATGCATCTAATGATTACATGGAAAGGGATGACCTTTGGAATTAGATAAAAAGTAATTTTCCCAGGGTTCCATGGGTATATATTGGTTAATTTAACATGATAGAGAATAAACATGATAAAAAAGGGGGTAAAGAAGCCTTATGGAAAGGAAATGGACTGTTTTTTAGACTAAGATGAAAAGAGTATTAAATTTTGTTAACCCTCTAGAAAAAGGTAGAAATTATGATGCATAGTGGGGTGTTAGATTCTCACAAAACATCAATCCAAATATTACCAAACAACTTTCAATGTCAAATCACTTCAACTCCTCTTTTAGCAACATTCACACAAAACTGCCCTTGTAGCACTCATGACCTAGTTTTAGCCAATTTTCACCCAAACTCTCCAAATGACTCACCAAAAAAAAAAGGATTTAGATACCCCTTTGGGACCTACACAACATATTTCAGACTCAACAACAACTCTTTTGGATCATATTTGACTTTCCATAGATCTAGCATGGAAAAGGCTACACAATTAGCCCATTTTTACAAAGGAAGTCCTTTGTAACCGCTTGGTTTTCACACAAAACCCAAAAAATCCTTTAGTCATGTTTCCAAACATTATATTTTCCAATTTATTTTCCACCCTAAGACTTCTACAATTCCAAACTTAAAAACCCTCCATTTATAAGCCAAAACCAAGGGTTTTGAAGGAAATCTATATTATTAGGATTCTCCAATCATGCCAATGCCTCAAAAAGGTTTAAAATGGTCTGTATGGGCACCCAAAACTCTCATAGACTCAATTCCATCAATAATTCACAAAAATCCTACTTGAAACATCCATTATCACATAAAAAACTTCATTGCCAAGCCTAGGGCATCACTCAAAATCGGGTGTTTTGACTCCCAAAGCCTGTAAAACATGTTAGACATCTATTCTAGCATTAGAAATGTCATCCCATTGAAACAAAAATTATTTACAATAAGTGGGATGATTGTTCACCATTTTATCTTCAAAACAGGGGTTTCATTGTTTTAAATCAACAATCACATAAAAGAAACAAAATCTTTCACAAAATTGAGAGTCTGGCTCTCCAAATGAATCCTTTTGAAAGCTAAATCATTCAAGTATGATCTAAAAATTTCAAAGCCTTAGGAATATGTACGGGTCTGTACATAGTAAGAAAGGTGGAAAAACACAAAAATTTTGTTAAAACTTGTTTGGATTTTATTGGAATTCACTTCAAAATGGAATCAACCAACCTTCATTTGAGCCTCTTGAGGCCTTTAAATATTTGAAAACTCAAAAATACTCCTCAAACTTCCATAACCACCTTTTTAACTTCAAAGACTCTTCATATCCCCTCAAAGTGCATTTGAACAATATTACATTGTCAACTTTACACCTTAAATGCAAGTTTTACATTTTGAACTCCAATGTTTCTAAAACCCCTAAATACATTTCAAATGGTCTTTTAGACCTTATTGGATATCAAAAAAACTTTGAAAACTCCCTCAAATGACCTAGACACCCAAAAATTCACCTTATTACATATCACCATATCAAATTTTGAAACTTGGTTGTAGGTGCCCCTACACCAAATTCTTCTAACTCTATTTGGTTCACCTAGTACAACAATCAAAATTTGAACAAAAGGATTTATTGTAGGCTTGATAGATTTTATGATAACAAATATTCCATCTCCTTCCCGGGCAACTCAGGTGGGGCCTCAATCTTTGTTTTTCTCGCCTCTATGTTTGATCACTCCCCAATTGTGGCTACAATTTGTTTTGGTTCTCTTCCCTCGTCACACCCTCCTCATAGATCCTCTTTGTTCATATTGAATACTTCCCTGCTTCAAGACCAAGACTGTCTTGATGGAATTATATCAATCACTCTGCTATCTAAATCCCTCAATAAAGGCCTTGACCCTATTCAAAAGCAAGTTTGCCTAGTTTCTATTGGGGAAGAAGAAGGATTTGGATAGAAATAAGTTAAATAGTTTGCTCCATGAGAAGCTTCTCCTCCTGGAGTACCAATTACAAGATTCCTCTCCTAATTATATTATGGAAGCTATGTTAACCAAGACTAAATCTCTTTTGAGGAAACTGCAAAATTATAAATTCCAAGGGTAGAAAATAAGAGCCAAAATGAATTGGCTTAAAGAAGGGGACATAGGTACTAAGTACTTCTTTAACATGATAAAGTACTAGAAATATAAAGATGAAATTGGTCTAATTGAGGGTAATGGGGTTATCTCAGAAGAACTAGTCTTTATGAACACATGCCTTCTCCTTTTTCAAAATATTTTTGCTAGAAGCTAATGATAAATCCAGGGAAGCTAGGGAATTTTTCTCTAAGCTTATTCCTAAAAGGGTGTGTAGAGAGGATGCTAAAGCCCTTAACAGAGATATTTCAATAGAATAAATTGAGAATACTATTAGAGCTTTGGAAAATGGTAAATCACTTGGTACAAATGGACCGACTGCAAAATTCTACAAGGCAAACATTATTGGATAGGATTTGAATTGTTGGAAGTGTATAATTGTGCTTTTCAAAACAATTCCATGGGACCTAATATGAATAGGGGTATCATAAAGATGATCCCAAAAGAGGGTGATAAAACACCAATAAAAAATTGGAGACCTATCACACTTTTAAATGTTTCATATAAGATTCTAGCTAAAACCCTAACTAGGAGATTGGGTGGGGTCATTGGGAAAATTATGTCAGTAACTAAAACTGGCTTCATTACTGGGAGATATATTTTAGAGAATTTAATTACAAGTTGGGAAGGGATAAACTAGGCTAAATTTGATAACTGAAATGCAGCAATGATCCTTCTGGATTTTGAAAAAGCATATGATAGAATTGAGTGGCCATTTGTCTTGGAAATGTTGAAGGCCTTTGGTTTCCTAGGAAAATTTTGTAAATGGATCAACATCCTATTTAGTGATGCCTCCACTCAAGTGGATGTGAATGGGGAGTGTACTAAATCTATTTTTCTTCAAAGGCCCATTAGACAAGGTTGTCCCATTGCCCCAACCTTATTTGTCACTATTGTTGATGCTATGCATTATGTTTTAAGAACCAATTTTCTCTACCTCCTAATCCATGGTATCAAGATCCTCAACAATGACCAACTTCTCAATGCCCAATTTGTTGATGACACTACTCTCTTCATTGAATTAACAAAGGCCAATTTTCATAATAACATTAAAAGCCTAGATATCTTTTGTGTTGCATTAGGCTCTAAGTTATCCCATCACAAGTCCACTGTGATTAGATGGACCAAAGACCACTCCAAGTTGGCTTGTGACCAAAGGTTGGCTATGGGCCGACTCCCATAAGGTTATTAAGTACTTGGGAATTCCATTTTCAATCTCTCCAACTTTAAAGAACATGTGGGAATGTCTCTTTTAGAAAAATGAAAAGAAACACACTAAATGGCATAATTATTTGTTATCTCTTATTGGTACACTTTAGGTGGTTCATAAATTCATTGCTTCCCATGTAGTCTATCATTCTTCAGCTTGGATTTTTTCTAATGCTCAGTTTAACAAACTACAAAAAATCATGAGATTCTTCCTCTAGTTTGATGGAAAAGGCAACAAAAAGAGGCACAATGTTAAATGGGCTTGGTGCTGCTTTCCTAAAAACATGGGAGGTTTGGGCTTAAAATATTTGAGAGCTCAAGGTTTATCCCTAACAGCTAAATGGATTCTAAATGTTATAGAAGGGGAAGAACCAAAGAAAATTTTGATTGGGAATAATATTAGGCTCTCCAAACCAAAAAAGGTAAACATTAGGCTCCATTGCATATTCATGATGTCCTTTTTACATAGTTTGAGGTTAAAGTCTTTGGATCTCCTATTTTTTCCACCTTATGGAAGGCTTGGAGTTTGGTGAGAAGTTTAATACTGAATGGGGATGCAATTGGGCTCATTCCCCAATATTGTGTTTCCAATAGATTAGTGCGGTGCAATATTTCCCATAATGGGAAACCCCTTGCTCTTACATAGTGCTACTTTGCAAAGGCTTGACACTGGTTGGGACTTATCAACTTTTAGGATCTATTGACCGATGGTCAATTGAAATCTTGAGAACAGTTGAGAGATGATTTGGGTTCCCAGGCAGGATTTTGCATGACACAGATGTGATTAATCAGATCAGATGGAAGGATGGTTCTAAACTTCATGATATTTTAGTTAGCAAAATATATATGATGTTGATTGGCTTAGGGGAGGTTTATAACTGGCTAAATCATTCTTGGAACCTTAATTGGTCTCACAATAAATGGTCCTATATTCTAACCCATGTATTTGGAAGAACTTGAGATCCAAAAAAAGCCTATTTTTGTTGGCTGATACTTCTTAAAAAGCTTGTCATTGGCCTTGTTCTTCAACAATATGGACTCTCATATAGAACCTGTGATTTTTGTGACAAGCTTGAATCTTTTGAGCATCTTTTTTTATTGTAAATTTTCTCTGTCTCTTTGGATTTTATTTTTTGGTCAACCTGTGAATTGGATTGGAAAAATTGGTTTTTCTTAGCATGAAATTTTGGCTAGCTATGTGGATGCCTTTAATGCTAAATTGAACTACTTTTGGCTTGTGCTTACTAATGAGATCTTTTGGGCTTTGTGGAAGAAGGGAAATGAAGAGATTTTTGAGGACAAAATGAGAATTCTTACTGAGTTTGGTAGCAAACTCACCTTTTGAATTATGTTGTAGGTATCTACTATTTTGGACATCCCAAAGGATCGGTTCATGATCCTGTTGAAGGAAGGAGTTACAATAGTTTATAAAAAAAAATACAATTTGCTCATTTCTTCCCCCATGGGAGGAATAATCTAAACCAAGAGGAATTGAACTTGCTGCACAAATTCATGGAAGAAAGAAAGATTGATGCCCCCAATCTAGAGGAGAAGAGGAACAAGGAACCACCAAAGTTTGATCCTAAGGAGATGGAACCCAATGTGATTGAGCCTCCTCTTGGCACTTTTGAATGTGATAAGTAGAATGTACCAACAATATCATAGGTTCTTGGGACTAAATATTGTTTTATGAGGACTTAGATACTCTTATCTGCAAATAGTTTGAGTAGTCTTTTGATATTTGATGATATGTTTTGATATATAATCAACACTAATATAAGCTAGGGTTATAGCTCCTCATAATGTATTTTGTTTTGATAAGCTATCCTTAATAGAAAAAGAGTAGTATTATGTTGTTGACTTTACTCCAAGTTTACATGTTGGTGAAAATCTTATAATATCTTTCTCTACAAATGTATTGTATTCTATCAGTATACTAAATAATACATTGTGTTGCTTTGGAAATGTGAGGTTTTCTTCCAAAAGGGCTTTCCCCATGTACATATTGTGTTACGGTATATTGCATATTTTATGTTCATATGTGTTTCTAATTTTTATAGTTGAAAAGAGTAAAATTTGCACATTACACACCTCATTAGATTGGTGTAGAAAAATTTTATGCATACCTTGCTTTATTTCAATGATGAAATCTAATCCAGATCTACTAAAAAGAAACTAAAGCAAAATGATTAACTATTTTTTATTTCCAAGGTTGCCTTGTGGCACAAGAAAAGAAAATACATGGATTAACCTTTTGGAGGAAAATAAAAAAGTGACAAATGATTTTTTTTTATTTGTAAGATCACCTTGCAATGTGAGGGAAGAGCATACATGTTATTGAATCACACAAGCAAAGAAAACAAATATACCGACCTTTAGAAAATAAAATGTGAAATGTGAAGGTAAATTAGTACAAGGAATATTTTTGGTTTCCAAGATCACCTTACGATGCAAGGGAAGCTCGCATACACACTCTTTGGTCCCACAAACATAGCAAATAAGTTGATTTTATTTTGATAAAGTAAATCAAAGAAAACAAAAGGTTTCTTAAAATTACATCTTAACTGAATGAATCTACAACAAACATTAGTAGTTTTGTGAATGGTCTTTTACTAATAAATCTGCAACAAAAGGGGTTAGCAATATGACATTAAAAGACCAAAAGGATATTTGCATATGATGTGTGTTATCGTGTTATTAACATAGACTTAAAACTTAAGAAAATCATAAATATAGAGCAGGTATATTGTCTCACAAAGCATATGCACCACTAGAAGTGTGCATATGCCATTTCACAAAGAATTCATGTTGACAAACAAAAAATAGATTTTATAGAATGTAGATACACTATGTTGAGTGTAGAAATACTAATCTAATTGCATATATGCTCAATTGAAGGTTCATACACTAATATAAGAGAAAATGTTTAAAATATTGTAAAAATACTAAGACAAAAAACAAGAACAAAGAAAAGCATGCACCACTAGTTAGTACACCTATCTACTAGGGTTTGTAGGTGCATTGCAAATTGATGTGATTTCACCAAAACATAGTTTGAGCCTCCTAATTATGCACGTGGTGCACCAATTGTGCATGCACTATAGGTTGACGTGGACACACTACTCTATAATTGCATGCAAAAACATAGTCTGAGCCTCCTTATTGCACATATGCTAGATGTCAAGTGTGCATGTGCTATAGGTTAATGTGGATACACTAATTTATAAACTCCTTGTGCCAAAAGCTAAGGGTTTAGGTTTTAGGATTTTTTATTGTGGATGCACCACATGTGACTACAAATACATTGTTTGATAAAGTGGATGCATTATTTGATAACATAGATACACCAAACTAGAAAAGACAAAAAAAAATGTGATAAAATCTAAAAAAAAATTCAAAAAACACTTTAAAATGACAAGAATTAGCTTGGGACATGGTCTCACCCAACATGCTAGAATGTGAACAATAAAATTTAAGGTAAAACAATATAAAACAAGCATCTTACCCTATATCAAGCATGCATCTCTAATAGAACAAAAATAATGTAAAAAGTAACAAAACATTAAGCCTCTAACCACATATAAACATTCAATGACCTAAGAGTTGTACTCCAAGTGATTGTTGATGGTTTAAGTTGAATGTAGTTACTAAATTCTATAATATACATTGTTGCATCCAATATTCTTCTTTGAAATGACTTAAGGATTGCTTGATTTATAGATTTGATGAGGATAAATAGAGGGTTGAGATTGATTTAGCATGAATGGATAGGATTACTAGAGAGGAAATTTATTTTTTTATTTGAGAGGAAGGAGAGATTAAATCCTAGTGGTTGGAGGATGGAGGGCTAGGATTGACTTGATTAAATGAATGGTTAAGATTAAAATTTAGTTTAAATTTGGATCGAAGGTAGTTGGAGATGGGTGGCTAGGATTAGTTTAATTGATTTGATGGCTAGGCTTGATTTTTGACTTTACTTTGGATTTTGTGACTCGTATTTTTTTAATTTTTAGTTGTTGATAGGAGACGACTGTCCTATTAGTGGGTTGACTAAATTATGATTTGGGGCTTTAGGTTAATTAATCAAATAATTAGATTATTTAATCAATTAGGGGACATTGATGTAGGATATTAATTTAATTAAATAAATCATCATGTCCTATTAGTGGAGGATTAAATTAGGATTTGGGGATTTAGGTTAATTAATCAAATGATTAGATTATTTAATCAATTAGGAGATATGGAAGTAAGACATTAGATTAACTAAATAAATATGATTTATTTAATTAATTTGACGATGGAGGGAATGCTAGAGGATAAGTCAAGCTAATTAAATAACTATAATTTATTTATTAATTAATATTGAGATGGTGCAAGTGTGGTTATGATTAGGATCTTAGGTGTGTCAAAGGATGTGGTTGATTTTAGGTGTCTATAGAAATGTCTTAGTTGGATGGGTTTGATTGGCTAACTTGTCTCCTATTTTAGGAGATGTTGTAGTGGTTTTGTCTCACCTACCATGAATGACTATTATTGCATCTTGATATGTTAGTGTTGTGATCACTCCAATAAGGGTATTTACCTCATTCATGATGAGTTTTAGATTGTTGGTTCTATTATGGCATCTACATTATTCTATTTGCTTGTGTTAGCTTGAGAGTCCTAATTCTAAGGGAGTTATCACCTCTTCTTATTCATATCATGATTTTTCAAGTTACCTTCTTTCCTTGAAGAGGTATGAAGTGCATTTGATGTTCGGTTCTCATGATTGTGGCCTTGGTGTGGCTAATTCTCTTGTCTAGCATGGATAGTCATAATTGCCTTGACCTTGAGGTCCTTGGTTAGTTTGACCTTCTAGTTTTACCATTGACTATCTTGGATTAGCATTTGAAGAGTTTAAATCCACACTATATTCTTAATTTTACCATAAATATCTTCAAAATAAAAATGTTGTTGTGTTTGATGAGGACAAATAGAATCCATCCTAAGTTGTGAGGGATTTAAAAATTATTTATATAACTTTAAATGACTATTAAAACCTTCTAATCACCATAAAACCCTTTAGAACTCTTTAAAAAAACCCTTGTGCACCAAAATTTTCAAACCTTGGCATAGTGGGAGGGTAAAATTACAAATTAGTTTGAATTCAACATGGTCTGGTATTGTTTAGCAGCTAATCATAAAAAAATATTTTTCTTGTATAGGTAGTTTGGATGCATTTACTTTGGAAACAATTGTCATGTGTTACTTGTTACACTTGCATTTTATTAATTTTGGACCTCCTCATAAGTTGTTGCAATGCTTATAGCCAATTTTTTAATCTTTGAAATGTTTTTGGGCGATAGCCACTTAATTGCCATCTAATTGTGATGCTTTGATAGATTTATTATGAGGTGTTTTCTTTATTTTTATCCAAAAATCAATAGTGGGATTCTTGTTATAACTAATAATACCCTTCTTGGCTTAGATTTTTTTTAATGGAACTCAGATAGAATATGACTATTCTTTTGGATTTGTTGGTGTCCTCCTCTTTGGTTTTAGCAGAATCTAACATTCACCCTCTTCTTTGTGCTTGTAGGTTGATGGATAATAGTTATGAAGAGTGTTGCAGGTGTGGGTTATAAGGGTATGATTGAAAAGTGTGATTGTTCATGAAGACTAATGAAGGGCATATATAAATTGGGATTTCACTCAACTGTGGATGAGATCTTACAAAATCTCATATTTCAAGGATAGAAGGAAGTTCCCATTGTAGGAGAAATTTATTTTAAGGAAAAGATTACATCTCGAGCTATCAAAGTTTGGGAAAGAAAGCATAGGGTATCTCAACTTCACGTGCTTTGTCTAGTTAGCTAAGTTGTCACAAAAGAGATCTGACTACTTATGACTGTCTCCTCTTAAGCTTATAATTGCAAGATCTCCACATTGGACTTATAACTACTATAGACAAGAAACACTTATGTGAAAGTCATGCCATTGATAAGTTCTAATATGGGAATAACCTCCTTTTGGTGGTGATATGGGACCTATTTTAGTATAGTTAGTGAATCAAATACCAATTTTGTAAGTTCAATCTTACTGTTCCATATAATCATAGCACCTTTAAGCCATAGGTTTGTCTTCAACCTTCATGGACTCTCATGGGAGCTATCAATCCCTCCAACAAGAGTGGGGTTGTCACTTTTTTTTATCTTGTCATAACAATCACATTAGCCATAGGTTAAAGAGGGTTATCATCCATTGAGGTTAATATGTTATTGTAGATCAGAAGAAATAGCTATATTTCAATCATGAGTGCTCATGTTGAAACCTAGACTATCACATTCACTAAGAGTATCCCAAATAAGGAGAGAATTCTCATACAAAATGAAGCATCAAGGTTAATGACATATAAATGACACTCAAACAACAGTAAGACTATCAACTGTCATTTGGAGTATAGTGTAGTCTTAAAGTAGTGGAGGAGACAAATAAATCAAAACCGTCCATAAGGGGATAGTCAAAATAAAATAATGTCATAAACAAGAGGCATTGTCACTTAGCAAATAAGGAATACTTGTATGGATTAGAGCACTGGCATTACAGTCATAACAATCAACCATGAAACCTTACTTGACTATCATAACAAGGGTACCTAGAAGACCATCCTATCGATAAAGGACTACCAAAAGGAGGTTATAAAAGTGTCAATCATGAAATGCATGCAAATACTTTCAAGGAAACTATGAACACATCAAGGTTGTCTTGCCCCATCCTTAGCATCAAAAGACTGTAAATATCAACATTAAGGGTAGTTTTGGAGCTTCAAACTCAATCATGCATTCTTAGGGTTGTCTTATGCATGGTGATATCAGTTTCACTTTGCTTAAGGAAAATTATAGACTAAGAATATTGTAAGGGAAATGGTGGTTATCCATTTATGTCATGAGATTGTTATAGGTAGCAAGTACAATCACATCCCTAAATAAGATTGTCAGAAAAGCCTACAAGTTGCCATAAGCATAACCTCATAGTTCTTGGGGTCGTTTCCATGTTACTCAAAGAAAAATCAAGTCATTAGGATAGCCTTGAACTACTTTTTAAGTTGATCTTCCTGGAAAAATGATGCTTCACTATTCTCCTGGGAAGCATTAAGCACTACTGTTGAGCACAACCCTTAAAAAATATGACTTATTTAACCATAATAATAGCACAAACTTCATCATAGTCTCCAACATCCATTTAATGCCAAAATCGGCAAAAAAAACTAATAATCTGCTAATGGAATAGCATAAAACAATGAACTTATACCAGCAATAAAACTGTCTTTCCAATGCCCTTGAATTCAATGCCGGAAACACCTTTTTACCACTTTTCTCATGTCAAACACACCATTAGTTATTTTATGGAAATTTACTTGACAAGGCTTCCTTTGTAATCAAATTTTCAAGTTTAGATCATCAAATATGAAGCCATATCAACACTTTTTTGGGTTGAGATA
>VDFB02047144.1:43898511-43927422 GCA_007258455.2 Sequoia sempervirens
TTGACAAAACAAACATAGTTTTAAATGTACTTTGTGCGTGCACCTTAAGGTGATAGGAAACATTGGATAATATTGTACTACATAATGGAACATGGGAACAAAAGAAATCACACAAACCAGTCCAAGGATTGATTGCATATTAATCAAATAAATCTGATTACAAAGGTCGATTCACAAAATATTTGACTTCCTTTGGTTTGGCCAGTTCCTCCCCTATTCATTTCTCTCACCCAAGATTTCTTTGGCCAACAATACTTTCACACTCCACTGCCTTATTTTTTCCTTTCGAATTTGTCTCTTTTTCCAAACAGAATATTTGTCAACCTCCTCAAGAATCATTTTCTTTTCTTGCTTTGATCACACAACAACCTCCAACAATCATAAACATTCTCCTTTGTTTCCTCCAACTGACCCTCTCTCTACACATTGAAGGTTTCTCTTCCTCCACTAATCCATTGATCTTTGGCAGCCAGACTTTTTGGTTCAACTTCCTTCATTGTTCAAATGGTAGCCAATGAACCTCCAATTGCCTTGGGTGATCTCTCCTGGCATCAACTTCTTTTGTCTTCCCACCTTCAAACTACTCAACAGTAGTCTACTTGTAACCATTTTTCAACTTATTTCTAGATAATGTTGCCTCCACACATTCAAACAAGCCAAAACCCACAAGAAATCAAACAATAAAATATAAATCAAGCCAAAATTTGTGGAGCGAGTTGATGCTCTTGTATCAAAAAGGTTTCAAAACCTTTTCAAACTTCGACAGGGTTGTTAAAACCAATCGATTCTCTAAAAATCCCTCATAGTCATTCTCATTTGAAACTGTCAAATCTTGGTGCAATATGGGAAAGCTTACATATGCCAATTATTAAGGGCATCATTAATGATCACCTACTATTTTCAAGAATTGATTGTAGATATCTATATAGGAATTATGTTGCCTAAAGAGCTCATTTTAACAAGCATTTGGAGATGGATTTTGCCAAAGATGAAAGGGAATTTTTTTAGAGGAATGCGAGAAAAAACTCTTGTCGTACCAAAGTCTAATACATAGGTATAGTGGTTATTTTCTTATTCTCTAGAGTAATTATTGAACATGAATAGCTTGCATAAGTGAATTTAACCATTCTTGAATAGTAATTCTTAGATATTGTTTGAATAGCTCGCATAAGTGAATTTAACCATTCTTGAACATGAATTGTGTCTACACTCCTTGGAATTTCATTCATCATGAAGTTTAAGTATCTAGGTTATGAATACTTATCGATATTATCAAGCACATTTCCAAAAATTGGGGATACCAAACTAGGGCATATTAACCTAGACAAATTCTGTGAAAGGATTGGGAAAGAAGACAAGCCCCCAATTACTCAACGATTGTTTGAGAGTGGATTGTTACAATCCATGACCTTTCTTGTATTAGTGTAGTGTACTAACTTGGTTCTAGAATGCATCAATCATTCCCCATGCTAGAGAATTCAAGACAAATGACAATAGGTTGGTGGTAAAAATCAACAAAGATACCTTCACTTCATGTCTGAAAATACTAGAGAGAGAAGCATATGTGGATTTTGATTTCACTTCTTATCAAATTTTCAAGAAAAGAAAGGAAAGCATAAGAATTTTATTGCCCAAGAGTGGTTTGATACACCAAAAGTGTTGGTGTAATTAATATTTAATTACACTTGCATAAGTTTACTTAGGTAATATTTTAATTCCTAGGTTAATTATTGTCATCCTTATCTTGTTGAGCTATCTTGTTGCTCAAGATAAGATTAGGGTTATGCATACTTTGCTTTTATAAAGCAAATCATCTCATGTAATTATGAATTACTGAATAATATTATTTGCACATCTTCATGCAAAGCTCTTGCTTTTTCTATTTTTCTCTTATGTGGAAGGCTTTTCTGGTTTGCATGTCTAATCTTGGTTTCTAACATGGTATTAGAGCCTTGATTTGTAGCCCCTTCTCAGATTTTGAGAAAATCATTGCAGAGTTAGTTCGAGATTCCTTGAGGGTTTCATACCTTGAGACTATCTCTCTATTTGGGTGCTCTTGCATGGTTAATTTCAGTGCACGTTGGAGGAAATATGAGCATATATTTGAGTTCAGGGCTATCAAAAAAGTCAAGATCAACTCTTGTTTCACCTAAATCCAACATTTTATGCCAGAGTTATGAGGGTTTGAAGATTTGCAAGATCTGGGAGTTGTGAAGCTTCTGGTGCATTTTTCAGGTAGATCGAACCTCGCCATTAGATCCAGAGCATTCGAGAGACAAAAAAATGACATATAACACACCTATATTCAGCATTAGCTGTTCGTGAGGCAAATTTTTTTACCCAACAGGCCATACGTCTCGCTAGGTACAAGGGTACGATTTGCAAAATTAAAAAAAATAAAAAAAATTTCTACATATATTATGTTTTAATCGGGCTTTATTTTATTTGGGTGGATGAAATATTTTGTGGGGCAATTTTTATTCGGTGGCATTTTATTTAAAATTGCAGTTTGAATTTATTTTTTGCAATTTTTAGTACCTTGAACCTCTGGACTGTCACATTCAACAGTTTACTTGGCACTTTCCGGCCCTGTCGGCATCCCTTTCCCACCATTTTTTCTTTACCGGCCATTGCTCCCCACCACTGGGCTCATCTCACCGACATGTGTTGTTACCGTCGGCCCTTCATTATTCAATGGCCATTTGTTCCTCCCGCACCCCTCTGTCCTCCGCTCCCAGTCCCATCGCAGTCCTCGGGGGAGCTTAATCGGCCAGTGGTGATGCCACCCACCTGCCGCCCACTTGGTAGCGGGTTCTTTTTTGTAACTATGTAGGGTGCGGTCATATGGCAGATTGAGAGCTAGCACTAAAGGAGCCTAATTTCTGCCCCTTGTTAGCCTGCAAATACCTTGAATTGCCATTCTACAACTATTTTTTTTCATTTTGGCATAACTTTTGATCCTGAAGGTGAATTTTTTGAAATGAGATATCGCTAGAAAGCCGGCGAGCCCAATTTTCTAATGGTGTAGTTTGTTCTCACAAATTTTGCTGTTTGGTGGGATTTTTTACCTGTTGAAGTCAGATGTTCAGATTTTTCTTTGGAGGGAATATCTTTTGACTTGGTGATCCTTTTTTCACCATTCTTGCAACATTGGAAAGCTGGTTCAGTCCTCTACACAGATCTAAGGTCTATTTTTATTTTCTATTTATGAATGTTTATAATTCTCTCCTTTTACAATCATTGGGTTATTGTAATAAATGAACTGAGATAAAGTTCCATCAGGGGGGTTTCTTGCATGATAATCTAATTAAAGTGTGCATGCACTTTGATCTCCATCTTGTTATTGATGATAGCTCACATGGGTTATATCTAGTTTCTTAATTTCTTTTGGCCTCATCTTGCTCTTGCTTAACACATATTTTTATGGTTAATGTTCCAAAGTATTTATGGTACTTGTTCCCATGGAAGAGTTTTAGTCTCAGTTTGGAATCGGCATCGAGATACACAGTTTCCAAATTCTGTCATCATATCATCTATTGTTGCTTTATGGATTCCAGGGTTGTTCCAGATTGTTAGTTTTCTAGTGTTTCATGGCATCGGGTCTGTTGTTACATTATTATGATTTTGATTTGGTTTCTTGTAGACATAATTATCTTTCCTTGCTTTCCAGATTGCAGTTCTAGTGTTACTCCACAATGTTCTTCCAGTGCTTCTTTGTAGCAGTCATCTCATTGTAGGGGGGTTTTGTCCCACTGGGTTTTCCTTCTCTACCTCATTATTGCATTTGTACATGGTTACCTAATCATGCCTCGTTGCTAGACCCATTCATGCTTTCTTGCATTCACCTTAGTTTTAGGTGCAAGCTTTTTTAATCTCCCTAAGTTGCACTTATGGGGAGGTGTTGGTGTAATTAATATTTAATTACACTTGCATAAGTTTACTTAGGTAATGTTTTAATTCCTAGGTTAATTATTATCATCCTTATCTTGTTGAGCTATCTTGTTGCTTCAAGATAAGAGTAGGGTTATGCATACTTTTCTTTTATAAATCAAATCATCTCATGTAATTATGAATTCCTGAATAATATTATTTTCACATCTTTTTGCAATAGCTTTTCTTTTTCTGATTTTCTCTTCTATGGAAGGATTTTTTAGTTTGCACGTCTGATCTTAGTTTCTAACAAAAAGGGGGTAAATCCCAATTTCCTAAGAAGATGCACATAACTCACTTTATAGATGCAATTTTTGATATAATTATGCTTTTACATAGGTTGAGGGGTAATGAAAGAGGCCATGATTTTGAATATTGGATACATATTTATTCATACAAATAGTCATTCATGGTGAGAAATATTTAGATTTGGATCAACTTATATGTGATCAAGTGCATTCAATAATTATTTAATTTCCACTCAACAAGTTCTACATGTATTCCTACTTATTCTATGCTATTATTAGCACAAGGCCTTGGCCAAGCTTGAGACTGATTGAAGTTCAAGATTAGGATGTTTAGACCTATGGCTATTATGATAAGCTCTAGTTAGAGAAGAGCTATAGGAATTTAGGAGGGTGAATGATACACTTACCATGAGGATGGTAAGAGAGATACAAGGGGATATAGGTCAAAGGGTATCTCTTAGGGCTACATAATTGATTAACACTTATGGTAGCCACTTCATTCAATTCCAAATGTTTTCCTATATTAGGGTTGGAGGTTTTGATGGAATCCCTTACAAGTTGTCCAAATATACAAAAAGATAAATTTGTCTTAATTGAAGTATGTAGACAAATTGCAAAAGTAAAAAAAGGGTGTAAAGAGAGGAAAAAGGTGGGTGTGCAATTTCCCATCAATCTTGGTTATTATTCTTGTAATTTGATGTCTGATTCTCTCAATATTGAAAGGGACTTAGAAATATATACAATACAATTCTTTGAAAGGGTTCCCTTTTGATAATAAAAACTTTGTTAAAGGTAACCTGCAACTAGGGCTTGGTTTTCATCATATCCCACATTTAGAAGATTATTGGAAAAATTGTGAAGATGAGCATGAGATTTGTAGGAGTTGGATGAGGTTGAATTTAAGGCAGATAATAACTGTAGACATCTAAATTTAATCACTTCCATATGATTAAATTTACTCCCTTCTCGTCTACCATATTAAAATATTAATTTATTAAATTAATATTACACCTCTTGTCTCATATCAGTAAAGTATTTAATTTAATAATTAATACTTTATCTTTCAAATTCTTCCTCTCTAAATTAAATAAATACACTAATTTATTTAATTTAGTCATTTTTACCCTTTTGATTTTAAATCAATTAAAAATTCTTCATTTTCTCTCTCCTTGTCACATCCTCCATGATCTTGCTCTAATCTGAATTAATTTAATTAATTCATGATTATGATGTGCATCCTCTTAATCAAAGATTAATGTCACATCCTCCTACATTTGCCACTTGCCTCTAATCTTCCATTAATTAGTCTAATCCAATATTTGCACAACCTTAACCAAGGTCATTAGCCAGATTTAGCACCACTTTTTAGCCAACCTTTGCATTTACCTTCTTTTGGCATTGACCCCCTTTCCCATGTAGATTCCCCTCTTTATATGTGAATTTTTAATTCACATTTATTTATCCTAGATTCCCTCTTTATATGTGAATTTTAATTCACATTCTATCCTTCCAAGGCTTCTAGAACCTTGGACTTGTCACAATCTCCACATGTGACCAAGTCCCACCTTTTTGGAGCCCACCTTTTATCCTTTAGATTCTCCTAAGAATGTGAATTTTAATTCACATTTATGTTTTCAACCACCTTTCCTTTTCCCATGTAGATTTTTGAGAAATTCCAAAATTCCTCAAATGTCCCTTTCACTCCCACTTGAGGACAAGGAATCCCTTTTTGAGGAAATCTCCTCACCCCCCAAGGTGCTTGGAAGGTACTTGTCCTTCCTCCACCTCATGTACCTTCTTGACACCTCACTTACACCTCATCTTCTCTTGGCCACTTCACCATCCACATGTCAAGATGTGAGGGCTTGTGGGTTCTCAACCCATCATAGCCCTTCATCTTGACTTTGTTGGATGCATCTCAACCGTTGAATTCTCTAGAGAATTCAAATTCTCCTATAAATACCCCCTCCTCAAGGGCATTTTTAACACTTAGCCATTTTATAACTACATGCTGCCAATTTGCATTCTCACTCATTTTACTATCATCTAGCCATTCATTCTAATCATTTTGCACATTCAATCTTGCATTTAGTCACTCAAGAAATCATCTAAGGAGCACACAAAATCATCCCGAGCAAGGGCCAATCAAGGAGTCGTCAACAGCAAGGAAGGTGAAATCATTTGCATCTTGTTTTATCCATTTTCCTTCTTGTTTCATCACTCTTTAGGCTAATCTTGAAGTGTCCTTAGTCTCTTATCACTTGCATTTTTAAGTTATTTTGCGCATTAGAGTAGGGTAAAACATTAAGGTACACAATAACATCCAAATTATATTGGGATACTAAGGTCTAGATGATGATGAATATGATCTATTGGATTCAATTTATGTTAATCATATACAAATGTAAATAATTGATTCTATAGACTAGAGTATTAAAGAAACAAAAACTATTGATGCAAAAACTATAGTGGTGCTTAGGAGAACTTGAGACTTGGTAGGAAGGAATACTATAGAGAAACATAATGCCCCAACTCCTAAGTCTCAAGACACTCAACATTAAGGAGAGAGCAACCAAATACCCACATCATCTGGTATACAATAATCTTATACTCAACAAATGACATCAAGAAGACAATGAGATGGTGATGGGGAACCCAAATATAAAGGTCTCCCAAAGAAGACTTGTGGAGAAGATGTTCCAGAACAAACACAAACAAACAAAGAGAAACATGTTGTAGAGGAAGAAGAAACAATCAACATATCTTATTCCCCTTCATAGGAAAGTGTTCCCTCTTCTCTTGATTCTTCTCCTCCTCTGAGTGAACCACCAAATTATCCTAGGGTTGTTCCTACTCCAAATTATTCTTATGCAATGAGAACTTCTAATATTCCTCCTCTTAGGAGAGTCTTACAATTCACTTCTAGTTCCAAATCCATGGCTACACCTACTTTTACCTCATGGTTAGAGAAAACTCTGTCCAAGAAAAGGAAAATATTTCAACTTAGTCTTCCTAAAAATGTTTTTGTTGGTCAATTATTTTACAAAAATCCTAAGCCTAAGAAACTAAAGACTACATCTAGGTTGTTGGAAGATGGCGATATTGGGAATATGTAAGTAGAAGTAGCACACCCCTCGGTGAAAAAAGAATGTAGACAAGCAATTGCTAGTGATTTCAACATCACTAGATTTAATTTAGAGCCTTCAACTAGGGATGGAGATGTGCATAATTTCCAAGTAACAATTGCTAGGTTGGTGGAAAGAACAACTAGAGACAAGCAAAGTAAGGATGAGTTGAAGCATTAGGTGAATATTTTGACTAATTTCTTGAAATTTGTATTAGATTTAGCTCCCCAACGAATTAGTCAAGCTAGTGCCACATTTGATCCATCTTCCATAAGAAATTAAATGGTGAATATGATACAAGGATATAAGGCTTATGGAAAGGTTACTAAAGAATGTGTTGCAAATATCTTAACTAAGGAACCAAATTTATCTCTAATATGAAGAAGGCATGTGAAGATATCAAAACATTGAAAACATAAGTTGATAAAGAGATTGCAACTGCTAAACACGAAGAATCAATTTGGGTGAAAACTGATAGTGACTTCAAATGAAAGTTAGAAATGGGTATAACCAAATTTTCCAAGGAGAAAATATTCCAAAATGCTAATGATAACAAATGTATTATGTGGAAGAGGAGCATTGAGTTAAAACTTTTTGTTCTAAAAAAAATACATTGGAACAAGGAAAGGAACTTAATGAGTGTAATATGATGAGGGTTGAGATTCAGAAAAACCTTTTGGGAATCAACATTCATCTCAAGAAAGAGGGGAATCCTAATGGTGAAGATGAAGAGACATTGAAGGGAAGCGTTAAAGTGATAGTTGAAACCCTCTGTGACAAACATAAATTCAATGTGGTAAGCATGAGGAGGCTCAGTGGTATTGACTTAGCATTATTTTAGTTTGGTGGACTTGCAACGACATACTCAGGGAAGATTGAGCCAATAAGAGCTAAAAAAGCTATTTGGAAATTATAAACCAAAAATTTCATCATTCCTTAGCATGGTGACATGCCTCCCATAGTAAAGTAATTTTATACATACCAAGCCAAAGTTGATGTGTTAGTTTCCCAATCACCTGGAGGAGTTGCCAAAAATATTCCACCTTAGCAATAGTCTCTTTTATTTACTTAAATATTTCACATGAACTTTTATGTTTCATGAAAGCTGAAAAGACTCTTATATTTGGTGGTTATTTCAAGAAGCGACCACTCTTGCTTTATTATATATGTAATTTGATGCAAATGAAAACTCTCTTAACAATTTTTGAATATAGATACAAAAAAATATAAATCTTATGTTTGTGAATGTATAGCTTGGGATCATTGAATAAATGAATGAAATTATCATAATCTATGTGCTCTGATAAAATTTTGAATTTATTTCATTTCTTTGTGAATGTATAATTTCTATTATTTGTGTGATCCATTTCCATTTCGCTATCATCTTTGGTTATGAAATTTTAGTTTAAGCAAAAGTCAGGATGGCAATGACGACTTTAATGAATATGTGGTGTTTTATCAAGGTTTCTCTATCGGATTGATGATCGATCCTTGTAAATGGAATATGATGTGGGAGATTCAACTAGAATTCCCAAGGAAAATAGGATGATCCCAAAGTCATATAGGTCATTTTCATGGGATATGAAGTAGTTTGTGTTATACACTTTTGTGATTGCAATTTATTTGTTGAGATCAATTTTCTGAAAAGAAGAATTTGATATTTTTCCTTTCTTGCTTTCTGGTTAAAATCATACCCTATTTATATTTATTTTGAAAACAAATTATTCATCAAAAGAGGGAGTTGTACCTCATAAAATTTAGAGAGAATCTATTTCCTATAAAAATAGTTTACTCAATTGTTGACAACTGATATGCATTTAATTGGGTAGTACAATTAAGAATTCAAGTTTTGAGAAAGTATATAATCTGTTAACCAACAATGAATAATCTGCATATCATACTAAATAGCATAATTTTACACTTTATAATGGAGTAAGGCTAGGCGATTCTTGGTGGAGGTAAATTAGATTAAATTAATTTGATATACATTCTTATTTTCTTTCATTTTGATGTGCACATACTTCATTGAGATTAGGTCTATTTGATAATTAGATTTGGATTCTTGATTGTTGTTTATTGTCTCTTATTTTATTGAATTTATTGAATTCATTAATCATATTTAATTTATTCTTATTCACATTTTGGAACACTCGATGGGACCCATGTCCTTGATTCGACATTTCAATTGAGTTTCTTTAAGTTTCAGGTTATAGGTTATAGTGACACAATTAAACCCAAATCGACATATTTGATACGCAAAATGACACATTTGATGTTATAGTGGTGCATTGATATCTATAAGCTTGCAATTGATTCCTTGTTGTCTATTTGTAGATACAATTTTCCACAAAGTGACACATTTGTAATTGGTAAATCAATGCATTTAAAAAAAGGCTCACATTTGATTTGGTAGATCAAAACTTAAAAAAAAAGGCTCACATTGAATTTGAAGGATTGACACTTTTGAAAAAAGGCTTTCATTTTATTGTGGAGTGATGCATTTGATATTTACAATGACACATTTTAAATTCATAATGACGCATCTAACAAGTAAATCGACACATTTATAATTTATAGTGATGCCTTTAAAAGTTATAGTGACGTATTTGATTTTGTTATTTTGATTTTATAACCCTAACTTTTACTTGATATTTTGGAAATAACATATCTTTACATCTTATCAAACATTGGGAGAAGACTAGTAAAAACATACTATTGATGAATCTAATGTAGGGAAAAAAACTTAATTGCATTGATTTCTACATTAGTTCACACTTCGTTTGGTCTAATTAATGAATTATGTCATTTTTGGTGAACTTATAGTGTGTATGCTCTCTCCTTGCTCTTTGTACAAGCTTGGAGATTAAAAGTGCTCACAGTTTTATACATTTCAATTACACTTAAGGAGTACTAGTAAAGTATGTTCTCTTATGTTTGGTGTAATCCTAAGAATTAAAAACACTAGCATACTCTTTTTATTTTATAATAGGATTTCTACTTGGGGATTTCATCAACCCAAGGGTGACCTCAACCACATTTACTCATGGGTTATATAAAAGGGGAGAATGATATTTGTACCTCTAGGTATGACTAGTGTCATTCAAGCCAAGCCAAGAGACGATCAGTCGGTTGAGGCATGTTTGGTGAGAAGAGGGGAGACCCCCTCATCTCGAGCACTAATAACACATGCTAAATATTCTCAAAACCACTAGGAACCTTGTTTTAGAGACCTAAGATTGGTGATTGTTAATCTAGTTGTGGTGTAAGGTACTATCATGTCTGAAGTTACTCAACATGTATTGTCTTGAGGAGAGATAAAATTTATTTGGAGGTACAAAAACCTATAATATAAGGAGGAAGTTATACCTTGTGTCATTAGAGACCTACCTATTCCTTCTTGAGAGTGGTGCATGCAAGCACAATCATATGATATTTTATTGCTTGGGCCCACACTAGTGCGACACACCTTTAATACCAGCTACAGTGTACTTATTGGCATGTTTTTATTGTAAAGAACCATGAATAAAAATCATAGCATCACCTTGGATTCATTTTTCTATTATTTTGTACTATTTTTTTCTCTTTCCAATCAAAATAAGTTAAAATTAGCCTTACAACTTGTCAAAATCAATCAAAATCAGCCAAATCCTTACAAAATTTTAGTTACAATCACAAAAATATGCATTTGATTGTTATTGTGATGCATCTACTATTACAATGACAAATTTGACTATTTTTCATTGTATTTGATTATTCTTTGTTGCATCTGACTATATTGAATCACATATGATACACAATGTTGCATTTGATCTATGGATTGATGCATTTGATAGTACTTGGATGCATATGATCTAAGACCTTATAAAGTTGTTATGTCAATATAAAACCTAATTTTCACATAGTGACACATATAATAGCATAGTGACACCTTTGAAACACACAATGACGCCTTTAAAACACACAATGATGCCTTCAAAATCTATAATGATGCATTTGAACCTAGTTTGAGCCATCTAATATTTATATTGATGCATTTGAAACCTATAGTGAAACTTTTGAAACCTATAGTGGTGCATTTGACTATGTAAACATTTTTTAAAATACTCAAAATTTTAGTTGTGCATAATTACTAAGCACACATACCTAGGATACGAGACATGGAATATAATAGACTTGTAACCAACATCCATCATTCAAACAACAAACAAAATTGTCATATCTATTTCATACCATTTCTTCTTGGAATTTTAGGATTACCTATCTTATCTTTGGACAAACATCAACATTATCATAAAAAACAAACATCAACCCACCAACAACCAATATCAATCATAATCTCATCTATATCTCCCATCTTATCTTTAGTTTAGTTTTTTGCTTGGAAGTCAACCTTTTGAAGTAGATAGTTGGATTAACGTCAACATCTGTGAGAAAATTAGCTTAGTAGTATTTTCTTGGACTCATTAGTCTAGTACAATAAAAAACCATCATTAGCTTCTATCCAAATGGAGACCTAGGTTAGTTTTGAATTTTAGAGGTTTTTTATCTTCCATCAATCAAACAACATCAACATCACTTTTTCTCCAAATCTACCTAATCTATCTTTCATAGTCCATCTTGAAAAATACCATTCATATCACATGACCAACCTTCACTTACATCAATATTTCACAATTTCATAAAAATTGCATGCCTATTACAAGGTCATAATGCTAGAAAATCATGAAGTTTAATCCTAGTATTTCAAGCATTAGTGCACCCATGGGATTATCAAACCAAATTTTAGAATGCCTCATCATTTATTTGATCCTAATGAATACCAAAATTCACAATCACAACCTCAATATCCCATAATTATCATAGAAGAAATTGCAAACAAACCTATGGAACGTGAGGAATTGACTGAAGATAAACTTTAAGGAATGCAACAATATCCCTCCTTAGCTAGAACACTAGATGCCCTCATTGCTTCAGATCCCAACACTTAATTTCTTAGACTTTCACAAAATGAAAAGTGCTATGCTACCTTTAGATTACAACATAGCTACACTTAGGGAACGAGCCCTCACACATGTCATGTCATCTAATATTTCATCAAATGAGAACATACCTATCGTTTAAGCTATTAATGAAGCTATACCACAACCTTCAATACCAAAAATACCTAGTCAACCATCTAGACCATCTTATGACATGGATTTGATACCATTTTCCAAAAAAATACATAAATACACTTTAGCAAAACCCAAACATAAACAATCAAACAATCACACATATCACAAATCCACCAAACACAAACATTCCTCATGAATTTACACACAAAACCAACCAAACAAACATACATGTATCAAATCCACCAAACAAAAACATTCCTCATGCATCACCAATCAACACATCAAACTACATAAATCATCATTTCATAGCCCCAGCCACCACATATCATGTGCCTCCCAACATTCCATATATGCTACACACATCAAATATTAAAACGATCGTATATAATCCCAATCATTCATATCAACCCCCTATTTCACAAATTCCATCACTTAACATTTCAAAAACAAGATTCCACATCCAACATACCCAAAGCTTCCAACATACCACATCTAACAAAAATATAAGAACACACATCCCCCAACAATAATTCATTCCACAATCTCAATCTCAATCTATTCCATTCACTATCCCTACACAAACAAATATCCCTCAAACTCAAAAATATTCGTATAATAACATTCCACAACAATAATTCTTCCAAAAACATCAAAACCCCTCATGAAACATTCCTCAAAAACAAAACATACTTCAACAACAAAGCATTCACCAACACCAAAACATCCCATACATCTCATATAACATCCCTCAAAACATTCCCCAAAACTAAAATCCATCATATAATTCTTCATCTTTTCATCAACATCAAATGTACAAACCCATCTAACCAACCACCAAACACCCCAAATGATGACTTGGTATTACAAATTCAAAGATTACACCAAAATATGACCAACGTGTAACTAAGACAAATGAAGAAAAGCTACACCCTTGAAGACACTTTTACTTACCCATTTGATAGAATAATAGCTATGTTACCATTCCATCATAACTTTGAAATGCCTAAATTTAACAAATACAAGGGACACAGAGATCCACGAGGAAATATGTGAGAATTTTACATAGCATGCTTAGAGGTTGCATAAAATGACACACACTTAATGCACCTCTTTCCTAGAAATTTAGGAGGACAAGCAATATAATGGTTCTCCCACCTACCACATGGTATTAAAAAATTCCACAAACTTTCTAAAAAATTTATTGTTCATTTATCTTACAACATAGAATACAAAGTTACCATGATTGGTTTACATAACACAAATGGCCTATTCTTGAAAAGAAACTTATGAACATATTTATTCAAAATCTTAACATTGAAATTGGCTTTCACTTAACCATACAAAATACCAACACCTTTGATGAAATCATAAAAAAGGGATCACCATTGAGAAGGCTCTTATTGCTAAGGGACTTGTTAAAATATACAAGGACAACAAAGATCATACATCAAACTCTAATGAAAAACCTCATTTATGGGATAAGAACAAGAATATTGCCAATGATGGTGTCATGGACACAAAGTTTGTACAAAACATACAATCCCCACAAACAATCAATAAAATAGCCATAATGTGAATCCTCCAAAAGGACCACTAAGACCAAACAACACCACTAGATGTAAATATACTCCCCCAATTGAGACATTATTGAATAACTTAATTCAAACAAACCTTATCAAGCTTCCAGATCTTAGACAATACAATAAACCTTAATTTAAACCCCTATAGTATAATGATAATTATTACTATAAATACCATAGGGTAAAGGGTCATAAAACACCAAATTACATGAAACTAAATAATCTCATACAAGACCTCATTGAACAAGGAGAATTAAACATTGAACAATGTCTTGGAAATTCTAGAAGTAATGATCTAGGAATTTACAAGGACCCAATCTCAAACTATGGTAAAGGAAAAGACTCAAGTAAATGAAGGGAACATAATAAAGTCAACCACTCATATGATAACATAGTAGGGAATATCCAAGAATCTAATAACCATGGTATTTCTACCACTATACCTAGTAGACATCTTGAGTGTGGAGTCACTACGCGATGAGGCAAAGTCACTCTTCAAGTAGTTACACCATAACCCAATATCATAACTACATTATTACTAGCTAAGTACAATATTATATATCATCTTAAAATAAAATTCCAACTTGAATATCCATATTATAACTCCTTAGGATCTCTCTAGCACATAAACAAGTCTTAGACAAGACACTTCTAGAATCATTTATTCCTAATAACAAGAATACTTAAATTCCATGCCCTAGTAGTAGATATTTCATCTATAGATCACCTCGTATTCACTGAAAAGGGCCTTCCTTCCACAACCTATCATAAGCGAGCCATACATATCTAGAATTCTTTGTCCACAAACATAAAATCAAGAGTCTTGAAAGAGGATGGAGCAGGATTAAAAATTTGTCCTTCGAAACTTGTAAAACAATTGGGAAACTCCAATGGAGTTATTGATAAATAAAAGAGCATTTCCATTAGAGAATATCATGGAAATTAACATAAATTAGAAGGGATAATGAAACTTCCTATTCAAGTTGGTCCCTCTATTGCAAAGATTGCATGTCAAGTATTGGACCTTGATTTAGCATACTATTGTGCAGTTTTCGCACACGCCCCACTGAAAGTAGAGACCCTCATTTTCTTTCGCTCTTGGTGTTTTTGGCCCTTTGATTTTGAGGATTTACCTTGCCTTGGCATGAGCTTAAAATGTTTATCTTGCTTGCCTAAGTGATTCCCCCAAGTTGCACTTCGAAAATCTTAAGTTTTGAGTGAAATTCGGGTTTTTACCCCATTTCAGAATTTTCCGCTCCATCCGGATTTTCTCGGATTTCACTTAGAGCCTGGAAAAGTGAATTAACACCGCAATTCAGGAAATTTGGGACTTCGTGGATTTCCGCCTGGACCAGATTTTTCTGAAATTATGTTTTATCGTCGGGTCTCCAAGTTTCTTCAACTTGTCTTGTCAAAAGCATTTATGGTCACTTGTATGAATTGTGAGGGATGTATTTAATTGATTTTTGGGGATTTTCTTGCCATTGTGCTTTATCATTTGTGTTCTATTGAGTTGGAGAGTTCAATCTTGTGCTACTTGGATGAATTTCATGTGTTGAACCTCAGGATTGTGGGATTTGATTTGTTTTCTGGGCGTTAGTGTTGTCAAAGCTTGCTTGGGCATTTGGGATTGCTATTTGTCATTATTATAATCAATTTCCATTTCATCAAATGGTATGTACACATTGCCCATCTTTTGATTGATGAATGTGAGTGATCCTTCGGCATTTTGGATATGATTGAAGTTTGAATTTTTGTGTGTTTAGGTATTCCGAAGCTAGGGTTGCATGATGTTAATTAACTTGATGATTCCCCAAGTGAGTTTTGTGCTTTCTTTTCACTTTCATCTTGCTTTCTTGTGGGCCATGATTATACTTTGAAAACTAGCCGTTGAGTGACCTAGACCCTAAGCTTGTTTGTGCATCAATGGTGGATCTGTAGGGTTTCATACCTAGGGCATCGACATTCCCTTTCAATTCACTTTAAGAGGAGGTTTAAGTTCAATGAAAATCAATAGAAGGTTCAGGTCAAACTTGTTGGAGCCCCAAATTCCTCAAATTTGTGATCTTTCGATCAATTTGAGTGGGATCGTGTAAAAACGTCAATATTCAGGTTTTCCTTCAGTTTTGGGATTTTCCTATGCTGGTGGATTTTCTCGAGCTTCCTTGTCCCCTCTGTTTTCCTGGAATGAGTTGAAAGTTTAGAATCTTGCCTTCTTCGTGGATTTCCGTCGTTCCCATATTTTCCCGATTTCTCCTTCGTCCCTTTGTTTCCCCAAAGTTTATATGATATTGATGTTTTCGCAGAATTCCAGTCTGGCCGAATTTTTCTGAACTCTTTGGAAAAATTTGTGGAACTTAGAGATTGGGTGAGATGGATGAATTTAACAATGAATTCTTAACATTCCATGTTTTAAATTGATAGATTACAATGTTTTATGCATCCTTTATTCATTTTGATAATCAATTGTTGATTTTGTGCCTTATTTGGGAAAATCCGCCTGGTCTGGAATTTTTTGAAGTTCCTCCTAGATTGGTTTTCCCTAGTTAGCTCTGAATCTTGAACTTCTCAGTTTGGTGGTTTATAGTTGATTTGATGGTTTTATCATGATTTTGAGCTAACACTTTGATAAATATGTTATCAACAATTGGTTTTTTATGTTAATATTCGATGGATGCAGGCTGAAGCTAGCAAGGCAATGACTGGAATGGATAAGAGTGATATGGAGGGATCCTCTATCTAAGAAGTAGAAAGAGTTAAATTGGACATCAAGAGCAGGATCTCAGAAAGTAGGATAGCCTCAGTCTAGTCTGAAGTTCAGACACAAATGTAGGTCGATGGGACTATGAAGAGTTTAAGGCAAGGATGGCACAAAAGGATCTTCCAGTGTTGGCTAGGAGATTAATGGAATCAGGTTTATCCCATGTAGCAGGATTTCCATCCATAGTTCAGTGTTATGAGTTGGTATTGGAATGTGTCCGACACTATGATAGAGATTCGCAGAGGATAGTTAGTCCTCAAGGGAGAGTATTGGATAATCTTAACCCTGTCTCCATTGCATAGACTTTCAATATACCTGATAGATCACATGTAGTAGCATTCAATATGGAGGCAGCTAAAAGGTGCTATGAGGAGGAGACTGTTAAGTCACAAGAGGTTATCAACTCTTGGCTTGAGAAGCAAAAGTCTCATTTCTAAAAACTGCCTAAGCAGTTGCACAAAGCAAAGTTTAAACAAGAAGTATATGATGCATTGCTTAGCCGGGTGGTAGGCCTGAAGAGTGCAGGTATGTTCGAGAATTGGATGGTCAATGTGATTGTGAGGATGGAGCAGGAAAATATTAACTATCATTGGGAAAGAGTTATAAGTAGGGTGATTCATGAACAAATGTGCAATGTGCTACAGACTAAGACATTCACCATGACTTCCTATTTAGTGTATGCACTTGCATGATTCCATCCCTATAAAGGATTGAGCACAAGAGGAGTATTTGGACAGAATGTGATTTATGAAGTTTATCCTTAGTTGCACTTAGGAAGCTCAAGTTATAGGAGGGTGAATGATGCACTCACCATGCATATCACTAGATTGCTCCAAGGTGCAGAGCATGTAAGAATATCAGTTGATGCTAAGGAGTTGATAAAAAAGTATGGGGCATGGTTCATACAGTTTCCCACCTTCTCCTACATAAGAATTGATGGTTGTCAAAGAGCTCCATACAGGCTTCCAAGGTACCCCACTGACCATGTTATACTTCTAAAAGTTACAAGGAAAATATGTGATTTTGATGCCATTGTAAAGAAAGATAAGCATAAAACTGGATTTGGTGGAGATTTTCCTTTGAAGATAGGTACTAGCGAGGTATGTCCTTCAATTAATTCAGCCTATGCTTCTGAGGAGGAAATGAGCACTCTTGGGTTGTCTTACCATTCCAAAAGGTTGGGTTTTGATATCACTGGTGAAGCACAAAAGAAAGCCAGCAGGGAATACCACCACAGAGATGACATAGAGGACTATTGGGCCAATAGCAAGGATGAGTTTGAGGTAAGAAAGAAGAAATTCTCTAGACTCCCAATTGATGTGGTCCGAATGTATAGTGTGAAAATGGTTCCCGATCAAGTGGAAGATGATGGGGACATAATCCAAAGTCATGATTATGAGCCAATCAAGGATAGCCCAATTGGAGAAGTAGATTGGCTGGAAGAAGAAAAGACTGAATTAGATAAAATTATGACCCCTGTGGAAAGATACACCAAGTTGTGGCTCAAGCACAAGGTGTGGGAGCTTGAAAGTGAAGGTGTGCCATGCACCTATAATTTGATAGGGGATCTAAAATCCCATTCCACTTCTGAAGAGTCTGTTGAGGAAGATCCTAAGGGAAAGACCAAGTTGGATTCTCCTTTTAAGATTAAGATCAAAGGTCCTTAGGTAGAAGAGCAGCAAAAATAGAGGAAACCAAAAGCAAAGAAGAGGACTGCTACTTCAAAGACAGAAAAATCTATAGAGAAGGAACCCGGTGAAGGAGAAGAAAAGGACGGTGCCCCAACACCTAAAAGGAGGAAAACAATAAGGGGTTCGAGAAAGAAGGGTGGACCTTCTGAGGAGAAAGGTGATGCTGATCCTTCAATAGTGTTAAATGTAGAAAGTTCTAGAGAGAAGACGCAGGTATACACAAGGAGATCAAGAACTCCTCCCAAGGACAATGTGCCAAAGAAGGATATTCCTCCAACAACCTTTGATGCAAAAAAGCATAAAGAGAATTCTCTACCCCATGAGCCACATGGTGCATCAGAACAACCAACAGATGTGGAGCACCTGTTAAGTCAAGGGGAAAAAGAATTTCAAGAAGGTGACCTTCATAGTGCAGCTACAAAAATAGAGAAAATTCTACAGACTCCCTTGGTAACTTATGAGGATTCTCTTGCTAAAAGTGAAGACAGACCTCTTCAGACAGAGGAAATTCTTGTTAAGACTCCATCACCAGTGCATGTAGAAGAGGAGCATGGCAGAGAAGAACAAGATAAAGATGAAGAGTTTCCTGAGAAGTAGGAAGATGCACCCAAAGGTCGGCAGGAAGAAGTGGGATAGAGTGAAGTACAGTCAGAATCTAATGTTCTAGGTTGGCTTGACAAAGAAATAAAGAGAAAGCAAATTGTTTTGGATGATACCCCTCCCAATTGGGATGAGCTACTAGCAAAGATAGGAAAAGGTAAAGGAAAGAAGAAGGCCAAAGTCATCTCCAAGATTGAAAGAAATGAAGCAAACAATAGGGTGGTCCACATTGCTACTCTTGCCACTGAAAATAATAGAGATGAGATTACTGGGAGTGACTACAACATGCAAACCATCAACCTAGGACCCGCCTCCATGGAACAGGATATTGAAGAATATGAGGGTTCAAGTGCAACAATCTTGGGAAGATTGAGGAAAGAATCACAAGCTAAACATGAGTTGAAGAAAAAAAATGAAAGACTTGAGAAGTATTTGGAAGATTTAATGAAACCCCTGCAATCCATTAATTCCTCATCTTCTGCTGCAAGTTTCTTGCTCCAAAAGACTATATCTGAACTGGAGAGAATGAAGGCTACCACTCTTGCCACAGTGAACTAGCTACAAGGGGTGCAAACTAAAGGAGATGATGCTATGAAATAAATCCTTTCAACTGGAGGAGATGCAATGAGGGAAAAAGATTGGTTGAAATATGTACTTGCTCAGGATAAGGAGGATGTAGATCTCCTGTTGCAAAAGACGAAGACCATCATGGAGTTCACTAAGGATAAGCTGGTGAGTGATGGAATTCTCGCTTTCTCTAGAGCTACAAAACCTTGGGAATGGTTTGAAGCTTTGCAAATAAGGCAGAAGGTTTTGAAAAAGATATATACTTAGAGGAGGAAAATTGAGGATGCCCTGACTGATATCCATGATAGATGCATCTCATTCTTTGAAGTAATGATAGGAAGAAGGAAGTTCGCACCAAAGAATTTGAGCTTTGAATAGTTGAAATGGTGGCGAGATGTATATTCTCTAGTCATTGAGGATCCAGTTATTGAGCACCAGTTGGATGATGCGGCCACTTATATTGTAGTCATTGAGAACTATCAAACTAATAGGGCTGAATGGGATAAGTCGATGGAACAATCAAGAGAAAATATTAATTCCATCAAAAGGAGAATTAAGGTTTTTCCTTTACCACTTGTGGCCAACTTGGAAAAAGGTGCTTTTGATGGTGCATGATAAGGTGTATCAAAATAAAGACAAAGGGGAAGGTAGTTAATGCAAGGCTACATCAGAATTTGTGCTTCCCTATTATTTTGCATGCATTGGTCTGAGCTACGTTGGAGATCCTAGACCGACCTAGATGGAATTCATGCATTTAATGCATATTTTATCTTATTTTGAATTCCTCTTGGCCGACTTGTTTTATGGCCATTTATTATTATTATTGTAAATTCTACTTAGGCCGACATGCCTTGAGGGTTTCTGTTAATATGGCATTTTGCCTCATTTGTAAGGGCTAGAGAAAAAGGATAGATAGTTTGATGCTAGAGCAAATTAAGCAGTAGACCAAAAGTTAGAAGTTAGTTCATTTTGAGCAAGTGTTGTAACAAAATACTTGAATTGTTGCTACTTTGGGTGATTCAACACAATTGGAGACATTGTGCTTTTGGTGAATTCTCTTGTGTTGATTTATCTTGCATGGTTCTTGTGATTCTATCTTTGGAATTGCTTAATTTATTTGATATGTGCATTAGGGTTAATGTTAGATAAATTGATAGTGTTTATGATTTAGTACTTGAAGTGTTTGCAGCAATCCCTGGTCCATACTTTTTGCAACCAACTGATTGTTAGTTTCATTGCAAAGTTAGCCTGGACTTTTATATTCATTGTGGTTAGTTCAATTGTGGGGGTTTATTCATTTTGACTGCAATAGGGTTGTTTTGAATGAATGTTCATGATCTGAAAATATTTAACACTTTAGAAGATTGCACTGTTTCTATAAGATTGCAGATCCATTTGGGTCAAGTAGAAATAAGTTTTTAAGGGATTGGTCCATTTCGAGTGTTTGTCATTTGCATTGTTAATCTTAGGTTTAGTGTTAAATCTAGAAATCTCTTTGAAACCATTATCTTTTGTTATTTCTTCGGTCATTTGGGTTAAATTTAGGATTGAAGTATCGTCATCTTGCTAGATCCGATAAATCAAAGATTCAATATTTGCTTGTAGTAAGGTCCCATTGTGATTACCAACATTTTCAAATTTATCACTGAGTTGTTTATGCATTATCAAGACCTGACGTTAGAGACCTTGGGGTTATCTTTAAAGGCTTACTGGTAGAGATTTACCTTTCAAGAGAGATAGGATATTATATTTTGTCTAAGTTGTTGCTATGCATAAAACATCATCAACAGATTGGCACTAGAAGGAGGTCCTGAATAAGCAAGCTGGATCAATTTTTGTCTGTCATCTCTCCTGAAAGATTCAGAGGAAGAACTAGATCTATTCCAAGAGAGGAGGAATTTCAAGAGTTACCAGTCCCTACTAGGTCAAGAAGGACCAACAGAAGGGGAGAATCATCATCCACCTAGCCATCTCCATCATCCCCATCTTCATCAAGTTCATCTTCATCTGAGTCTAAGGACATTCCCATTCAACAGCCTTAGCCAACCATAAACTAGCCATTACCACCCCCACCTTCACCAATGGCTTTCCTAGCTAATAACCCATCTCCATTGAGTTTCCCTAATTATAATGTCATGCCCAAGAATCCTGAACACTTTTGTTCAAAGTTCCATGTTAATGATCCCAATAGAACTGCTGAGGAACACATTAGGATCTATCAGACTGGCCTTAAGGATAGAGGAATCAATCATGAGGATGTAGCATGCAGACTCTTTCCTTATTCCTTGGGAGAGGATGCATTCTATTGGTACAATCATTTGCCTGTTGGGTCTATCCAGAATTGGACTGAGCTAGAGACTGTATTTTTGCAGAATTTTAGGATTCCCATTAGTCCCAATGAGCTCTATCTTCAATTCACTAATGTTAAGAGAGAAGTCCATGAGCTTATAGGGCCCTTTAACAACCGGTTTCATTGTGCCTATACCCAACTGTAGGCTCCCTATGTTGTTGATGAAGCCACTGCTTTAGAAGTCTATTATGAGGGACTTGATAGTCTGACAGCTACCTTCATGAAGTGGAGAAACAATCCTCCTGATACTCTACTTGATGCATACACTGAGGCTGTGAAAGTTAGTACTGCTTTAAGGAAACATTTGTCTAGGCCTTTACCATCATAAGGACCTGCTGCTCACCCTGGACATGTCCCAGCTCTCAACCAAGCTCTCGCTAATCACCCCCTATCATGAATCTAGTACCTCAGTTGCCTCTGGTCCCTCACCCAAGACCTCCTATGAGTCAAGTTTCACCCACAATCAACTACCCTCAACAACGTGTAAATCAACCTCTACATCCACAGCCCTAGGCTAGTTTTCCCACGTATCTACAAAATGATGAATTATTAAACCAATCACTAAATGCCAATACTGTAGTAGGATATCCCCAAAATAATGCGAGTCAGCCTCCATACAGTAATCCTGACAAGGAGAGACTGGATGAATTGTCTGAACAAGTGAAGAAGCTGAATATGGAGGTAACTTATTTGAGGAACTAAAATAGTCAGTTGCAAATTGCTCAGAGGAATATGTAGTCTAATCATAGTAGAGAAAGTTGAGAAAATCAACAAGGACAACATTTTGATAGGGGGAAACATCCTGAAAGGGGATATAATAATGAAAGAGGATATAACAATGAAAGAAGATATAATAATGACAGAGGGTATAATAATGACAAAGGACAAAATTATGATAAAGGACAATCCTCAAGTCAGAACTTTGATAGAGGGAAAGGTGGTGGACAAGGGTTCGACAGGAGACAACCACCTAGACAAAACAAGACTTGGAATATGAGGCCTAATAATGGAGGAGTCCCCACCCCATTGGATCAGCCAGCCAATCAACTAGTCAATCAACCAGTTAATCAAGAGAATCCTCCTAATGGTGTGTATTTGGCTGAGGCTGCTTTATCAGGATGGTGTAGGCTCCATAAAATGAGTAAACATTTTGAGTTGGATTGTCAAGAGTTCATAAAATAGCTTCAATCTTTTAGTATGAAGTAGAGAATAATGCAGGTAGTAAAAAAATGGTGTCATCTACTCCCTATGATTCATTAGTGTTGGTACTGAATCATGCTTCTTTTCCACAAAGTAAGGAAAATGTACCTAAAGAAGAATCTAACCAGCTAAAGGAAGAGGCAGACTAGGTGTGCAATGGGGATGAGATTACACAATTATTTGATGAAAATATAGTGAATGATAATGGCCCCAAGGATGAAGAAGAAGCTTATGTTGAAGAGGTATAGACATTCTAGAGGCCTGTTAAGAAGTATGATTTGAGGGACTTGCCACACAAACGTCCACAGGTTGGAGGCCCCTTCACCACCTCGATTCCATCGAACAACTTCACTACACCTCCATATCTTAATGCCAACAATAATCCGTCACTTCCTCAGGTGTCTAGGCAATACTTATCTCAAGATCAAGGGCATATAGACATGCCAAAAGAGAGAGGTGTTGATGCAAACAAGGACAAGGTGGTGGAATACCCAAAGGAGACCCCTGCTAATTTGAGTGAGGAACAGTTGGCCATGTATTTTGCGGAGAACTCAGAAAACTAAAGGTAAGTCTCTCTGAATTTGAGTTATTGAGAGTTCCAACCATTAGGAATGTAGTTCTAGGAGCTTATAATGCAAATTCCATATCACAAGATAAATTAGTTAGTTAAAGTGTCAACAAAGCACCTAGTTCTCAATCGGTAGGAAGAAAAAATCAAACTCATAATCAAGTCCATGTGCCTCCTGGAGATAAGGGAAAAGAGGACAAAACTCAAGTTTCTCAAGTGGATACTCCCTTAACTCTATTTCAAGGGAAAACAAAAACTCCCCCATTCCTGATCTTTGTTCATATATTTGGTAAAAACTTGCATAACTATTTGTTGGATTCTGGTGCTTCCACCAATGTAATGCCCTTTGGTGTCTGTAGAGCTATGGGTATTACTCCTGCTGATTCCCAAAAGAAAGTTACACAATTGGATAGAACCGAAGTTAATGTTGTAGGGAAGTTAAATATGATTCATATGCATGTTGCCTCTGACCCTAGAATTCAATAGGTTATTAATATACAGGTGGCTAATATACCCGATGCTTATGGAATGATTTTGGGAAGAGACTTCACTAGGGCCTTGAATGGATATGTCTCGACTGATCACTCTCACATGTGGCTTCCCTGGAAGGGAGTGCCAAATCAAATCAGAATTGAAAGAGAACCCAAAATGAAATACATGATCACAGAATATTAGAACACCTCCAATGAAATTCTGATATCAGAAGTAAGTATGTGTAATTATGTGCTTGCAACTCCTTTTGAAGAGTCAAATGCAGAGGAAGTCCTTATGTTGCATGCTATGCCTATTGATCTCACAACATAATCCAGTGGTATTGAGGCCTTGTAGAACTAGTTGAAAATAATGATGATCCTAAAGATAAACAACCCAGTTTGCTAGATAATTTTCAAGAATTCATTCAAAAGTGCATTGAAGATTAGGTTCAATTGGGTAGAGGAATGAATTTTGGAGAACTACTCTTTCCAAATTGGTGTAGGGTTTATAATGCCTCCCATTGAGAATTGGATTGTTGCTTGTGCCAGGTTGCAATGGAACAAATACAGAAGTGTATCAACCCCACTCCAACAGTCAAAATTAATATCCAGAATGCCCAAGAGGATCCTAAAGGAAAAAGAGTGATGCTTTCTGAAGAACCATCCAGCAGCAACAGTGCAAGAGATGTAGCAAGAAAGTTTGTAGTTGCTAGTTGTTGGACTTTAAGATTTGATGAATCCAAATCAAAGCAAGGAGCTGGGGCAGGATTTGAGCTAATTAGTCAAAGAGGTAAGACTTTCTTTGCTGCTCATAGACTTCAATTTCATTGTATGAATAATATAGCAAAATACGAGGCTTTGGTCCATGGGCTATTAATGGCATTAACGAAAAGGGTCAAGATTTTGCAAGTCTTTGGGGATTATGAGTTAGTGGTTAAGCAAGTTAGGAGACAATACTCTTGTCATGATAGAAGAATGAACAATTATAGACATAGAGTATGGGACCTTATTGAAAGATTTGATGCCTTCAACATTTAGTTGATACCACGCAATAAGAATCAAATGACTAACTCTCTTGCTCAGGTAGCTAGTACATTGCAACCTTTGTCTCTTTCTGGTTTGAAGAAGTTTATGGTGGAACTGACCCCAGTACCTTCAATACCTGACAATATCACCAATTTCTAGGTATTTGAAGATGATAAGCATATCTTAGATTTTATTACAAGCACAGAGGTCTTTGCTTCTCAAATTATTGATGAAACTAAACTCCAAGAAGTAGAGATGGATTTGGAAGGGGTAATTAATCTAAAGATCAATACCATTCCCAGAGGAATGCTGCAATTAGAAAGGATTTTTGATCTGGATAAGGTTAGAGATCAAGAATAGGATGCCAAGAAAGAGCCCATCAGTGGACAATGTGAAAAGTATAATATGGGAACTTAGGATGATGTAAAAAATGTCTTCATTGGTAAAGTATGTACTCTAGAAGAGAGGAAAAGCATAATCGATGCATTACATACATATCAAGATGTAATAGCCTAGAGTTATGAAGACTTGAAGACCTATGATACATCAATTATAACTCACACTATCCCTCTCAATCCAGGAGTAAGACCCTTCAGACAGAGGTAGAGGCCCATCAATGCTCTACTGGAACCAATAATTCAAAAGGAAGTGCAAAAGCTGCTATCTGCCAGAATCATATTTCCAGTTAGACATTCAACTTGGGTTGCAAACTTGGTTCCTATACAAAAAAAGAATGGTGAAATTAGACTTTGTATGGATTTTAGGAACCTCTACAGAGAATCAGAAAAGGATAATTATCCAGTACCTTCACTGGATGAAGTACTTCAGATTGTCAATGGATCTCAGATGATGTCTTTCTTATATGGCTACTCAGGATACAATCAAGTTATGGTGCAATATGAGGATAGACATAAGATTGCTTTCACCACCAAGTGGGGCACTTTTTCCTACAAGAGGATGCCCTTTGGCTTGATCAATGCTAGAGCCACCTTCCAGAGAGCCATGGACATTGCTTTTAAAGACATAATTGGTAAGTGCATAATCATTTATATGGATGATCTAACAATATTTTCCAAGAAGAGAGGTGATCATATAGCGAACTTATGAAAAGTGTTTCAGAAATGTAGAGAGTTTGGTATATCTCTCAATCCAAAGAAATGCATCTTTGGAGTTACAGAGGAAAAATTGCTGGGGCATGTTATCTCTAAAAAAGGAATTTCCATTGATCCAGAATGAGTGGAAGCTATACTCAAGATCTAGCCACCTACTAGCAAGAAAGAAATGAAATCATTCTTTAGAAAAGTCAACTTTGTAAGGAAGTTCATCACTAGATTCACATAAATAGTCAAGCCACTGAATGCAATGTTGAAGTAGGAGGCCAAAGTTGAATGGAATATAGAGGCTAAGGAAGTATTTGCAGAGATAAAAAGGGCTATTGCTGAAGCCCTAATTTTGGTGAGTCCAAATTATGCTAAGCCATTCTATATATATTCATTTGCTTCTGATCACTCCTATGCTGCTATGTTGACTCAAAAATCTGACCAAGGAAATAAACATCTCATAACATTCATGAGTGCATCATTGAAGGATGTAGAGTTAAGGCACCCGAGTGTGGAAAAGAAAGCTTACACCTTAGTCATAGTTGTGAAGAAATTTAGACACTATATCCTTAGAAATAAGGTCTTTGCTATAGTTCCTAATCCTGCAGTCAAGCTGTTGTTGATGTAAAATGAGCTAGGAGAGCATGGAGCTAAGTGGGTAACTATGTTACAAGAATACGATATTGAGATTCAAACCATGAAGTTGGTAAGACACTAACTCATTTGACTGCAAAATCTAATGAAAATGTCCACAAAATATGTATAATTTGATGTATCATCGGGTGCTTGTAAAATTTGATGTGTAATTTTCAATTTTTTGAAAGTTTATCCCTGATGTTTGTTGAAATTTTGATGAACCTAGGTTTCATTGAAATGTCGACTATTAGTTTTGTCAAAATTTTGACAAACATGAAAAATAGAAAAAAATAAAATTATGGCCGACATAAAGAAAAGTGAGTTCGCTGATTTATTGCGACAGTGTTTTACTCTACTTGAGACAGTTTGTGGAGAACTAAGGATGATTTTCTTGGGAAAAATGAGAAAAAATTCAAGAAGATATCGCCAGGTTGAGGGTAGTCATTGTCATTTTGCAGAATTTAGTTGTGAAGTCAGATTTGTAGCTCCAGGTTTGAAAATCATATTTTAAAGCAACATTTCATCAGATTTCATTTTTAGAGGTTTAAGGTTTTGAGAATTTCATGTCCAGATTTTGTTGTGTGGAATCACCATAAGATCGCAACCAAGGAACATATTCTTGTGACTATAATTATGTGATCCATAACTCTATTGGTCATGTGGCACGACTGTGCTATAAAAAATACATGATGCATTCATTTGTGACCCAAGTTTAATGTGGCTATGTTGTGATAGAAATGGAGGCACTCATATAATGTAGTTAATTCAGGTTGTATAATGTAGGTGTCAATCATCATTGAGTGCATTCAGGTTGTCTCAAGTTTAATAGGTTAGGATGTAATTATAGCATGATTGAAGAGTGATTACCTCTTGCTGCAATGAAGAGCCTATAACTTTGGTTGATATGCAAAGTGGTTGTGTTATATCAATTATATAGTGCATTCAAGCGCAACCCATGTTCAATGGGATAATCTAGAGAGTGATCAATATTTTATAAACCTTATAAATGTTACTTAAAAGTGTATAGCTTAAACTACAAACCAAGTTTGTTACATACTTGAATGCAATCTTGGGTTACCACAAACTATAATAATGTGATTTGATAATAACCATTATGGAAAGTATTAAAGCAAGCCCCATGATATATAGGATACATTTATTTGATTAGGTTTACATACCTTAATGATCAAACACAAGCTTCCCACACACTCTACGATACAATCCAAGATCATACCACAACTTTGTCAAGACAACTAATTTTCTGACCTAAGATTTAAGGTTGTTTTTTAATACCAATAGAAGCATTGGTAAGAGCATGATCAGAGTACAAACCCTAGGCTTCAGTAGAAATATAAACAATAACTATAATGGATTAGTGAGGTTGCAATACCAGAAAGATTGAGACATTGTAGGTAATAACAAAATCTTGCAATCTAAATATTATAGCCAATAACAAGCACACTATGTAGCTTAATGACATTTGTAAATGCAATCTATGGTAAGAAGAATGACAGTCTGATGAGGGCGCAGCCCGAGACTTAGAAAATAACCCACAAACAAGAGAATAATTTTATTATTCAGAAAATGGAGCTTCTTACATGCAGAGGATCTCAAATCCCCAAGTTCTACAACACATGCAAGTTACAGAAAGCTACAAAATAACCCTTTCGCAATATGCGAGCTTGTCCCCTAAAAGTTACCCAAAAAAATTAGAAACCCGACCATAAATAGAGCTCCTCTTTAGTTTGGAGCCAAACAACATTCAAATTTGAGTTTAGGCGGTTTGGCACCAAAAATTTACAACATGAAGTTCAAATTTTAAAAGAGCATTTGCAATTGTATCTTCTAGAAAGTGCGCCAACTTCCCGGGGCCATAACTTTTGATCTGGGACTTCGATTCGCGAACTGTTTGAACTGCTGGAAAGGTCTCGAAGTCAATAAC
>VDFB02047144.1:43932197-43955726 GCA_007258455.2 Sequoia sempervirens
ATCTTGTGAAAATCTTTAGTATATTCTTTCACAGATCTGCTTCCTTGCTTCAACCCTTGCAATTTCTTCAACAAATCTAACTCATAGTCCACTGGTATGAACTGCTTCTTCAGTTTCTCTACCATGCGATCCCATCTGGTGATCTTGCCTTTTTCTCTTCGATTTCTTTCCAACTGGACCTCTTTCCACCAAATACTGGCATGGCCCTTCAACTTCATTTTCACAAACTTAACCCAATATGGGTCCTCTATTTCCTCATACTCAAAATATTCTTCTAGCTCGTTGATCTAGTCGATCAACTCTTCCGGGTTCAAACTTCCAGAATAACTGGGGACTTCTGCTCTAGGTCTTTTCTCGATCTTTGAAATGGCCCTTATTAGTCGCATTTGGTCTTGATCAATTTCTTCTTCTTCCTCTTCTACATTTAAACTTTCTTCCTCTCCTTCATTCTCACTTTCCTCCCTCGGGTTTAACTCTCTTCTCAACTGCTCTTGTAACGCATCAATCTGTCTTTGGAGGGCTGCTAGTGCATCTCTTCCACCAGCATTTCTGCCACCTCGACCACCTCTGGCACCACCATGCCTACTAGACATCACTCTTGGAGGCATCTTTCTTTACCTTGATCCACAACCATGGTCCTGGTGTGAACTGCCTCACGATCGGCAATCTGTCTACATGCTAAAAAAAACCTCGCTCTTATACCACTTGATGAGGGCGCAGCCGAGACAGAAAATAACCCACAAATAAGAGAATAATTTTATTATTCAGAAAATAGAGCTTCTTATATGCAGAGGATCTCAAATCCCCAAGTTCTACAACACATGCAAGTTACAGAAAGCTACAGAATAACCCTTTCGCAATATGCGAGCTTGTCCCCAAAAAGTACCCAAAAATTAGAAACCCACCCATAAATAGAGCTCCTCTTTAGTTTGGAGCCAAAACAACATTCAAATTTGAGTTTAGGCGGTTTGGCGCCAAAAATTACAACTTGAAGTTCAAATTTCAAAAGAACATTTGCAATTGTATCTTCTAGAAAGTGCGCCAACTTCCCGGGGCCATAACTTTTGATCCGGGACTCTGATTTGCGAACCGTTTGAACCGTTGGAAAGGTCTCAAAGTCAATAACATGCTCAAAATTCTCTATGCCAATTTTGGCAAGTTTCAGGGCCGTTCTGGGAAATCTAAGTGCCTCAAATCTAACTCGAAAGATTTTCAGGTGCAAATCTGAGAAACTAAAACTGCAATATCTTTCAACCCAGGAACAGAAAATAAAAACCGTAAATTAAAAATTTTATTATGACAAAAAAGGGTATCCAAAAATGTAAAAACATATAAAAACTGAAAAACTTGAAATTTAACTATTTTTGGGTGATGCAAGATTGCCCTTACACCACTGGATGCTCCTACATCACAGTCACTTGACATGTGACAGTCAAAAAGAGGCTAAATAGTGATAAGATAATAAAGATCAAACCTTACATAGTAAAGTGGAGATTTTAACAGTGAGTTTCCTTACCCCCTTGCTGACCTTGAGGGTTTTTCAAATGCTTTTGGTAGTGTTAGACAAGGCAAATACAATCAGGGAATGACTATCCAAATGAAGCAACAGTGGTAATCATAGGTTCAATGTTTCTTCTTAGTCATTAATGTATAATGGAGGTAGTGGATTGCATGTTTGAGAAGTGTTTTGAGACTCATCAAAGATGGGAGAATAGTGAATAATACCTTGTGGACTATGAAGTAGTGTCAATAAGGTTGAAGGATCTTAAGAACTACAATACCATGAAACAATGAGTCCTCTGTAGTAAGTAGGTAGTCTATAGAGAATAGTTTGATTTTATAGAAGGATGCTCATGAAAGGAATCTTCAAGTGATAGTGAGTGAGCTATTTGAGATTGCAGCCGAGGGTGTAATACCCAGTCTTAAAAGAAGTTAGTAAAACAGTAAATGTGCAAGAAAATTAAATCGTATACAACAAAAAATTCACAATGTTATCTTGCATAATGCCTTGAATTTGAAGACAATAATCTCATTGTATCTTCATGATGAAAGTGGTGACCTTAATGGTCAATCATTGGCAACCATGATTTTAAAACATGCTATTGTGCTTATGGAGGCAACATTTTAAGCAAGGCAGTGAGTGGTGGTTTGGGACAATGACAGGTATGAAGGACTTGCTTTATATGCATACTATGCAGTCTAGCTTAAGACACCGTTCTTAGAAGAAATTGAAGGTGGATTATGGAACTCAAGGGTTACCATGAAAATGATTAAAGCAAAGACTAAGATCTATTTAAAAGCCATGGTCATGAAGATATTAAAGATGTCATATGCAAAACCCTAATAGCTAGAGTAATGAATACAGTGCCAAAGACGATAGTGTGCTGGGGTAGATTTAGGAGATCTCCACATTATCTAATTACAGTGAAATACATCATTTATTTATTTTTTTAATTAAAAGAAATCATTCTAAACCCTATATATGATACATTGATACTTCAAAAATCTCTGAAGGAATTTGAGATTATGCAAATATATATCAAGTAAATACCTAGATTACAAATAGTAGCGGGAATAATGTAAGATTTGTTGAGCAGAGCAGGAATGAGATAAGTAGCAATGAATCCTATGCCTCCTTTCACGCACATCTCCTCATCGTTCTCTGTCATTCTTTACAGAAACACTTCTCCATTTTGGCGGTCTATGCTTGAAAATAATATTTTGACGAAGGTTTTAGAGTATGTTTATTAAAATGAAAGCTCTATTATGGTGGACTACGCCTGAAAATAAGATTTTGACAAAAGTTTTAGGGTATGTTTATTAAAGTTTTAGAGTATTTTGGCAGGCTATATTCTTGATTCCTTAAATGATTTATTTAAATGGATTGCGACTAAATAAATGACTAACTATTTAGTCATTTTTATTTGTGTGACTAAATAATTTTTAATCAACGACCAAACTAGTAATTTATTTACTCATTTATAGCTGAGTTGTAAAAAATGAACAAAATTTAGTCATTTTTAGTTGTTATGACTAAAAATTTTAGTCACCTAGTCATTTATTTTCTAAATTCTACCAGTGTGTGCTTCCTTGTGTGATTAGGGCTCTCTCAATGTTGAGGGCCCTAGGCATAAGCTCGTTATAAGAAGTGACACATTGCATCTTTAACTAAAAAGGATAAATTTGTGTTGATATTAGCAATGATGATTCCAACTTGTTGTTCCTTAAGAATGGGTCACTTGCTCTTACTAGCTCGCTACTTCCATCATTGTAGGAAATTTGCAATCAAGTTCAATATTCTGATTTTAGAAGTCTTAACGGTTGAAAATCATAGTAAAATCAGAATTTAATAAGTTTTGGAATTAGCATTTTAAAGTGTTTTTTGGGGTCATTAACTTCAAACTATTTTCTCTTTTGTAGGGGTGGTTGCATGCCAAATTTTTTTGGTGTAAAATATCAGAATTATTAGATTTTGTTACCTGTCTATGAATAAAAATTATTGGAATATAAGTTTGATATTTTTTGAAGATCTAAATAGTCAAGTTTGGTAAAGAAAAATCATGTCAGATAATATTAGTCCAGAACAAAATGAAGAGACACTTGATAGATTGTGGGCTAGATTGAAAAGAAAGGGTGATGAAAAATGTTATTGTCCTTGCAATAATTGCAAGAGATTAAAAATGAGATGACTTTTAATCACAATAGCTGAGAAACATTGTAGGCAGCATGGTCACGTTGAAGGGGCATGATTATCGTCCATTGGTAAGTTGTTCATTATATGTGTTTATATTGATTGAATTTGTAAATGTTTATATCGTTTTAACATTTTATATATATATAATCACTTGATCATGATTATGGTTTATTTGTGTCTATCATTGTTATAAAGGTGGGGCACCTTAGGGTAGATGATATGGATTATCACAGTCCAGAGAATGTGGTTTTGCAAGTCGATGAACATGGAGCTGTGAATATTGAAGATGAAGTTAATGATCCTATGGAAGAAGATGATCATGCACCAGAAAATATAGTTGAAGATGATAGTACGAATACATTGATCCATGACACATTTAGTGGTAGAGCTGATCATGATGATCAAGATGACTTTGATGATGTTCAAGATTTACTTGTACTTGAGAAGGCATATGAGCCCCTTTATGAAGGATCCCAAACAACTCTTCTCTCTGTTGTATTGTTGCTGTTGAACTTGAAGGTTATGTTTATCAAACATAGCAATCTCACAGATGTTAAGGTATGCCATATATGTCATCTTTTTTTTTATCTATTTTAGTTGTTGTTAGTTCATCACTAGTAAATAAAGGATGAAATATGTACCATTAATATTCTTTATATTAAAAAAATATTTTTTGTTGTAAATTGATTGGTGAATTTTTGTTACCACTATTTAAATATTTTACCTTGCTCTTACCGAGATTTATCTGCCATTATGAAAGATATCGAAATGGAGTATCAAGCAATAGATGCATGTCCCAATGATCATATTATATATTATAAACAACATGAATTTGAAACAAAATGCTCAAAATGTCATATCAGTAGATATCGAACAAATCAACTAACAAAAAAGGTGTCTCGCAAGGTTCTTCATTATATTCCCATTATTCCACATATGCAATGATTATTTAGGTGCAAAAACTAAGCGCAATTTATGGATTACCATGCACAAAATAGAAGTGGAGATGACATTGTTTGAATGCCTGTGGATGGTTCTGCATTTAAGGACATGGAGAAAAAATGGCCACACTTTAAAGAAGAACCTTATAATCTCAGGCTTTTATTGGGAGCAAATGGTGCCAATCCATTTGGAGAGCTGAGATCTATTTACTCGATGTGGCCTATTTTTGTTATCAACAATAACATTCTTTCATGGATGTCAATAAAGAGGGAGCACATAATGTTGTCAATGATTGTTCCAGGTATTTGTTTACATCAATTTTCTTTAATGTAGTAGCATCTCATTTGTCTTATTTGTTGTATAATAACATATTTTTTTCATTCAATAGTCATGTACATTAATTTATATATATTGCAGTAAAATGGTTATAATAATTATGTAATGTTTATGTTCATTCAACTAGGTAAGTACCAAGTTAAAGATATGAATGTATATATCGAGCCTCTTATCGACAAGTTACTAAAGTTATGGAATGGCCTCACTATGTATGATGTCTCTAGACCAATAGGACAAAGATAATTTCAATTCCATGCAATGCTTATATGGACAATTCATGATGCCTCAGGGCTAACACATTTTTGTGGTATGTTATAACATTCGACTGCACTTTAACAATATTTAATTTGATGAAGTAGATATCATGCATGTTTTTAAAATAAGCTATTCATTATACATAATTATAAAAATTGACATATTTAATCCAATTATATATGATCTTGTAGGTCTTCAAACAAAGGAAAAATTTACATGTCCAATTTGTAGTCCCAAGATGAAATCTCATCATTCAACAAGTTTAGGAAAGTAGGTGTTTGATGAGTATAGACACTTCCTCCATAGAAATCATAAGTATCGAACTACTGAAAAACATCTTTTCAATGGGAAAGAGGAGACTACATCAAAACCACGAAGAATGACACCTCGCCTATGGAAGTTGGAATATAGTAGAATTAATCATCAAGGTTATACATCAGATCAAATTGTTTATCTACCATATATGATATATTTTGAATTTATATTTTTATATTGTGTTGTGTTTACTTATGTTGTAATTGACAATGATTGTCATTGTTAATTTGTTTAACTTATATGCTTCATGAAGGTTGTCAAGGCATTAATGACCGGCTTCCACAGGGACTAAAAAGTTATTCCAGACAATTTAATAGGTTGCCCTACTATGAGCAACTACAAATTGTGCATTTGTTTGATAAAATGCATATAAAAAAGAATATAACAAAAATGTTATGAAAAATATTGGATGGAAGACACGACAAAAAAAATTGTCAAAATTTGTATTGACATTCAAGAAGCCAATCATGTAATGAAAAATGTTATTCAATTAAATAGCGATGGTGACCAAATTAATATAAGTGCCCTTCCTTGGTTATTAGCAAAGCAACAAAACAATGCTATAAAAAAATTCATATGAAAATTTGATTTCCCACATAATTTGTTAGGAACATAAACAATATCATAACAAAGAAAGGTGAATTCGGGTCAGGGATGAAAATGCATGATTGACATACCTTCATTAAGGTAATTATTCTAGTATATTATATACACTTGTATAATGCATGTACTTTTCAGTGTATTGTGTTTACTACTTTTGGAAAAATAATGAAAAAATTATTTTATAATTGTTGCAGTACATTCTACCTCTATCTCTCCCAGACAACTTTGACAAGAATGTCAAGCAAGTTATATATGATCTTGGAAAATACATGAGGTAAGTAGCAATATTTGTTCAATTTGTTGTATACATCTTATAATTTCCATTTGTTTTACTTATTATGTAATATACTGTATATTTTTGTTAAATATCATTAATATATTTGCACCTTGAATCACTTGTAAATGGCTATCATCTAAAAAAATCCATAAAGAAGATATAAATTATTGGAAGAAAAAAATTCCTCATCTAATGTGTGAAATGAAAAAGTGTCTACCTTCGACATTTTTCAATGCACAAGAACACTACCTCATACATCAAGTTGAAGAGATTGAATTGTGTGGACCTGTACACACAAGGTCAATGTAGATGGTTGAGAGACACTTAAATTTTTTGAAGGCTTTAGTTAGACAAAGAGCACATTCTGAGGGTTCTATGGTGGAGGGATATATGGTATACCAAACCATGGTATACATTAGTGAATATCTTCTTGAGTTTGCAGGAAAGATCCATGTAGATCGCATTTGAGATCCCAACTCCATTAACAAATTCAAAAGGGAGTACCTGATGGGGAAAGGTAGATTGAGGAAAGTGAGAGGTAATTATAAGATGGTCATGGAGATTAATTATAATACATTTTACAAATGGTTTTTATGTATATTGTACTTATTTAATTTTTAATCTTGAATATACATTAATTATAAATTAAGGTCGTATACTGTGGTATTTAACTAATTATACGTCGTTTGTAAATTTTAATTTTTTTTGATATAGTTGGTCGAGAGTGGGATGCACTACATTTGTACATCACCAACAATCTTAATTAGATAACGGTATGGATTGAACGATGTCAACAATCTGGTCGTGCATTAACATGGGAAGGTGTGGCTTCATTGGTTAAATAAGGTCATCGTAATGAAGATTCCAATGTTGCACAAAGGAAAATTGATTTAGCATATGGTTTAAGAGATAAAAAAGTACATATAAATATATTAATCACCCATATCATTTAATTATTTTCAATTATATTGATGTATATATATGTTGAGATTGTTTTCTTTGTATACATTTGGCCAAGAATAAATGTTTGACATATTGTAGGTGAAACACCACAAGGCTATGTGGTGCAATAGTCATAAATTTTGAATCAAAATGCTGGATGACATGAAGAAAACTTGTGATTCTAGTATAAATGTAGTCTTTCAGGTGACTAATGTTTCATCTAGAAGCGACATACATCCAAAAGTCTCAAAAAATTGATACTATGAGATTTTGGATGATATACTTGAGTGTGACTTTAAGTCATTCAGATTAATTCTATTCATCGTCCTATGATACAGGCTACGATTGAATAAAAATTATCCTGAGAGAACTGTTATTGAACATGATAATGGATTTACTATGGTTAATACAAGCTGGTTGATCGAATGAGCTGGAAATGAGCCCTATGTTCTTCCAAGCCAATGTGAGCAGGTATTTTACTTAGAGGTTCCAGGTAAACCGGGTTGGTCATTTGTTATTAGACATGATCCAAGAGGAAGGCCGATAAAGTATAATGTGGTGGAAGAAGAAGATACCAAAGAACTAGAAGATGACGTAGATGATGATCAAGATCAACAGTTAGTTAATGATGTCCCTGACGAAGATGTTGAAGAGGAGGAACTAGATCATGATGATGTAGGAGTTAATGTTCATGATGATGATATCTGTGTAGATGATAACATTATCGAAACTGATATCAATGACGATGATGATGATATGACCAATCCTTACAATGTCAAATCTGGATCAGATGATACAGACAAATATTTGGATGAAGAAGAAGATAAATGACATTGAAATGTATAAGTTATGCGATTATATTATCTATTTGATATTAATTTCTTGATAGAATTATATTTGACTTATGTGGTTACATAATTAATTCATGATGGTTTTAATTTTTATGCCATTACATAATTAATTTAATGATGTAATTTTTAATGTTTGAAAGGTCAAAAAATTAAAACATTTCAATAGTGATGTTAACAACCTTGAAATCAGTGTGTTTTATGTTTCATGTCATCATAAAAGATTAAAAAGTCAGCTGTAGAGGTGGTTTTTCAGTGGTTGATGTGTAAAGGCCTTTAAAAGGCATAAAGTGATAATTGTAATGGTTGTTGATGGTTGAGGATTTAAAATACAAGCTCTTGACATTCAAAAATTTATGTTTTTCTTCAAAACTTATGTATTTTTCTTATTATGCAGCATTGTATGGTCACATGCAGCCATATTTTAATGTGAAATCAATTCTAGGTTATGAAGACATGTGTTATATTTGATTTGAATCTGATTTGAGGGTTTAAGGTGTTCATTTGAGTTAGAAAGCTTCATTTCTTTGCATACAGCCCAGTTACCCTATTTTTGAGGATTTTGTAGTCCAAACATGATATAAAGGGGCTCTTACACTTTTTGTGATTACTGTAGCTTGTGTAAGAGACCCCATGGATACTGTTGTAATTGTAGGATGCATTAATAAGGCGTAGGATGGAAAATAAAGAAGGTATAACTGCTGTCCTCAAGAGTTTTTTGAAGAAAAGTATGTGAAATGAGAGGTTCAAGTCTAGGTTTCAACAACACATGTATGGGAGATATAATTTTATGAATTTTTATCCATGTGCAGACTTAATGGGTTGTTTCTGAACACTGAATATAAATGATATACACACACACATATATGTATGTATGTATGTATGTATGTATGTATGTATGTATGAATGTATATGCATTTTTAAATGTAAATGTAAATGCAATTATTGGATGCTCTCATAGAACAATAAATGCATCATATCATTAAAGAAATCTATATCTATGTATATAAATGTGTATTTCTAAATGCAAGTGTAAATGTAAAGAGCATATGGTTTTGTAGTGTTATAGATACAACATATTCATAAATTAGTGTAATTGAAATTCTAAAGTCTTTAACACATATAATATGAAATCAATCAAACTATTAAACTACATGAAAAATAAATGAAAGCAGTAAATGCATATGTATGTGCATTTGTAAATGTAAGTGTAAAATAAATAAGAATAATGAAAATTATAAAAGAATACAAGGAAAGGTTTAGAGTTTAGAGTGGGAGAGAGATAGAGGGTAGAGGGTTTAAGGGTTTAGAATTTAAGGATTAATAGTTTAGGGTTTAGGGTTAAAGGTAGAGGGTGTTTGTTTATTACATTGTAACTAGGTTGGTCTTCTAATCTACCTATGAGATTGCCAATTCTAATCAAGGGCAGTTCGAAGGACCTGGACCAAATGACGAGGACTTTAAAAAACCTCCTACACTTTGAGATCTGCAAGACCCAGGAGGGTGATCCCTTAATGTGTTTACAACCTCTGCACCAATATCATAAACAACATTAACACATAATAGATAATCCCATTGAATAACTCAACACAATAGGATAATATCGAATAGAATTGGTTGTTCATCGATAATATCAACTATGTGGAGCATGAGATAACAACACAATCCATAGTAAAATATAGTCATTAATTTAAAATTTGTAGCAAGCTCTAGACAAAGACAAACAATTATTGAACTACACAAATAAGTACAACTTAGATCAGTGCCATATGTCCATTGCAGGAGTCAAATTCATAAGCATCTAAAGGTTTATAAAAAATTTAATACATAACTTATAACTTATAAGATCCTTGAAAATATTGCATTACAATTTCATCAGTATGCATTCTCACCCAATACTACTTATCAAATCCCTATACAAAACATATCCACCTATAATCCCATTCAAACATTTAATTAATGCCTTGAATTAAAGCTAAAATAAGGATTATACATAGCACAACAGTGAGATGAATGAAAGAACCCTTAGTCATCTTATTCAAAATTAAGATATGCATGTACAGTGGAGAGACATGAGTTTGAATTTATCATTTCACCTCAAATGCTAGTACTGTTATACAACATTAAATCCCTATGAATTCAAAACTGATTATAGAATAACTCAGAACCTAAATTGTATTTCTCTCTAAAACCATCGGACTTTACAATTTTTTTTGCAACTTCATCTAGACTCGACCAAAAATTATCTAACTTGCTAACTCATACTTCTAGCCTTGAAATCCTTCTTATAGAAAATGAAGGAGCAAACAAGCATCAGGCTAAAAAGTACACATGTCACCAGTCAAATGAAGCATCTAGTGATATTCCAAAATTCGTTACAACAACCATCACCCTGAAGAATATTCCCGTTCATCATGTCAGTTGAGAAAAATTGAGGCAACAACAAAAAACCACAAAAAACCCATGTCGAGACCGCCATCAAAGCAAAATCGGAGGCCGTTGTAACCGCAACATCTAATTTACCACTTGTTAGTAATTCATTCTTTTATTCTTCCTTAGTCAAATATTTATTCACCCACCTCTAATATTCTTCATCAGTTGGCCAGTCAAAATTAATTACCTCATTCACCTTGGCATTATAAGGTGTGTATTTTACTGTTACCCGATTTGCATCTCTTTCAAAAGATTGTAAAAATGAGTTGGTACTAATGATTTTATCCATACAGCTCACCAACAAGTCATAATCTGAGTCATCATAAATTAATTTAATTTGATCATTGATGACCTCACCTACTTGACTCTGCCACTGCTAGAATGACCTAATTTTCCCCTACTCATGAATTGTATTAGGTAACAATGTGTTACCCCAATCATTGAAATTATTCACCAACTCCCTAATCTTTCTACTCAAGTCATCTGGTAAGGTCTGAAAACCTTGCAATGATTTTACTGACACATGAGTAGACTTTAATGATTGGGGCCTGTTGTTTGTATCAAACCTTGAGGCCTTATACATGACATCCAAATCACTGGCCCTAGGGATCCAATTTTCAATCATTGGTATCACTACCTCCTAATCCCTATCAATATTCTTTATTGCATCTAATAACAAAGAATATAAAGAATGTATAGATAGCAATTTATTATCAACCTTTTCATTCAAATTCCTTAAAACAGTAGTAACAATCTCTTTTTTATTTGAAAGAGATCCCTCCTCACTTACCCTCAAAGATGCCTGTAACTTATCAATTCTTTGCAAGAGTTGTTTCTTTGTAGGATCAACAAAGCACTCTGTTTCTTCATCAATTTCTTCTAAAGAAGGGGTGAAGGCAAGATTCTGATTGGGAGATCCTGGTGTGGAAACAATTGGAGAAGCAAGAGGCACTGACCTTGTTGTGGAAGGTAATGTACTGGTCCATGGAGCACTTGATGTCTCCCCAATCTGTCTATACCTGAACCTTTCCACCTCAATTTGTAGCTCAACATTCCTCTGTTGCATCTTGCTGTATTCTTCAATCAAAAGGTTATACTTCTCCATTAGGCTTTTTTTTTCAACCTCCTCCCTTTCAACAGTCTTTTGGGCCAATTTGGCCACATTCATAGTTAAACTAGTGGCTTGGGTGGTTGAGGTCTCTGAAGCTCTCTTTATTATTAATCCCCCTTTGAAATTTGGAGTAATGTCTATAATATTTGGATTTCTCCCTTGTGGGGCCAATGCCCAAATTTCTAAGGTTTCATACTTTTCACTGAAAGCAGAATCTTGAAGTGCTGCCTTGACTTCTTCTTCAGATTATTGCAAGGGATGCTTGGACTTCATAATAACATTAAAGGGGCCATTGCATTTGTAATGTCCCATTTAGGCAGAATCAATACACCAGCCTAACTCACCAATTTTTTGCCTTCCTCAGGAGTGATGTTCTTAAATTCTTCCATTAATTCAACTTTCACTTCTTCATCATTCTCTTGGTCTAACCTATCAGGTCTTAGTTCTCTTCTCTCCTTACATTTATTTTGATATTCTTTAAACTTCATCCTCCATACCAATTGCAAGAATACAAGAGTCTTTACAAATGTATTATCGTCTAGAAACTCCTTACATGCTTCCATTCTTGCATCTTGTACACTTTTTCCTTTCATATCTAAATCAGATAAAACTAATTCAGCTAGTCTAGGAGGGGAAGGCATACCAACCTACATGTCCTGATCAGTAACAATAATTTCATCCATCAAACTCTCCTATGGTTGATCAATTTTTTTCCTTTTAGGGCTTGGCTTAGATGGTGGTGATGGGGGACTATCTTTTGGTGATAACTCTAAATCAATGATCTTAATTGCCCCAGACACTTTGAATTTTGGACCTGGTTGTGAAGGCAACTTTATAATTTGCTTCCCCTTTTTGTCCACTTCTTCCTCATCACTGCTGCTATCCTTTTTTCTCCTGTAAATGGGCCACTTTTCTGTAGGCTGGTATGTTGACCTTGTTTCAAATGGTCTGGCACCTTGTTCTTGTACACCTAGACTTAGCTCTAAGTTTACTTTTTTGGTTCTTAAAGTGCCCATAATCTCTTTGAAATTCTCCATCAGAAAATCAATTTTCTTATGGTGGGGATTGAACTCCAATAGTGGATCATATTTTGGATCCATGTTGTGCACAATATCTAATAGCTTATCATAAGCTATCCATTTCTCCTTGTTCAACTCCTTCTTATTTAGGTCGAACTCATTTCTGATCAGGTCCTCAGGAAAGTTGAATTCATGCACAAACTTGCCAACCTTTATTCTTTGTCTAAAAAGAGTAAAGAAACCCTCATGATCATGTTGCTGCTTTGGACCACATCTCAAATGATAATCCTCAAAGAATTTCTCAAAGTGTACCTAGCCTCCTTTTGAAAAGGAAAAATCAGATACCATTGCATAATCAGGAAAAAATGTTCCCTTATCCCTCCCTGTGAGGTTGTCTTCATGGATACAACCTATCTACCACATAACTTCTGCAAACCCCACTCTTGGTGGCACATTGTATGGCAGTATATGAGGGGCTCCTTGAAAACCATATACCCTCAAAATAGTGCTGACTGGGTATGGGATAATGTCACCCCAGTTATGGCTAACTTTTAATTCTGACTTCCTCCCCTTTGGCCTGAGGAAATCATGTAATTCCTTAGGAATCCTAGGTACATTCACAATTAATCTATCCCTCAATTTGGAAGCAAAAAAATTATCAAATTGCACATAACTAGTGCTTTCCTTATTGCAAGATAAATTTGCAGCCCATATTTGTATTGGAAATCTTTCTCCATCAACCGATTGCCTTAATTTCATCTTCTTAGAGAAGAAGTCAACATTTTTGAATAAAAACATATGCATCAACATAGAATACCAAAAAAATTGAGTTCCGGTATCATTTTTTTGTAGCTTTGATAGCCCCTGAGTGATCCCACAATAGTGGTTTACAATTTTTGGCCAAACTAGACACTAAAATTATTACTTTTAACTAAATCTTCACATTCAGGCACCTATAGCAGCTAAACTGTAAGGAATTTGAAGATGATGCAAACTAGAGTCTCATCACATTTTGTCTGTAGATTATAAAAATATTTTTTTCAAAATTTTTGGAATCAGATTGCTCTTCTTTTTCCATCTCCCATAAAAACTTTTTTTTAAAAAAATAACATTTTTAAAAAGTGATGCACACCGTATAACACATAATTTTTTTTCCATGAAGGATAAAATTCTAATTCTTTTGAATTTAGATTTGTAACTCTGATATCTAGTGCTTCCACTTGGTTAGATAGTTTTTTGTTGAATATTTTTTCTTTAATAAAGTTTCGAAGTCAAACCAATTAAAATTCAGACATAACACGACCGTATAACATGTAACTTTTTTTGTATACATCATAATTCTTTTTTTTTGGTTGGATCAAAGATTTCAATATCTGGTGCGCTCATATTTTTTAATTTTTTTTTGATAATCTACTATTTTTCCACATGTGTAGAACAAAGAACTTCATTTTCAGTGAAGAAACTATGTTTAATAAAACTAAAAAAATAAATACATAATAAAATCAAAACATATAAAAATTATATTTGTTGGATAGCTCATTCTGAGGACTATTTGATTCTAGAAGGGAAGACTTCTCCATTTTCATCCTCAACCCGAGCTCCGAAGCGTAAAAAAATAGACTTTTTTTGTGTCTCAGGAGGGGGATGAGGGGCAAGGGGGGTTCGAGCAAACCCCTAGAGGTTCGCTCGAACCAGGGTTCAACCAAACCATGGTTCGAGCAAACCTCTTCAAGGCGGTTCACTCAAACCCCCTTTGCTATGCATTTGTTTTATTTTTTTGGCGGCCAAAATTTAAAGGGGTTCGCTCGAACACTAGTTCGAGTGAACCCCTAATGCGTTCGGTTGAACCAATAGGTTCGTACGAACCCCCAAAATCAGTTTTTTTGCTTTGGGGTCATTTTTTATGAGTTTTCCTTCCTCACTTGAATTGTAAACCTCTATTGTGGCTTCACCCCCTCATGTATTCTGTCAGCCAAGAAAGAAGCAAAGTCATATATGACATAAGTTAAGGTGTTGTATTTGCACCCCCATGAACATGTATGCAATGGGCATCACCACACCAAGACTGAAACCCAAAATCTGACACAATGAATAAAAAGTGGCCAGGAAATGATTTGCAAAACAATTTAATCTGAAAGGTTCTTGGTCATTGGGGCTGATATGAAATCTTGAACCTCCTGCCCTAGCTAGATGAGGTGGAATCAATTTAGCTTTGAAAAGAGACTTCAAATTTTCATATTACTACTTCATTTCCTCAAGGTTGATAGGGACCAAGTCCTCACTCAGTTCACTCAAGTCAAAAATCTATTGAATATCATCTCTATTAATGCTTAACAAAACCTTTCCATCATTATCCCTAATTACCTGTGTGATAGGGTCATATCTTGTAGCTACTGCCCTAAGCAGGTCTACATCAGGGAAAACATTCGGTACCACCAGCTTCCCCATATCATACATCCATTCATTTGAAAAAGGGTGAGGAAAATTCCTTTGTTCATACCACAATCTGAACATTTCCAAACCCGTGAGAGGAACCCTAGCATCGACTATGTTGGAACAATTGTATACTAACCCCTCCCCCAGGATTTTCCCTCGCATCAGAACCAATCCCTTCTTTCTATCATTCGTTGACAAGGGCAATTGATCCAGGAAATCATCATACAGGTTTCTTTTTAAATAGTCAATCTAGCCAGAATTTTGCTTGGGTGGTGCCATCTCAGACAAACTAGGGTTTTTTATAACTTCACACTTCAAATAGCTAGGACTAACCAAAGATATGAAATTATAGAACAAAATATTGCAATTTATCACAATTTAAATAAACTATAGCCGTAAAACATTTATCAACAAGCCCTATGATAAGTAAAACAAATCTTTTCCTTAATTCAAGCATAGAGTGATTGGGAAACACATAAATTAACTCACGGATCTTATCATAGAAATCCTAAATTCTAGCTGTCAGGGTTCACAACCTTGCTCTCAGCTCTGAAACTGCTTTGCAAAATACCTGAATGCTTTGTGACACACATAAAGTAGGATAATTAATTTTATTTCAATCAAGTTATGCTAGTAAATGTCTCATCCACCATTAAAGCTCACTCACACGCAACACGAACGACTCCAACCATATTTGATGCAAATTTAAATTCGAGCAGTCAATCCTTCAACACAGTCATTGGCCCTATCATTAAACCTCGAGCAAATTTTCCATCAATATTATAACACATCCATCAATTTGAATCACGTGCATCTTAAGAGCACTTTAGTAACTCGCCTTTTAATGTTTTTAAAGCCGGATTAATGTTCCACGGTATTTCCTTTATTCTTTTGGCTTCATCAGATGAGACACATGGCGACCGCTTGTGATATTGTGATCAACCAAAGCACTGTGATGGAGCCATCGTGGGATGGTAAGGAACAACTGAGATCAAACAGTAGTTGATCAAAGGTCGCACAATTTCATCCCCCAAAAGGACACGTGGCACCTGCCCATGATATCGCAATTGGTAAAAATCCTGCAACTTTCGATCACGCGATGGCAGGCAACCATTGATATCCGAAGGCAATTTGATCAATGGTAGCACAAATTCGATCCCTTCTACAAAATAAAACATTCATTAAAAAGGACGAGGGGACATCACTAGGCCAATGGTAAACAACAACATAAGTTGTTTTTTAAAAGATGAAACACGGGGCCAATCGAGACTTAGAAAATAAAACCCCATGGAGGAAATAAAGTATTAAAATCAAAGGGACTCGGCCTAGACGAACCAATATGACATAAGTTGTTTTAAAAATCTATCAAAAGTAACAATGAAATAGAACCCAGCCAAAGTGTGAAATAAACATTAGGGTTTTACATGAAGACAAAGCTAAAACCCCAACCCTTAGAAAACTCAAACACCATGAAAGACCAGAGACATAAGGTAAGGCATGAGTGAAAAACAAGGAGCAAAATACTGAAGTTCCATTAGTGGCTCCAGTTGGGGACGTTCATTCCATTGGAATGAAGCGAGAATCTAGAATCTCAGGTAGAGAAAACCAAGATGCAAAGACGACCAAAAAGGGACTATTTAGACAAAACAACCCCAACTATGTACAAAATATATACAAAATATACAAACCTAAACTACTGTTCATGCAAAAGAATACTTCAAGTGAAGTATAACTTCAAGAACTGTCCATGAACTGGTAGTTCTAGAAGATGTCCTTTCATATCTTGGAGGAAGTACGAATCTTCACCCCACTTACCATTAATAAAAAATGGACCCAACTAGATTGCATCAAATTTCCCATGTTTCCCTTTATCTTCCAATCCAACATTCCACATTAAAACCAAATCTCCATCTTTGAAACTCCTTGCAATTGCCTTCTTGTCATACAGATTCTTTACTTGCAATTGCAACTTTGCATTTCTCTTTTGGGCTTCCCTCTTGGTTTCCTCTAATTCTATAAGAGCTTCCACTCTCAATTGCATCTCATCATCAATTTCATTATCATACATTTGGACAAACTTATACATTTCCATTAAGTTATTTTGGGGCAACCTGGTAGTTATCCCATAAACCAAGTCAAATGGGGCACAACCTATTGCCTTCTTCACAGTTACCCTATTTTCCCAGACTGCTAATCTCAGCTTAGAATCCCAAGCCCTTTTATTCTGATCCAGGATTCTTTTAATAATCTTCATCAAGCTTTTATTGCTTGACTCTGCTTGTCCATTTCCCTGTGGGTGGTATGGTGATGAATAAGAAATTTGGATGCCATGCTTCTCACAAAACTCTATGTATTCCTTAGATCTAGAACACATTGCATTATCTAACACAATCCTTTCTGGACATCCAAATCTAGTCAATATGTTGCTCATCAGATCCCTTAATGTGTTTACAACCTCTGCACCAATATTATAAACAACATTAACAATAACAAATAATCTCATTTAATAGCTTAACATAATAGGATAATATTGAATAGAATTGGCTATTCATCGACATTATTAGCTATTTGGAGCATGAGATAACTACAACACAATCCCAAGATAAAATAGGTCATTGATTTGCAATTTTTAGCAAGCTCTAGGTAAAGACAAACAAATACTGAATCATACAACTTAGATTAGTGCCATATATCCATTGTGAGAGTCAAATTCATAAGTATTCAAGGGTTTATGATAGATTTAACACATAACATATACGATCCCTAATAACATTGCATTGCAATCTCATCAATATGTATTCTAACCCAATACTACTTATCAAATCCTTATACATAACATATCCACCTATAATCCCATTTAAACATTTTAATTAATTTCCCTTGTCAACAAATGATAGGAAGAAGGGATTGGTTTTGATGCGAGGAAACACCCTAGGGGAGGGATTAGTGTATAATTGTTCCAACATAGCCTGATGGAACATTGGATCTTTTCTCATGCTTGGGAAACCTTTCACCAAAAGATGCCATGAATGCACCTTACCCAAAGTATGCTTTAGGACCTCCATGCATACAAACACAAGGATTGTCATTTATCATCATGCAGTAGTGGTACCTAAGATGATGGTACTACCCCTCCCTTGGACATTGCTCTCTTTTACAATTGGATACATTAGTCCTCCTTTTGATTTAGTCAAAAAGATATGAAATGATTTCTAAGCAATGCCTTATTGGGTCAATGAGATCACCAAAAGTCTAGGACTTGTCAAATGAAGGTATATTATTGACACCTATCCCTTTGCTATTCACTTGTTAGGACTTAGTAATGACTATCCAAAGAGAAAATGAGATAGTGGCAACAACCATTTATATTATTTATCTCACTGCAATCCATTTCATGGCTATAGTCATGTTGTCATCCAGTGTAGATTTATTTTTTCAAATTCATAGATAACATGAAGACAAACTTGTAGCCTTTAATGGTACTGCTCTTATTCATGACTATGCTCTGTTCCCTTGAAGCACCATTATTTATGATGGTTTTTATGCTGAATATCTTCATTAAAACACCCCTGTGCAAGTATATGCCTTTACTATTATAGCCTATTGCTGGAATGGATGATCAATGGCATGAAAAGGTAAAAATACAACTATGCTTTGCTTCCTTCACTACTTGTTGCTGATTGTTGATTGTTGTTCATATGCACTTGTACCATTGTAATTCTTGATGTCCTACATGAACCTTCATGGCTATCTTGTAGCATAACCTCGTAGTTGTTGTTCATATACACTTGTACTATGGCCTTGGATTCCAAAATGAGACCTCTCCTGAATCATAACTGCTTAATTGTCATTTGTAACTTTTTGTTTCTTGTATGCAATCATGATCCATGTTGGATCAATCATGATGACCAAAACCCCTACATGAAAGGTTATGAGCATAGCAATTGTATCTCGATCACATGATATGAGGGTTCCATTGCTATCATAAACCTCTTGTAATGACATGTTTTCAATAGGCATATTATCTGTGTCAACTAGAGGGGCTTGACAACAACTTGAAATGCTTCCTCATTGTTTAAAAGATGCATAATTGAACTTGATGCATCTATGGAGTCACCTCCTTTATAAAAAGATCATGGATCTTCTTAAGAATATTGAAGGACATATCAGCATAGTATGTTGCATCTTTTGAATCTGTCCTTTCATGTCCTGTCTTATGTTCCTTTCCTGTCCTATCTTATGTTACTAGTATTTTATGGTATTGGGAAAATCCTAAGGTTGGGGTTTTTTCTTTGACTGAATCCCTCTATCTCTCTCCCCTTTACCCATAACCCTAAACCCTTAAACCCTCTACCCTCTACCCTCTCTCTCTCTCTCTCTCTTTGTCAAGTCTCTCCCTCCTACCCCCTCTCCCTCTCTTAGGTCTTTATCTATCTCTCACTCACTCCCTCTATGTGTCTCCCTTAAACCCTAAACCCTAAACCCTTAACTCTTAAACTCTAAACCCTTAAACCCTCTACCCTCTACGTTTAACCCTCTACCGGCCCATATCTCTCTCCCACTCCCTTCCCTCTTTCCCTCTCTCTCTCAAGTATCACCCTCCTACCCCCTCTCCCTCTCTTAGGTCTCTCTCTCTCTCTCACTCTTATCTCCCTCCCCTCTACCCCTTAACCCTCTGCTCTCTATCCTCTCTCCCTCCCACTCCTCTCTCTCTCCTTTGGGCGTCCTCTATCTCTCTCCCTCTTCCTTAACCCTAGAGCCCTTAGCCGCCAAACCCAAAACCCTTAAGCCCTCTTCCTCTACCCCTCTCTCTCTCTCTCAGGACTCCTCCCTCCTCCCCCCCTCTCTCTCTCTCTCAGGTCTCTCTCTCTCTCTCACTCTAAACCTTAAACCCTTAACCCTTAAACTCTAAACCCTTAGACCTTGAACCCTTAATATTAGGTGTGTATTAAAACATTATAAAAGTATAATTTTTTGGAGTTCTATTAGGAATTTGAATGCTAAATGATGATGAATGGGAAAATCTAAGGCACTTTGATATTTTCAACTAAAAAGTTAGAGTTCAATTAGGATTAGTGTTCACTTAGGGTTAGGTTTAGGGTTCAATTAATGTTTAGTTTGGGTTAGGATTGAGGATGAGGTTGGGGTTTAATTAAGGTTATGAATTCAATAAGAGTTCAGGTCAAGGTTAAGGTTAGGGTTGGGGTTAAGGTTCAATTAGGATAAGAATTAGTGTTAGGGTTAGGATTAGAGTTCAACTATAGTTCAAAGTTAGGGTTATGGTACAATTAGGACTAGTGTTCAATAAATGTTCAATTAGGGTTAATACTTAATTAAGGCTAATTTTAAAGATCAATTAGGGTTTGGGTTAGGGTTGGGATTATGAATCAAGTAGGTTTGGGTTAGGGTTTGATTAGAGTTAGGTTTAGGGTTTAGTCAGAGTTAGGGTTAGGGTTAGGGATATAATTCAATTATGCTTAGTGGCCAATTATAATTAGATTTAGTGTTCAATTAGGGTAAGGGTTAGAGTCCAAATAGGGTTAGGATTAGAATAGAATAAATTTTGTGTTTAATTATGATATATAGAATTTAGTATAATTTTAGAAAATGAAATGATTTGGACACAAAAAAAAAAAAGTTGATTTTATATAGATCTTATTTCTTAATTTATTCTAAAATTCTAATTAATAATTGTTTAATTAATTTAAAATAAATATTTAATTTAATTTAATTTAATTGTATTAGTATTAGATAATTAGTAAAACTAAATAGATAATAAATATTTTATGGATTTTAAAAATTAGAAGGGTTAGGATTATAATTCTATAACTAAAAGTAATTATAATCTTGTCTTTCATGTTGTGCTACAAATGCTACTAGCATATATATATTATTTATTAATATATACAAAATACGCCAAGAGATATCTTTGTCGAGGCACCTATTTTATAATAGTACAATAGACGCATCAAAAGGATATCTCTCGACATATTTTATATATATTATTAATAAATAATATATATGCTAGTAAGTATTTAATAAATAAAATAAACTAAATATATCAATTTTTTACCATACTACTCGTTGCCAAGGAGATCCATGTGGCGTTCGCCCGTGATATCGTAATCAATAAAGAACTCACAACTTTTGATCACGCAATGGCGGGCAACCATGGATCTCAACCATCGGCAATCCTGTTCATTCAACATAGTCGCCAACCTTGTTATTAACCATCGAGCACCTTTCTACCGAGATTATAACATCTCTATTGATTTAAAACACGTGCATCTTATAACTGCTTTAGTAACCTGCGACATAATGTATTAAAGATGCATCAAAGTATTTATCATTTCTTCGGCTTCATCAGATGAGACATGTGGTGCTCGCTCGTGATATCATAATCAATAAAGACCTTGCAATTGATCACGCGATGGCGAGCAACCATGGATCTCAACCATCAACAATCCTGTTCATTCAACATAGTCGCCAACCTTGTTATTAACCATCAAGCACCTTTCTACAAGGATTATAACATCTCCGTTGATTTAAAACACGTGCATCTTATAACTACTTTAGTAACTTGTGGCATAATGTATTAAAGACACATCAAAGTATTTATCATTCCTTTGGCTTCACTGGATGAGACACGTGGCGCTTGCCCGTGATATCGTGATCAACTGGTGGGGTCATCACGGGATGGCGGGGAATGGCTAAGATCACATGACGATTGATCTACAACCATGTGAACTTGTCCCTCTACAAAATAAAAAAATTATTAAGGGAGAGGGCCCAATACATGTGTTGCTCACTTGTGATATCGCGATCAATTGGTGGAGTCATTGCAGGATGGCGAGGAACGACTGAGATCACACGACGATTGATCTATGGCCATGCGAACTTGCCCCTCTGCAAAATAAAAACATTTATTAGGGGAGAGGGTGCACTCAATCGTGATGATAATACCCAGTCTTACCACATATTTATACTATATATTGTAAATAAATGGTCCAAATGTAAATAAAGAAAAAACCAAATGTTGATAAAAAATGGACCCATACTTAAACACATAAGAACCTCTAAATGTTATATGAAAAAAACATAAATACATTCATGAAAAAGTGAAATAAGTATTTTTTTGTTTCAAATAAAATATCACAACTCTCCACTATAAGTATATCATTTAAAAAATAAAATGCTAATTTAATAAAAGAAGACACTCATTTAAACAAGTGTTGTTATCATAGTGAAAAAAAATTGTTCTTATGTGTACAACAATTGGGGTAGCAATGTACAAACATTGTATAATTTTATATTAATAGTTTGTCCTATCACAAATATAAAAGGTGAGCACAATAAATAACATGTATTTTCCCATTAAATGTGAAGGATTTTCAAAAAGTTTTAGTGTTCAACTATTGGTCCATTTTTGTTCAATATAAGTTGTATTTTAAATCATTATGTGTTGTTTTAATAACAACAAATAGATTTTTGTGTTCAACTATTAGTCCATATGTGTTGAATATAAAGTTTACAGATATCAAAGATTTATCGTTATCAATAAGTATTTGGTCCACTTAGGTTGTATGTTAATTTTAATTTAAATAAAAATATCATATTCTACAAGCAACAAATGATATTTTTTTGGTTCAACTATTGGGGGTTCCATGATTAAGTTTTGGTCAAACCTTTAAAAAGTCAAATTTTAGACACTTCTCAAAGGATTTGCCGATGTGGCGAGTTGCATGATGAGTTGTGCCTCCAAACCTTAGTTATAGATAAATAAGAGACCAATCTACATTTTAAAAAAAAGAAGGTTCTATGATATTCCAGTCAATTGCTACATGTTGAGAAAGTTAGCTTGCATGACTAATGGGCCCTCTCCCCTAAAGGAATAAGGGGACATCACTAGGTCGATGAAAAACAATGACATAAGCTGTTTTAACGAGGGAACACATGACCAACAAAAGAATTAGGAAAAATAAATTCAGGCAAAGGAAATAAAACAATAAAACAAAATGGGGCCCAACCTAGACGTACGAAGCGATGGGACTTAAGTCATTTTAAAGCCTTCCCAAAAAGTAATGGCCAAATAGATCCCATCTAAGGTGTAAGATGAACACTAGGGTTTTAAATGAAGACAAAGGTAAAACCCCATCCTTAGGCTTTTCCCAAACACCATAGATGACCAGAGATACAAGGCAGGATAAAACAGAACACAAAGAACAAAACTTTGAAGTTCCATCACTACCTATAACCCTAAACCCTAAACCCTTTACCCTTAACCCTTAAAACCCAAACCCTTAAACCCTCTACCCTCT
>VDFB02047144.1:43955826-44088716 GCA_007258455.2 Sequoia sempervirens
TTTTCACTAATATTGTCTAATTATTTTAAAGAGATGAAGGGTCATAACACAAATTTATTCAACCCAGTAAATAGATTGGTTAATGAAACTTGACAAAAGCAATATAACAATTGCTACATTTGGCATTTCATGTTGAATGAAGAGTGGTGACAATAATCTACTTATAGTTTAATAAAACACTATTTTTATAGGAAGGCTTGACATTGGAAAGATAAGTGTTACTTATAGTTTAATAAAACATTATTATAGTTTTACCAACATATACTATTGTATGCTTGCATGGCTTCTTAGTTAATATATGGGGAGAGAAAGAGAGATGGAGATATATGGGAAGAGAAAGGAAGAGAGGTGGAGATAGAGAGTCAATGGATAGGGGGGATACGAAGGGAGAGATGGTGAGAGATAGAGAAGGGGAGATAGAGAGGGGGAGGAGGAGAAAGAGATATAGATAGAAAGAGATAGAGAGAGGAGTGAGAGGGAGATAAAAAGAGAAATAGAGATAGAGATATAGAGTAGGAAAGATGGAGGGAGAGATGGAGTGAATGAGAGATAAAGGGGGGAGAGGCAGGAGTGACATAGATAGTGGGAGATATAGAGATATAGAGAGTGATAGGGAGAGATATATCAATCACCCTCTCTATATCTCTATCTATTCATCCTTATCTCTTTATCTCTCTACCCCTCTCTATCTCTTTGTCTCCCTTTATATTTGTATGTTTGTCATTGTCTCCCTCTCTCTCTATATTTTCTTCCCTGTATTTATCTTTGTCTCCTTAAGTGTGCAATGGGTACATTGAAGAGGTCTTAAAGGAGAATTATCATATCTTTAATCAAATGGCATGCTACCTTGAGCATAACTCACCAAGGACACATGCCATCCTTGGATGATGACATGTAAGAAACAACCAATCAAATTTTAGTTTCTCTCTCTCATATTGTATATATTACACTGTATATTAAATATATGTACATATATTATATTTTATTATTATATAAAAATATACTTATTGATAGTAGTAAATATAATAATTTACTCATTATTTAATAATTTTATTAAAAGAGATATAATATATAATTATAATAAGTTGAATAATTATATTATTTATTATGTAAAATATAGCAAATATATGCCATATATTGTAGGAATAGTAAAACCTAGCTAAATGGTAAAATTTTGAACTTAATTAACATACTATAAAAATTAATGAAACCAGGTTGTATCTCATCAAATTGGAGAAGTGAAAGGTCAATACTAGCGCCAAGGAAGAGTTTGGAGTAGTGAAAACAAGGTCAATGCCAACATCGAGGAAGAATTTGGAGTAGTGAAAACAAGGTCAATGCCAGCGCAGAGGAAGAGTTTGGAGTAGTGAAAACAAGGTCAATGCCAGCGCCAGGGAAGAGTTTGGAGTTAAAACAAGGTCAATACCAATGCCGATGAAGAGTTTGGAGGAGTGAAAACAAGGTCAATATCAGTGCCAAGGAAGAGTTTGGAGTTAAAACAAGGTCAATACTAGCGCCGATGAAGAGTTTGGAGGAGTAAAAATAAGTTCAATATCAATGCCGAGGACAGGTTTGGAGGAGTGAAAACAAGGTCAATACCAGCACTGAGGATGAGGTTGAGGGCACTAAGGGAAAATCAATGACCAAGGGGAAATGAGTACTGTAAGTTTGGCACCCCCATTCTCTTTAACCTTTAATTTTCATGCCTAGTTTCCAAAGATTTTCTCGTACATTGGCACCCCCATTCTCGTAAAATGGTATAAGATAAGACAAAAAAAGTAAAATAGCTTAGTCTTTCACATTTTTATCCACCAGCCTCAGGTCTTGGAAAAACTCCCATAATCTACCCACATCTTGGTTGAGGTCTAGGATTTCATCACACATAGCCTTGATCGCATGAGTCTAAAGCAATTGTAGACTTAGCCCAAGTATATGCTAGGCTAAGGTAGATCTAATGAATGGAAATAGAGGCATACAATTCTTCATTAATACCTCCACCATAAACATATGCAAGGTGTTGGTTGTTTTTATGGTAAGCAGGTTGATCTTCTAATCTACCTATGGAATTGCCAATTCTAATAAAGGGCAACTCTTAGGACTTGGACCAACTGATGATGATTTGAAAGACCTCCTACACTTTGGGCTCTGCAAGACTTAGGAGGGTGATCCCTTAATTCATTTACACTTTGCACCATCATCATAAACAAAATTAACAAAAATAAATAATCTCATTTAATAGCTCAACATAATAGGATAATATTGAACAGAATTGGCTGTTTATCAATAATATCAACTATTTGGAGCATGAGATAACTACAACAAAATTTCACAGTAGAAAATAGTCATTGATTTGCAATTTGTAGCAAGCTCTAGGTAAAGGCAAACAAGTACTGAACCATACGAATAAGTACAACTTAGATCAGTGCCATATATCCATTGGAGGAGTCAAATTTATAAGCATCTAAGGGTTTATGACAGATTTAACACATAACATATAAGATCCTTGATAAAATTGCTTTACAATCTCATCAATATGTATTCTAACCCAATACTACTTATCAAATCCTTATACAAAAAATATCCACCTACAATCCCATTCAAGCATTTTAATTAATTCCTTGAATTAAACCTAAAACAAGAATCATACACACCACAACAGTGAGATGAACGAAACAACCCTTGATCATTTTATTCAAAATTCAGATATGCTTGTACAATGGAGAGACATGAGTTCAAATTAATCATATCAATTCAAATGCCAGTACTGTCATAAAACATCAAATCCCCATGAATTCAAAACCTACTACAAAATGACTCAAAACATAAATTGTATTTTCCCTAAAACCATCAAACTTTATAATTTTCTCTGCAACTTCATCTAGACTCAACCAAAAATATCTAACTTGCTAACCTGTACTTCTGGCCTTGAAATCTTTCTTATAGAAAAAAAAAGGAGCAAAAAAGCATCAGCCAAAAAGTACACGTGTCACCAGCCAATTGGACTACTTTGTGATATTCCAAAAAATAGTTACAACAACAATCTCCCCAGAGAGTCTTCTTGTTCATCGTGCCCACTGAGAATGGTTGATGCATCAACAAAAAACTTCAAGAATTTCGTGCCTAGATTTTCACCAAAAAAAAAACTGGAATCTGTTGTAACTGCAACAACTAATTTGTCAACTATTAACAGCCTACTCCTTTTCACTCTTCCTCAGTTAAATATACATTTACCCATTTCTGGTACTCTTCATCAATTGGCCAATCAAAATTGATCACCTCATTCACCTTGACACTATAAGGTTTGTACTTAATTTCCACTTGATTTGCTTCTCTTTCAAAAGACTCCAAGAATGAGCTGGTGCTAATGATTTTGTCCATACAACTCACCAACAAATCATAATCTGAGTTACCCTGTTTTTGAGGGTTTTGTAGTCCAAACATGATATAAAGGGCTCTTACACTTTTTGTGATTACTGTAGCTTGTGTAAGAGGCCCCATGGATACTATTGTAATTTTAGGATACATGAATAGGGTGTAGGATGAGAAATAAAGAAGGTATAGCTGCTGTCCTCAATAGTTTTGTGAAGAAAAGTATGTGAAATGAGAGGTTCAAGCCTAGGTTTCAACAAAACATGTATGGGAGATTTGATTTTATGAATTTTTATCCATGTGTAGACCTAATGAGTTGTTTCTGAACACTGAATATAAATGATATACACACACACACATATATATGTATGTATGTATATGTATTTTTAAATATAAATGTAAATGCAATTACTGGATGCTCTCCTAGAACAATAAATGCAATGTATCATTAAAGAAATCTATATCTATGTATATAAATGTGTATTTCTAAATGCAAGTGTAAATGCAAAGAGCATATGGTTTTGTAGTGTTATAGATACAACATATCCATAAATTAATGTAATTGAAATTCTAAAGTCTTCAACACATATAATATGATACTAATCAAACTATTAAGCTACATGAGAAATAAATGAAAACAGTAAATACATATGTATGTGTATTTGTAAATGTAAGTGTAAAATAAATAAGAATAATGAAAATTATAAAAGAATACAAGGAAAGGTCTCCTCCCTTCTTGGTAGTGATAACATCCTCCACACACAACCCTTAAAAATTATGAATAGAGGAATATAATCTTTGAAGACTCAAAGTTGATTCTCTGCTCCTACGATTAAATTAGCCATTTGTATCCTTATAAACATTTATAGTGATTACTAGAGGCACATAGACCAATTCTTCATAATAAAAGAATTTGATCGTACTTTTCCAATGATGGCATTATGAGAAAACCTTAGGTTAAATGAATAATTCCTAGCTAAGTTCTTTAAATCATGTCCAATTGTATAAGAGAAGACCGCTGCTATGTGTACTTGGATACCATGGAAAAAGGCTAGTCTTTGGGATCTTTCATCAATCATCCTACCTTAAAACATACCAAAAGTCTCCTAGCAATTAGACATAGGAAGACTTAATATGACTTAAAAAAAATTATTGCCAAAGCGTAAACTGATGATGACTTAACCAGGCCTAGTACACACTCCCTCCCTATTAACGACTTAGACATATGGAAATTAAATGTAAATTTGCTGCTATTTTTAGTCATGTAGGTGTCCAATAAACCGCTTGGTGGTGTTTCCCTTCAGGTTTATTTACTTGAATGAAGAGCAAAAGTCCTTTGATTACAATTAGAGAATACATTTGAGGCCTTGGTTGTGTAACTGGTGGACCATAGTCACATTTAACACTTGTTACAAAGTTTGAGAGTTAAAAAGTTAAGTAGATTTGATTTGTGATGGACACATTTGGACGGTAGTAACAATAGCTTGCAATCTATCAAGACTTGATTACCTTATAACTTGTGAAATTCTAGCGATGAAATGATAGATTAATCATAATGTCACCTTGGTATCACATCACCATGAAAGAACTTCATCCAACATCCTTATGAGTGTAGGTACCACCAAATAGGTATTTTTCAGATTTGTCTTCCTTGAGCGAGGGAAGTTCAAGAAGAGAAGAGGAAAGCGAGACATGTAGTATGTCTAAAAGAGGGAGATCAACTAGAGGTCAAAAGATTAGAAGAAAATTCCGTAAATGCAGGAAATTTTTTCTTGCTAAAGGGTGGTCATGTTCTTATGATGATGAGAGCATAGGTGAAATTAAGGTGCCCTTGAGGTACAAACATCTATGAAAATAATGGGTACCCAAGGAACTTCCTCCAATAAACACTGATTTTTGTGTCAACGAGAGGATATATCGCATAGTGCCATTGTCATTACATGGTTTGGGCCTATTTTGCATGGATGACATAAAGGTCTGTTACGAAAAAGTTACTGAATTGATGGAGTATGTCAGACCCTATTACAGTTACAAATATTGGATACAATTGGTTCGATATACATGAAGTATGAGTAGGTATGCACTGTCAGCAAATTATATACAACTAAAAGATAAGGATGAAAATAAAGGAGTGGCTATGTACATTGACGGAAGGCCAAAAGCATTAGGGAATATTACAGGGTTTATAAATAGTACACGACCTGGGTCAACAAATAAGCAACCCAATTTCATATTCGAGGCACGCGAGGGAAACCATGTATTTGTATGTGCGATAAAATCAATAACTATAGGGGAAGTGTTGCTAATCAATTACAATTTGTATCACTTAGTTACAAACATAGTTACTATGGGGGTGGTACGTACTATGTACTATTTTACCCAACCTCCAATTAATGACTCCAATATACCATTTTATTCTTTTTTTTTTTGGTAAGTCTATTGGTTTCATTTTGGTAATGTTTTTTTATATTTAATTTTTGTCACAGCGGACATTGATAATACGGAGAAGGCTCTGGCTCAAAGCACAGATCACGATGTATCTTTAGGTGCTTCTACCTGACAGGTTTACCTCATTGTAATTGTACAAATTAGATATGAGAAAAATGTTTTATTATTATATTTTTTTCATAAGTTTATTGGGTTAATTTCGATAATATTTTTAATATTCTTGTTGCAGTCGACTGATTGGGGAAAGGCACTAGCAGTAGAGGAGAGCATCCATAGTGAGGTGCAATCAATATTTTGTGATGATGACATCGCTTATTCAACAAACCCTCTCGATATGATAAAGAAGATCTAAAAAAAATGCAATGAAGAAATGGTTAAGTTGATATTCATAGTTCCTCAAACAAATGAGATAGAAGAGAGGGTTAAAATATTGACTGAGAGATTACAAAACTTGCAAGTAAGTTGTCATGAGGTCTTTAATTATAACATAAGTTCATTCATGGTTTTATATTTTGTACTCTTTTATGTCATGAACTAAACATGTGTTATTTTTACAGGGTTATTTGCCTCCTCATGATGCTCTTGGCCATGATCAGGGTACTGCAAGTGCTGCTCGAGGAGTAGGGGTTGGTACAAGTGTCCATCCTGATCTTCCTATGCATACATCACATCATCTGACCCCATCATCCATGCCTATATTTTTGTTTGAAATTTTGGCAAAACATACCATGCAAACATCCATTAATGCACCCTCTGGTAGTGAACACATGCCAGAATATGCGTCAGGACATGTACCTGGGGATGTAGAGGCCACTGGTATTGGTGATGTTTTAGCAGTATTTCCTGGATCTTCCCGTATTACTAGTACAAGAACATTGCCGGTCACACTTGTGGTGACCGAGGATTTTGTTTCCATAAAGATAGAGAAGGTCCCAGGTACTTTAAAATGTTTTAATTATTATTATATATAATCCAATTGAAATTTACTTATTGATCACTCTTTTTAGACTATTGATCCCATGATCATTTTGTAGGAAATGATGTTTTTTATAAACATCTGAATGATATTACATTGGAGCTCTTTAGGCCCACCATACGTACATGGTGAATGCCCAAAATCAAGATTTAAAAGATCAACTCATTAACCGTTTAGTTGTGTTGTTCGGTGATAAAACATTCAACCGAACCAAGGTCCTTAGGAAAGTTGATACCTATTTAAAGTATGCGAGGGACCAATATAGGTCACATTTAGAGAAGAACAAAAAGTACGAGCGCCCCCCCATGATTCCAAAGAGGGAGTGAAAGGACCTGGTGTCAGATGGAAAGGAGAAGGCTGAAAAGAAAAAAGGAAAGACACCACCAGGCCAAGGAAGGTATGTGATACTATCAACAATGCAATTATATACTGATTACTATTTTTTTTTACATAATCTAATGTATTTTAAACTTTTCATAGGTTGCCTGACACATTGAAGGAAACAAAGGCAAGACTAGAAAAACATGAGAAATACAAACTTGGCTTTGGTGGTTATATGAAATTAGTCGCACAAATTTTAAGTATCAATAAATGAAATATAGTATCCAAATAATAAATTGAAAACAATTTTGGTTTTATCACACCATAGAAGCAAAATTCATGATCTTATGCAAAAATTCAGGGCTCTGAATTCAAGAGTTCCCACATAAGATGACTTGAAGATTGCCTTCCAGCAAGGCTATGGAGCCATGGCTGAACGCCTAAGAGTCTTGACTGGGAAAATGCAACCTTCCACTACATCCGACATGCAGGTAAATAAAATCAATAAAGTTTATTTAAAATCGAATACTTGTACAATCTATTCAATATTAATTTCCACCATAAAGTAATTACATGCCTATTTGTTTTAAACATTCAAGCAATGATAATATTGCACATGACATTGGAATGCAACTTGGTGAGGGTGGAGCACAACCTATAGATGAAGGTCATGGTGTGCATCTCGATATTTTAGAGCATGTAGAGTGTGATCAACATGTTAAGCATGATTAGGCTAGAGAAGATCAGGAAAATGATGTGGCCCCATCAAGTAAAGAGGACCACTCTAAAGTTCTTTTAAACATATTTAATTGCAATTGGTGTATTAATTAATGTAACATTTCATGTTTCAACTTTAGAGCATGTAGAGCGTGATCAACATGTTGAGCATGATCAAGATAGAGAAGATCAAGAATATGATGTGGCCTCATCAGGTAAAGAGGACCACTCTCATGTTCTCTTAAACATATTTAATTTCAAATGGTGTATTAATTAATATAACCTTTCATGTTTCAACTGCAGATCAAGATTTAGAGGGTGTTCAGCATGTTGAGCATGAGTCTATAACAAAAGTTCAGGAACATGATGTGGATCCATCAGGTAAAGAGAACCACTCTAATGTTCTTTTAATTAATGAAATACTTGTAACAATAATAATAAAACATATTAGTTTAACATTTCTTTCTTATTGTGAGACCCCTTGATGCGTCCGTCATGGCGGACAACTAAGTACATTAAGATCACAGTAGAGGTAGAACAACTAAAGGGGGACAAATATTGATTTAGAAAATGATACTCCACTTCAGATTTTTGTAGCTTTAAAAAGAAACAAAAAAAAAGTGATTGTAATCATATCATGACAACCATATTTTTAATAATATGTAAAAACTGAAAGAATGAATATTATATGTTAATGAATGAATGTGAATATGCTAATTAATGAATTATATGTTAATGAATGAATGTTATATATTATTAATGAATGAATGATGTTATATGTTATTAATGGATGAATGAATGAATGCTATATGTTATTAATGGATGAATGAATGATTAATGTTATATGATTGGGTATGGGGAATTGAGAGTGATGTGAGGGGGGGAGGGGCCAAAGGAGCTTCCACCATCATGTGGTTGGCCATGTTAAGTAGAGAATATTAAACTATTCTCGAAACAAAGAGAAGCTCAATAGGGTAATGCACTTTTCAATATAAGAAATGCATAGTTTGAAGCATCAAACCAATATGCAAAGATGAAAGAAAGTGCTAAATTTTCACTATGGTGGCAGAAAAATGATTCTTTAGACCCTGAATCCATGCTCTATATCATAATTTGAAGTTGTTTCCATTCCAATGTTCTGAGTTTAGTTTGTTTGTATGGCTTTGTATGAATACCACATTCTGTTGTGTGTGGATTTGGTTTCAAAGCTCTGTTTCTTCTATTTTTAGTGGTGACATAACTCTAAAATTTGACTTTTGTGCATAATAGGTTAGTGGAAAAATTGATAGCTCTAAAGGGTTTAGAGGCTCGATTGAGATAGATACACGGATATTTGGATCTTGTTGTTGATGGGAGGCTTCAACTTAACCATGAAATTTTGTACCATCTGTAGATATGCAAAAGTTTCTCTACTTACATTCATTCTTGATCATAAATGTTGTAAATGATATTAACGCTTCAAAATTAAGATTCATTTCATTGTTATAATGATCAAAATGTTATACTTTGCTATACATTCAAGCATTCTCTTTCCCCCTACCCTTTGCTCTCTCCCCCCTGCTTTTAAGAATTTTCTTTTTCATAAAAGGTTCACATTTTTGTATCATTTACACAAATTTATCTGAAGCGCTAGGAGTGAATAAAGATATGTAAAAGATGATGGATTATGTCTAAACAAAACTTTCCATCTTATAGCTAATTAAATCCTTAATATTTGAATAGTTTAGAACTTGAATAATGCTTGTATATGCATGTGTAGCAATAAGGGAGCCTATGTGAAGATTAAAATTTAAAACACCACTTTGGTATTTTTCCTTAGGCAGTGAAATGATATTTTGAGTAATACAAACCTACACACACATTGATATTTTTCGGCATTGCATTGAATAATTTTTTTCTCTTATACCTACCCTCGGCTAGACATTGAGCTATATAATATTGGTTTTTGGGTTTATTCTGTAAGTAGTTAATTTCACAAAGGAAGACTAAAATCTTCTTAATGTCATGTGTTAGGTGTGAAAGCATATGAATCACTCGCTGAAGGCACCATTTTGTATTCATCCAAAAACTGGTTTGTTCTTTTTTTTATGTTTCTTGCATGTATTTTTTTAGGCTCTAGAGATGTAGCTCGACTCTTTCCTTTGCACTTTTCATCTATTTTGATGATTACAATAGATTGTCCTCATAATTTCTCATGTAGATATGTTTGTAAAGGCTTATTTTCTACCAATCAATTTGCAAACCACTCACATATTAAGGACCATTTCACTAACTTGTAGTCATCCATTACTTCATATGTTGCAAGTTGTGTCTGTGTGCCAATAAATCTTGATGATTGCGAGAACTTTAATCCTACAAGTGTACCAAATCTTTCTCAAGTAAAAGTCTTACCTTATTTTATAGTACTTTAAATGGTTAATTGAAGGTGCTTCTTTAGATCTGAGATAGTTGAACCCTAGATTAAAATATGGTATTAGATGGGAAATATAATGATAAAAATGAGGTCCATTGAACATAAATTATGAACATAATTTACTGGACTGTGAGTAGTGTTACAATTATAATTATCTCTCCTTTACCTACCTTTGCATTAATGAAAAAGATAGATCCCTATAAATCTAACCATGAAAGTGTTGAAATCTGTAGTATTTGTAGGACTCCAAAAACTATCAAACATATTCTTTTTGAATGTTTTTATGCTCAAGAAATTTGGTACTTATTCTGCCATAAGCTGAAGGTCTGGAATAGCCATGGTAAAATTAATTGGCATGACATTCTGTTTTGTAATTTCAAGCTCAAGTTTGATTGTAAGCTATTTTGGTATTTCTTATCCAATGAGATCATGTGGCATTTGTGGAAGGCAAGAAATGATGATAAATTTAAGGGTATCAAGAAGGTACTTACTGAGTCTTGCAAGAGACTCACTTTCTACTCTATTGCTTTGCAGGTTTCAACTCTTGTGGAGATCTCAATGGAGAATTTCTTGAACTCAATAACTGAAGGTGCTACTAACAATACCAGAGAGGATTTGAGAAGTGGACCTGCCTGTAGGTTGAGCTTGGAAGAGATCGTGCTATTTCAGTAGACATTTGATGAGCTCCAGAGAGCAATTGATGAAGTTGCAAGCCCAGAAAGACAACGTGGCCCCCAACAGTTGGACCCCGAGGAGAAACAATGGCGAACCTTGATATTGAAGAAGTCAGCAATGAGGAGAATGTAATAAACACTATGTATTATTTATGTTGATTTGAATAGCAGCAACCTATGGTGTTGTTAACAACAATTTGTATTATCTATGCTGGTTTTGAAAACAATTGGTGCTTTTTGGTTTCTTTCTTGCTGTGTAAAGTACTGATATAGTATATTTCCTGTTATGGAAATGCTTTGATGTTGTACTGATCCTAATGCTGGTATATTTCATGGCTGCACATACTCATTAGTTCCCAAAAATTCCCATACATAAGCATAAGAATCCTCTCTTCATAACATTTTTGCCTATATTCTGTCATGTGATCCCATAGAATTCATCTAACCCTGACTATTTCAATGTATAATTCATATTGACAAGAGATGGTGAGGGTCTCCTTGATCCATAAAGCATTTTATATTAACGTATATTTTTTGCAGTCTATTGGAAAGAGTTTGGGAATGCCATACTGATATGATTTCATCTGAAGACACTTATCGTCAAGATGCAATTCATTGTCTCAACAACCAAAGGATCCTATTGGCGAGAAAATTTTCATCAATATAAGTCATAACAAGCACATGTGTGTTATATCGATGAAGTGAAAAATGATTGTTGGCGAGACCTAAGTCATCGGTGTAAGTCATAACGAGCTTATTTGTGTCTTATTGATCGTGGTGCAATTTTGGAGCATCAAAAAGAAATCTACAATATTCTCAATAAGTTTCCCAGAAAAGTGGGTCCCGTCGGTAGTATAGTACCATCGGGGTGAGTTCAAGGAAGTCTCGTTGACCCATCATATCACTATAGCAGAATTATATCGGTAATAGGACTTGGTGATATTCATTGTCTTGCTGATAACAAGATTCATCAGCGAGATTGGCATCATTGGAGAGAGATATGGAAGTCAAATTGAATATAGCTTTATCGATAGGAGAAACATTTTGTTTTGGTGATCAGAATTACCGAAGGAAGGTTCTTGGCAAGATACAAGTAGTCGAAGGAAAGTCCCGGCGACCCCCAAAGTCATAGCAATAAGTTATCATTGGTGAGAATCGTAGCGATATACTTAAGATTGAAGGAATAATTCTCGGGGAGACTCAGAACGTGGGTATGAATGCATGAAACCATAGCAACATATGATCTATTGGCTATCGGTGAGACTTAGAACATCGATGAGACTGTGTGACACCAAAGGGATATGTAATATTGACTATTGAAGAGACTCGAGGCATTAGCGAAAATACATGACGTCTCAGTGGGTGTCTAATAAACATGGAAAATGATCAAATAAAATAATTGCTCAAGATTTGAATACGAAGGGAGGCGACTTGATTGATCTCTCACTGATGGTACATTTCAATGAATATTTTTTTTAAAAAAATTACATTGTTTTGTTGCAATTTTGACGAACACAATCGACGAATAACTGAAAAGGTCTGATGAAGTTGCTATAGCTGCGACGAAGGCTTCGTTGTAACTCCTTGTCCATTTCGTCGCAATTTTGACGAAGTACACCGACGAATCACTGAAAAGGTCCAATGAAGTTGCTTAGCTACAATGAAGGCTTCGTCGTAACTCCTTTCCCATTTCATCGCAATTTTGACGAACACCACCAACGAATCACATAAAAGGTCCAACGAAGTTGCTTAGCTGCGACGAAGGCTTCATTGTAAATACTAGCCCATTTCGTCGAAATGGTGATGAACTTCTAGTGTTCTTTCGACACAAATTTTTTGTCAATATTCTGACAAACATCCAAGTCATTTTATGATGCTGATGACCGATGAATCCATACCGTTATTTCAATGTTTATTTTATAATCAGAATTGTGATGAAAAAATAATAAAAAAATGTTTTCGTCATTTCATCGCTTTTTTGACAAAGATTTGTTGAACAATTGATGAACATCCATCAGAAAATGGTGTCAAACTTAGTAGTGAGAGGGCAAGGAATTACAAAGACAATGGCAGAAACAAGCCCTGATCTTGCAGCCCAACACTACAATCTAGAGGATGTTTCTCCTAGGGAATGGTATGATGATATCGTTCACTATATCCTGACTCAAAGATGTCTTGACCATCTTAATGTAGTACAAAGAAGGAAATTGCACTTGAAGAGTGACAGTTTCATGCTAAAGGGAGCTATTCTATATAAGAAAAATCATGATCATGTTAACTTAAGGTGCCTAGGAAAAGCAGAATCTGAAAGGATAATGTTGGAATTTCACGACTAATATGGTATAGGCCACGGATCAACACCTTCTACAATGAACCAGATTCTGAGAGTTGGTTACTATTGGCCTACACTGTTCAAGGAAACACACAACCATGTTATAAATTGTCATGTGTGTTAGACTACAACAACCAGAGAGAAGTATGCAACACTCCCACTTCAACCAGTCTTTGAGATAAAAACTTTTGCATAGTGGGGAATGGACTTCATAGGTCCAATCAAACCACCTTCCTCTGTAGGTCACAAGTATATCCTTACTGTTACTAATTATTTTACAAGATGGACTGAGGCCCTTGCTTGCAACAATGTACTTTTGAGGTGGTAATTAATTTCATCGAATCAGGTATCATTAACCGTTTTGGATGTCCTATGTTTTTGGTTTGCAATAATGGTCATGCATTTGCATCATTGAAACTCTCTAACTGAGCCTTTGATCATGGGATTATAATTAAGTTTGCATCCAAATTGTTACCCTTAGGGCAATGGTTTGGTTGAGTCTTCCAATAAAACTCTCCTGATTGTTATTCGCAAGCTGTTAGAAAGAAATCCTAAGGATTGGCACACCTAGCTTAGATTTTCTCTCTGGGCAGATCGTACAAGACATAAGACTTCCATAGGAATATCTCCTTACCACTTGGTTTATGGGTTAGAGCCGATGTTTCCTATTCAGTTAAAAATCCCCACCCTATAGTTCATTAATGAATTTTATGATGAGGGAGATAAACGTGAAGCCCGACTTGCTAAGTTGTTACACCTTGAGGAAAAAAGAGATGACGCCCTAGAAAACTTTGCCAAACATCAGGGGGTAGTCAAAAGGTGGTTTGATAAAAGAGCCAAGGTAAAAACTTTTAGGATCTCTGACTTGGTTCTTTACTGGGATAAAGCCCATGACCGTAAGGGGGAGCATGAAAAATTTGACAAACTTTGGCTTGGCCCTTACTAGATCTTAGAAATTCTAGGAGATAATGCTTTTTCGCTTGAAAACTCTTGCTAGGGGGGATATCCCACAGCCTATCAATGGGTAGTATTTAAAGCATTATTTCCAATCTTGAGCCTTTTTCAACTCTTTTCCTGTACATGGTTAGATTAGGTTTCCTTTCTGTTTTGTTTTCTTTGCTTTGCTTTGGTAAGAGTAGGTTTCCCTTTTTGTTTTTCTTTTGTTTGCTTTGGTTAGTGTAGGTTTGCTTTTGGTTTGGTTTGTTTTTACTTTGCTCTTGCTTTGGAGGTTTCCTTGTTTTCTTCTGGATGTGTTGCACCTGAATGGAAAATATATCATTATTTGGGACTGTTCTAAGTATTTCATTGGTGGACTTTAGTCCTGTGTCTTGAAAGGATGGTTGAAGTCTTTATTATCTTCAAGCAATCTAAATGTTTGATTTAAGGAAGATGGGTCACTAGTTTGATTTGAATTTGAAGTATTCTAAAATCTTATATCTCTCATACATCTTAAGAATCTTGATGTTGCGGTAGTGTCCTTGTGAGGTCTTGTCAGGTGAAAAATCTTATTTATGCTTTAGTGCCACTATGGTTCTTAGCCCTGAGTGTGAACTCCGTTGTTCACAGGTTGAAATGAAAAGTGAAAAGAAAAGAAATATCAAAAGAAAAAAAGAGAAAATATTGAAAATCAAATACATTCAACTAATCAGGGGTATCTAAATATCTCTATCGGGGCTATAAACGCCTAACTGGAAATAGAGTTATGTTTGGGAGAGTCACAACGATAACCTCCTCGGGGCTATAGATGCCTAACTGGCAAGAGGCTCTATCCAAGTTGCTTTTGGAGTTAGAATCTTTACATAGCCTGACCTGATTAAACTTAGCTTCTGTAGTAGCTTGAGGAGGGAAATGAACTCATGTGCACACACTTGGATTTTCAGTTTATGGAAGGTTCAATCTATCTTTGGTTTTGATTCTTTAATCTTGCATTTTGATTTGTTTGTTTGATAGGGAGATCAAAACTGGAGATTCTGGGTTCATGATTCTTGTTCATCATCAATTGCTTTAGAGCATTTCCCCAACAAAGTCACCATTTGTTGTGCAGTTTTTGTACACACGCCTTGTTGAAAGCAGGGACCCTCTTTTGCATTCGATCTTGGTGTTTTTGGCCCTTTGATTTTGATTATTTACCTTACCTTGGCATGAGCTTAAAATGTTTATTTTTCTTTCCTAAGTGATTCCCCTAAGTTGCACTTCAAAAATCTTAAGGTATGGGCTAAATTCGGGTTTTTACCCCTGTTGCCCAATTTTCACCCATGAGCTCAATCAGGTAGGGCAATCTATGTTTAAAGTGTTCATGAAGGCCAAATGGAGACATTGTTGTGCATGACTAAATCGTACACCTGATGCTATTTCACAAAGGAGCTCATTTGAAAAGTATGCCTCAATCAGTTTTGGCACAAAAATTATCAGAGAAGAGAGTCGGCAAGACCCTCTTGTTGTCTTGCCAACTAGCAGTGTGCCCTATTTGTTCGAATGTATCAGTCACCAAGACATTTAGGTTGCCATGATTCTTCAAGATGTCTCCCCGACCAAGGGTGGTCTCACCGAAGTGAAGCGGCATCGGCGAAGGAAAGAAGTTCGACAAAAGGTTTCTCCAAAAGCCGAGGGTCTTGCCAAAATGAAGTGAACCCAGGGAAGGGAAAGGAGCTCTCTATGAGGTCTGGCCAACCATTGTATGTCTTGCCGAATGCTGTTGCAAGGTCTAAATCGCATCGGGGAGACACGATTAGTGTCTCACTGACATGCAATTTTTGTCTAAAGGACCTGTGACTGTCTAGAAATCTATGTGACACATGTTCAACCAATCAAAGTGAGCTACAAGAGAGCCATGGTGGTTTGACCCCTGTGAGGAAGATCAATAGAATGAAAGCGACGCGGATCTGCTCTGAAGTCAAAATTAATGAGGCAACTTGAGAAGGAGGTTCAAAGGTAGAGACGAGGACCAGAAGTAATTGCGTTGCAAAAGATCAAGGAGACCATTCCTAAGGGCGATCTATCATCGATAGGGACATGAGGATGCACTTGAATGCAACATTAACTTCATTCGAAAGATCTAGGGGCAGATTTTTCTGAAGGCAGATTTTTTTTTTAGGCCCTAGGGGCCGACACACTTGTATATAAGGAATTTTTGCCTCTTTGTAAAGGAGTTCTCCAGATGCTTTTTGGAAGTTTGCGACTTTTGCAGTCCTCTTAGATTAGAAAACTTTTGTAACTCATTTTGGAGAATGACATATAAAACTTACCTTGGTTACCATTGCTGGTTCATTTTTTGCCTTCTCGTTCTTGTGAAGTATTGTGCGTTTTCAAGTGATTCATCAAGCTACTTAGTGAAATATTTCTTTTCCTTATAGCTTTGTTTCATATTAGCATTCCTTTCTTTGCAAAAGTAGTATCATGTAGGTTACAAACTGTGTTTATTCAATTGCACATGAGCTTTTAATTTGTGAAAATCTATTTTTCCTCCTTGAAAGTGTGTGCATGTCAAACTTGTTTGTGAAATACTTATCCATAATCTATGGAAACTTGTTGTGCAGCCCCATATCCATCATCAGTATTCAAGTGTAACCTGAGTGTCTCATTGTCCCGTCAATTTGGTGTATCACCATAGGAGTAGTTTTCAATTTCTGTATTCCTTCTCCCTTTTCCTTACAAGATCAGTAGTTAGGTGATACGACCAACATAGGAAGCCAACCTTCTTCGGAGGTTGACCTTTGTCTATTTTTTACCCACAACTTTGGAGGTCTTCCCATGTTACACTGAGGTGTTGAACTTTGGGTTCAACAGGGTGCAACTTCAAGTGATAACAGTTTTGGCACACCCGGTCAGACAATTTGAATCAGAATAGTTTAAGGAGTACATATTACTGCTGGTTTTTGATATGCAGCCAGTAAGTTTCATGCCTTTCAGAGGTTAATATCAACATATCATGGCGACTTCGTATACCGGTGTATCATTGAGGAATTTAAAATATTGAGAAAACTTGGTGTTTTTCTCAATAAGTTTAGCCTTTGGAGGTAGTTTAAATAACACCTGGCGACTCTGAGAAAATCTACTGGTTCCAACAAGTTCAGTGCTGGTATGTTTCAATTACAAGCTTAATATTCTAATTTTCAGCATTCATATGAGTAGAGATGATAGATTTTCATAGTCACCATGTATACCCACTTCTGTTTCATGAAAATCCTGTCAACCAATCACCCTATTAGCCATATCAGGCCAATCATGTTGCTGGTTTAATCCCAAACAACCATGCAACAGTAGCCTATCAACATGCTCAACATGCTTACCTCCCACCCACCCTTGCTCAGTCTTCGAATCCACATTTGGATGTCCAAAATCAGCTCCAAGAGGTTGATTATATAAAGAATAACATGAATAACATGAAGGACATACTGTCAGACATCGCAAGGCAGATAGAAGAGTTTAGGAGGTAGTAGGAATATGATCAACAACAAGAAGAGATGTCCTATTAGGCCTACCTTCATGAGAAAGAATTATTGACGCAAAGGAGATAGTTTAAGAATAGGCTCGAGAGAGAGTTAGCTGCAAAAGAGGAGAAAATGAAGCTTTTTCTTGCTCAAACACAGAGGCATGAGGTCCAAGTAGCTCCTTATATTCCACATCAGCCTATTCAGGAGAAGGTTCATAACTTTAAATTTCCAAGTTTCAAGCAAAACTTGTAGCAAGAGGTGAATGAACATGATCGATTAGGACAACACATAGAGGAGTTTCAAAAGAGGCAACTTGGGGGGAGTTTCAAAGAGCAAAGTGTTGTAGCTAAAGAGGAGTAGACCCTTGATCAAACTAACTCAGTCTCATTCACCATGGAGGAGATTAGAATTCCAAATCTGTTACATCTAGCTATGGATGAATATAGAAGGCAATAACAACAAATGATTGAACAACAAGAAGGAATTGGTGAGGCACTAATTGGTGGCAACCAACAAGACAATGGAGGCTTAATTCAGGAGGAAAAGCCTGAAGTTGAACCTGATTCTATCCTCCAAGAATCAAAAGAAGTTGAGGGTTATGTTGATCTTGAGCAACAACTTGCAGAATTTCCAAAACAACAAGAAGAGCCTCATGAACCTGTTCTTCAAGATTATAACTGGCCGGAGGAGCTTCCATTCCATCGTACAAAAGAACTTGAGACTTCATCACCACTTGAATTGTTGTCTTCTTTCATTAAAAAAGACAAGCCTGAATCAAAGTGTGATTCTTTGAGTGATGATGAAAATTATAAGCAACTTCCTTTCTGGTGTGTAAAGGAACCAGAGATTGATGAATTGATTGAAGATGTGTTGGAGGAAGCCATCTCATTATTCTCCATTGAAGGAACGAGTATTCATTTTGGCAAGCATGAGCATGCTGAGGAGGTTTCTATTTTATCGCCAATTTTGCTACAAGGACTCCACCTTTCTAGCTAGCAAGGTGATAGAATGGCATCTCATGAGCAAAAGATCAACAAGGAAAGTGTAAGCTTTTCCCTTACTAGAGGCTACCCTATCAGGTATTTAACCAACATGGAGTCCAAACAAGCACAGATAATCAAGCATGAAGGTATGACTGAGAATGTCATCAAGGATGCACTTGAAAATGAACACGAGTATGTCCAAATCACTTATCCTCTTTTAAGTAACATTACATGTGATCTATTTAAGGAGGGTAGTGAATCTCTTTATCTTTTTCAAGAAATGATGCAACAACTTGTTGAACATTTCTTAGTATATTGTCTTCTTTTAGCTATCCTTAAACATGCCAGTCATTGCATATTGAGAAGAATGGGCAGCTATTTCAGTCATCTTGTAAATTGTTTTGTTTGACCAATTTCATACTGGTTAGTGTAGGGTAGGTTTAGATGCAGTTTTCATTCCCTAAGTGTTGTCCGAACACAGTAAATAGTTTCACTTCAGTTTTTTCCTGTTTTCAATAAGTTTCCAGGTGTCCTGACCTACTTTAATGAATCTCAACTAAGTTGTAGCCATGCACAAAGTTTCCCTGGGTCTATTTTTGAGGTTTTCCTAATGAATCCATGCCCAATGGATAGGCCTAGGCTACTGGTTTCCATGTTTAGCAGGAAAACATCCAGCAAAGGTTGCCAAAAATGTTGCCCAATTTTTACCCACGGGCTCAATCAGGTAGGGCAATCTAAGTGTTCATGAAGGCCAAATGGAGACATTGTTGTGCATGACTAAATTGTACCCCTGATGCTATTTCACAAAGGAGCTCATTTGAAAAGTATGCCTCAATCAGTTTTGGCACAAAAATTATCAGAGAAAAGAGTCGGCAAGATCTTCTTGTTGTCTTGCCGACTAACAGTGCGCCCTATTTGTTCAAATGCACCGGTCGCTAGGACATTCGAGTCGCCATGACTCTTCAAGATGTCTCCCCTACTAAGGGTGGTCTAGCCAAAGTGAAGTGGCATTGACGAAGGAAAGAAGTTCGACAAAAGGTTTCGCTGAAAGTCGAGGGTCTTGCCGAAATGGCGTGAACTCCAAAAGGGAAAGGAGCTCACTATGAGGTCTGGCCCACCATCGTATGTCTTGCCGAATGCTACTGCAAGGTCTAAATCGCATCGAGGAGACATGATTAGTGTCTCACCAACATGCAATTTTTATCTAAAGTACCTTTGACCATCTAGAAATCTATGTGGCACGTGTTCAACCAATCGGAGTGAGCTACCGGAGAGCCATGGTGGTTTGACCCCTGCGAGGAAGATCAACAGAATGAAAGCGACATGGATCTGCTCTGAAGTCAAAAGCGATGAGGAAGCTCGGCAAGGAGGTTCAAAGGTAGACACGAGGACCAGAAGTAATTGCGTTGCAAAAGATCAATGAGACCATTCTTGAGGGCGATCTATCATCGACAGGGACACGGGGATGCACTTGAATGCAGCATTAACTTCATTCGAAAGATCTAGGGGCAGATTTTTCTGAAGGCGGATTTATTTTTTTAGGCCCTAGGGGCCGACACACTTTTGTATATAAGGAATTTTTGCCTCTTTGTAAAGGAGTTCTCCAGATGCTTTTTGGAAGTTTGTGACTTTTGCAGTCCTCTCTCAGATTAGCAAACTTCTGTAACTCATTTTGGAGCATGATATATAAAACTTACCTTGGTTACCATTGATGGCTCATTTTTTTCCTTCTGGTTCTTGTGAAGTATTGTGCGTTTTCAAGTGATTCATCATGCTACTTAGTGAAATCTTTCTTTTCCTTATAGCTTTGTTTCATATTAGCATGCCTTTCTTTGCAAAAGTAGTATCATGTAGGTTACAAACTGTGTTTATTCAATTGCACATGAGCTTTTAATTTGTGAAAATCTATTTTTCCTTCTTGAAAGTGTGTGCATGTCAAACCTGTTTGTGAAATACTTATGCATAATCTACAAAAACTTGTTGTGCAGTCCCATATCCATCATTAGTATTCAAGTGTAACCTAAGTGTCTCATTACTCCCGTCAATTTGGTGTATCACCATAGGAGTAGTTTTCAATTTCTGTATTCCTTCTCCCTTTTCCTTACAAGATTAGTAGTTAAGTGATACAACCAGTATAGGAAGCCGACCTTCTTCAGAGGTTGACCTCTATCTATAAGTGACCCACAGCTTTGGAGGTCTTCCCATGTTACATTGAGGTGTTGAACTTCGAGTTCAACAGGGTGCAACTTCAGGTGATAACAACCCCATTTCGGGATTTTCCGCTCCATTCGAATTTTCTCGGATTTCACTTAGAGCCTGACAAAGTGAATTAACATTGCAGTTCGGGAAATTTGGGACTTTGCAGAATTCCGCCTGGACAGGATTTTTTCAAAATTCTATTTTTTCGTTGGGTCTCCGTGTTTCTTTAGCTTGTCTTGTCGAAAGCATTTATGGTCACTCATACGAATTGTGAGGGATGTATTTAATCATTTTTTGGGTATTTTCTTGCCATTGTGCTTTATCATTTGCATTCTATTGAATTGGAGTGTTCAATCTTGTGCTTCTTGGATGAATTTCTCGTGCTGAACCTCCATATTATGGGATTTGATAGTTGTTTTCTGGGCATCAATGCTGTCAAAGCCTGCTCGGGCATTCGGGATTGTTGTTTGTCATTGTTATAATCAGTTTCCATTTCATCAAATGGTATGTACACATTGCCCATCTTTTGATTGATCAATGTGAGTGATCCTTTGGCATTTTGGATATGATTGAAGATTAAATTTCTGTGTATGGGTATTCCAAAGCTAGGGTTGCATGATGTTAATTAACTTGATGGTTCCCCAAGTGAGTTTCGTACTTGCTTTTCACTTTCATCTTGCTTGCTTGTGGGCCATGATTATACTTTGAAACCTAGCCGTTGAGTGACCTAGACCTTGAGCTTGTTTGTGCATTAATGGTAGATCTATAGAGTTTCATACCTAGGGCATCAACATTCCCTTTCGATTCGCTTTAAGAGGAGCTTTAAGTTCAATGAAAATCAATAGAAGAATTAGGTCAAAATTGTTGTAGGCCCAAATTCCTCAAATTTATGATTGTTCAATCAATTTGAGTGGGATCGTGTAAAAACATTGATATTTGGGTTTTCCTTTAGTTTCAGGATTTTCTTGCACTAGTGAATTTTCTCAAGTTTCCTTGTCCCTTTCGTTTTCCTAGAATGAGTTGAAAGTCTAGAATCTTTCCTTCTTCATGGATTTCCGTCGATCCCGGATTTTCCCGGTTTCTCCTTTGTCCCTTTGTTTCCCCGAAGTTTATATGATATTGTTGTTTTCGAGGAATTCCGATCTGGCTGGATTTTTCCAAACTCTTTGGAAAACTTTGTGGAACTTAGAGATTGGGTGAGATGGTTGAATTTAACGATGAATGCTTAACATTCCATGCTTTAAATTGATAGATTACAATGTTTTATGCATCCTTTATTCATTTTGATGATGAATTGTTGATTTTGTGCCTTATTCGGGAAAATCTGCCTAGTCTGGAATTTTCTGAAGTTCCTCCTAGACTGGTTTTCCCTGGTTAGCTTTGAATCACAAACTTCTCAGTTTGGTGGTTTATAGTTGATTTGATGATTTTATCATGATTTTGAGCTAACACTTTGATAAACATGTTATCAACAATTGGTTTTTTATGTTAATATTCGATGGATGTAGGCTGAAGCTAGTAAGACAACAACTGGAATGGCTAAGAGTGATATGGAGGGATCCTCTATCTTAGAAGCAAAAAGAGTTAAATTGGACATCAAGAGCAGGATCCCGGAAAGTAGGATAGCCTCAGTCTGGTCTGAAGTTCAGACACAAATGTAGGTCGATCGGACTATGAAGATTTTAAGGAAAGGATGGCACAAAAGGATCTTCCAGTGTTGGCCAGGAGATTAATAGCATCAGGTTTATCCCATGTAGCAGGATTTCCATCCACAGTTCAGTGTTATGAGTTGGTATTGGAATGTGCCCAACACTATGACAAATATTCATAGAGGATAGTCAGTCCTCAAGGGAGAGATTGGATAATCTTAACCTTGTCTCCATTGCATAGACTTTTGATATGACTAATAGATCACATGTTGTAGCATTCAATATGGAGGCAACTAAAAGGTGCTATGAGGAGGAGACTGTTAAGTCACAATAGGTTATCAACTCTTGGATTGGGAAGCCAAAGTCTCATTTCTTAAAACTACCCAAGCAGTTGCACAAGGAAAAGTTTAAACAAGAAGTCTATGATGCCATCACATTGCTTAGCTAGATGGTAGGCCTGAAGAGTGTAGGTATGTTCGAGAATTCGATGGTCCATGCGATTGTGAGGATGGAGCAAGAAAATATTAACTATCATTGGGCAGGAGTTATAAGTAGGGTGATTCATGAACATATATGCAATGTGCTACAAACTAAGACATTCACCATGACTTCCTATTTAGTGTATGTACTTGCAAGATTCCATCCCTATAAAGGATTGAACACAAGAGGAGTATTTGGACAGGATGTGATTTTTGAAGTTTATCCTCAGTTGTACTTAGGAAGCTCAAGTTACAGGAGGGTGAATGATGCATTCACCATGCATATCACTAGATTGATCCAAGGTGCAGAGCATGTAAGAATATCAGATGATGCTAAGGAGCTGATCAAAAAGTATGGGGCATGGTTCATACAGTTTCCCACATTCTCCTACATAAGAATTGATGGTTGTCAGAGAGCTCCATATAGGCTTCCAAGGTACCCCACTGACCATGTTATACTTCTGGAAGTTACAAGGAAAATATGTGATTTTGATGCCATTGTAAAGAAAGATAAGCATAAAACTAGATTTGGTGGAGATTTTCCTCTGAAGATAGGTACTAGTGAGGTATGTCCTTAAATTAATTTAGCCTATGCTTCTGAGGAGGAAATGAGCACTCTTGGGTAAGCCAAAAGGGAATACCACCACAAAAATGACATAGAGGACTACTGGGCCAATAGCAAGGCTGAGTTTGAGGTAAGAAAGAAGAAATTCTCTAGACTCCTAGTTGATGTGGTCCGAATATATAGTGTGAAAATGGTTCCCGATCAGGTGGAAGATGATGGGGACATAATCCAAAGTCATGATTATGAGCCAATCAAGGAAAGGAAAATTAGAGAATTAGACTGGATGGAAGAAGAAAAGAATGAATTAGAACAAATTATGACCCCTGTGGCAAGATACACCAAGTTGTGGCTCAAGCACAAGGTGTGGGAGCTTGAAAGTGAAGGTGTGCCATGCACCTATAATCTGATGGGGGATCTAAACAACTTATGAAGAGTCTGTTGAGGAAGATCCTAAGGGAAAGACCAAGCTAGATTCTCCTTTTAAGATTAAGATGAAAGGTCCTTAGGTAGAAGAGTAGGAGAAACAGAGGAAACCAAAAGCAAAGAAGAGGACTGCTACTTCAAAGACAAAAAAATCTATAGAGGAGGAACCCAGTGAAGGAGAAGAAAAGGATGGTGCCCCAACACCTAAAAGGAGGAGAACAATAAGGGGTTTGAGAAAGAAGGGTGGACCTTTCGAGGAGAAAGGTGAGGCTGATCCTTCAACAGTGGTAAATGTAGAAAGTTCTGGAGAGAAGACACAAGTATACACAAGGAGATCAAGAACTCCTTTTCCCAAGGACAATGTGTCAAAGAAGGATATTCCTCCAAAAACCTTTGATGTAGAACAACGTAAAGAGAATTCTCCACCCCATGAGCGACATGGTGCATTAAAACAACCAACAGATGTGGAGCACCTATCAAGTCAAGGGGAAGAACAATTTCAAGAAGGTGACCTTCATAGTGCAGCTGCAAAAATAGAGAAAATTCTATAGACTCGCTTGGTAACTTATGAGGATTATCCTGCTAAAAGTGAAGACAGACCTCTTTGGACAGAGGAAATGCCTACTAAGACTCCATCACCAGTGCATGTAGAAGAGGAGCATGGTAGAGAAGAACAAGATAAAGATGAAGAGTTTCTTGACAAGTAGGAAGATGCACCCAAAGGTCGGCAGGAAGAAGTGGGACAGAGTGAAGTACAGTCAGAATATAATGTTCTAGGTTGGCTTTAAAAAGAAATAAAGAGAAAGAAAATTGTTGTGGATGATACCCTTTCCAATTGGGATGAGCTACTAGAAAAGATAGGAAAAGGTAAAGGAAAGAAGAAGGCCAGAGTCATCTCCAAGATTGAAAGAGATGAATCAAACAATAGGGTGGTCCACATTGCTACTCTTGCCACTAAAAAGAATAGAGATGAGGTTACTGGGAGTGACTACAACATGCAGACCATCAACCTAGAACCCGCCTCCATGGAATAAGATATTGAAGAATATTAGGGTTCAAGTGTAGCAATCTTGGGAAGATTGAGGAAAGAATCACAAGCTAAACAAGAGTTGAAGAAAAAGAATGAAAGACTTGAGAAGTATTTGGAAGATTTGATGAAACCCCTGCAATCCATTAATTCCTCATCTTCTGCTACAAGTTTCTTGCCCCATGAGACTATATATGAACTGGAGAGAATGAAGGCCACCACTCTTGCCATAGTGAACTAGCTACAAGGGGTACAGACTAAAGGAGATGATGCTATGAAAGAAATCCTTTCAACTGGATGAGATGCAACAAGGGAAAAAGATTGGTTGAAAGATGTACTCACTCAAGATAAGAAGGATGTAGATCTTCTGTTGCAAAAGACCAAGACCATCATGGATTACACTAAGGATAAGCTGGTGAGTGATGAAATTCTCCCTTCCTCCAGAGCTGCAGAACCTTGAGAATGGTTTGAAGCTTTGTAAATAAGGCATAAGGTTTTGAAAAAGATATATAAGCAGAGGAGGCAAATTGAGGATGCCCTGACTAATATCCATGATTGATGCATCTCATTCTTTGAAGTAATGATAGGAAGAAGGAAGTTTGACCAAAGCATTTGAGCTTTGAATAGTTGAAGAAATGGTGGTGAGATGTATATTCTCCAGTCATTGAGGATCCAGTTATTGAGCATCAGTTGGATGATGTGGCCACTTATATTGTAGTCATTGAGAAATATCAAACTAATAGGGTTGAATGGGATAAGTCGATGGAAAAATCAAGAGAAAATATTAATTCCATCGAAAGGAGAATTAAGGTTTTTCCTTTACCACCTGTGGCCGACTTGGACAAGGTGCTTTTGATGGTGCATGATAAGGTGTATCGAAATAAAGACAAAGGGGAAGGCAGTTAATGCAAGGGTACATCAAAATTTGTGCTTCCCTATTATTTTGCATGCATTGGTCTGAGCTACATTGGAGATCCCAGGCCGACCTGGATGGAGTTCATGCATTTAATGCATATTTTATCTTATTTTGAATTCCTCTTGGCTGACTTGTTGTATGGCCATTTATTATTATTATTGTAAATTCTACTTAGACCAACATGCCTTGGGGGTTTCTATTAATATGGAATTTTGCCTCATTTGTAAGGGCTAGAGAAAAAGGATAGATAGTTTGAAGCTAGAGCGAATTAAGCAATAGAGCAGAAGTTAGAAGTTAGTTCATTTTGAGCAAGTGCTATAAAAAAATACTGGAATTGTTGCTACTTTGGGTGATTTAATATAGTTGGAGACATTGTGCTTTTGGTGAATTCTCTTGTGTTGATTCATCTTGCATGGTTCTTGTGATTCTATCTTTTGAATTGCTTAATTTATTTGATAAGTGCATTAGGATTAATGCTAGATAAATTGATAGTGTTTATGATTTAGTACTTGAAGTGTTTGCAACAATCCCCGGTCCATACTTTTTGCAACCAACTGATTGTTAGTTTCTTTGCAAAGTTAGCCTGGACTTTTATATTCATTGTGCTTAGTTCAATTGTGAGGGTTTATTCATTTCGATTGCAATAGGGTTGTTTTGAATGAATGTTCATGATTTGAAAATATTTAACACCTTAGAAGATTGCACTGTTTCTATAAGATTGCAGATCCATCTGGGTCAAGTAGAAGCAGTTTTTGAGGGATTGGTCCATTTCGAGTGTTTGTCATTTGCATTGTTAATCTTAGGTTTAGTGTTAAATCTAGAAATCTCTTTGAAACCCTTATCTTTATTCAGTCATTTGGGTTAAATTTAGGATTGAAGTATCATCATATTGCTAGATTTGATAAATCAAAGATTCAGTATTTGCTTGTAGTAAGGTCCCATTGTGATTACTAGCATTTTCAAATTTATCATTGAGTTGTTTATGCATTGTCAAGACCTGACATTAGAGACCTTGGGGTTATCTCTTGAGGCTTGTTGACAGAGATTTACCTTTCAAGAGAGATAGGATATTATATTCTATCTGAGTTGTTGCTGTGCAAAAAACATCATCAACACATACAACATCCTCCTAGGACACCCATGGATACATTCCATGCAAGTTATCCTTTAAACCTATCACTAATGCATAAAATTCCTTTACAATGAAACCAAAGTCACCATTTATGGGGACCCTCAACATTTCCATTATTTTTAGAACTTGGAAGAAAAATATAAAAAAAAATTACTCCAAGTGCCTAACAATTATATTGCCTCACATTCAACATCCTATATTGATCCATCCACTTTAGCCTCATCATCCTTCTAAATATTGAGGTCCAAATACAAGAAAAGGGTTGTGGAGACTATGATCTTAAAAGGTCCTTTTATGTAGGACAACTCTTGTCTAAAGTGGATGGATCAATATAGGATGTATGGAAAACCACAACACATAGAGAAAACATCTTCAATTATCATATTTGAGCTCATGTTTTTCTCCAAGTGGGGAGAGATGAACAAAGAGGTTATAGAGGAAGAAATCTCCAAATGGTTATACTAAGATGAGAAAGAGCAAGCAACCCTACCAATTGATCAATATAGTAAGGGTTTCCAAATCATTAAGAAATTGGATTCACAAGCCATGGAGGTTTGGTCTACATCAAAAAGGAATAAGAGAACCCATTGTTCTAGAGAAGTGGTAGAAATATCAAGGGCTTGGGTATAGTTCATTAGACAACATTACTCCTAACATTGAGAGTACCCCTTGTGAGGTAGTCAATTTTTTTCCTGTGGTTGATACTTATAATGATGCTACCATCAAGGACTCTTCCATGTACATCACTAACCTATTTGATAACTTATCCATCAATACTATAACAACCTTATCGATTGCATCACCTTCACAAGATAATGTCATTCAACTTGTTTACCCCCAACTCATCAAATAGAACCAACAAAAAGCACCAATTTTGGACATATTTGAAAATGATGATGCTATTGTTGAGTTTATGGGACTTAGAGATGACATAACTCCTATAGATTTCAAAGCAAGATTTGACATAGAACTTGATGTACAAGCATAATTTGGGGGGAAATTTAGATCGTTTATTTGCAAAAGAGAAAATATAAAAATCAAAAGTAGATCCCGTAGTGAAAACCAAAATGTGGCACTTTCAGATCATAAAAAAGTCAAAATAAAGGACATATCCAAGGGTGAAAACCTCTTTGAGGTGACTAAGGATGAAGGATTCAACCTCCCTAGTATCACTAAGCATCAAGAGAAATAAAAAATACTAGTAGAAGGCTTAGAGAAAATCAATGTTGGAATGAACGACACCCCTAAGATCACATTCTTTGCAACATCTCTAACACATGAAGAGAAACATGATTTTACATCATTCCTAGAGGAAAAATAATGAATTTTTCTTGGTCCTATACAAAGATTCCTACATTAGATACAACATTAGTGGTCCATCATATGACACTATATCTAGAGGAAAAACCTATGAAATAGAAGCTATGTAAGATGCATCCACAAATTGTACTAATGTTCAAAGTTGAACTAGATAGAAACTTTTAGATGTTGGACTCATAAGACCAATTGACTATCTAGAATGGGTGTTCAATCTATTATGTGTCTCCAAGCCCATTGGGTGCATACACATATGCATAAATTTTAGAGATCTCAACTAGGCTTGTCCTAAGGATGAATTTCCATTGCCAAACATAAACATCAGAGTGGATTTGATAGCATGCCATGAGATGCTTTCCCTCATGGATGGTTTTTTAGGATATAACCGAATTTGTATAGCACAAGAGAACCAACATAAGAAAAATTTCACATGCCCTTGGGGTACATATTGTTGGAATTCCATGTCATTTGGTCTTAATAATGTAGATGCAATATATCAACATGCTATGGCAATAATCTCTCATGACATTTTCCATAACATAATGGAAGACTATGTAGACAAGCTACTAGAAAAATAAATCATATAGAAAGGACATTTAGATGTTCTTGCACAAATTTTTGATAGGATAGAGAATTATCGAGAGAGGCTAAGCACAAAGAAATGTGTATTTTATGTTACTTTAGGAAATCTATTGGGATATATTATTCCTTGTAAAGGTATTGAAGTAGACCTTGCAAAGGTGAAAGCCATAATTAAGATGTGTTCACCAAAGACTCTAAAAAAAATTCTTAGTTTTCAAGGGAAACTACAATCCATCAAATGATTTATATCACAATTAGTGGATAAGTGTCATCCATTCTATCATCTCCTACATAAGGATGCCATTTTCAAATGGGATGAGAAATCTCAAAAAGCCTCTCATCAAATTAAATATTATCTAGCATCACCACCAACATTGATGCCTCCAATTCCAAATAGACCATTGATCTTGTATGTTTTAGCTACATCAACATCATTAGGCGATCACTTGGCACAACATGATGACTCTAGGAAAGAGAGAAATCCATTAAATTAGTTAAACATTAGTAGGATACAAGATTAATTACACTCCTATTGAGCAAGAATTTCTAGTGATTGTCTTTACTTTACAAAAGCTTCAATCTTACATGCTCAACCACCAAATTAATATGATCTCCAAAGTAGATCCATTAAGGTACTTGTTATTCAAAGCAACAATCATTGAGCACATGGCTAAGTGGGTCATGATACTAAACGAGTTTGATATAGAGTATGTAGATAGGAAAGAAATAAAGGGAAAGTTATAATATATAAAGTTAGCTGAAGCACCATTATGTGATGGTTATCATCTAGTTTTAAATTTCTAGAGTAAGCATTCTTCAATGTCACTTCTTCTAATTAGTGGAAATTATGAATTGATCCTTCACATACACAACATGGTCCAAGGGCAAGAGTCCTATTTATCACACCTCAAGTAACTGTATCCAAAAATCATATTGATTAGCATTGCCATGCACAAATAAAATTTCCAAGTATGAATCACTTATCATAGGACTTAGAATGGCTATCCAATGGAACATTAAAGAGTTACAGGTCTATGGTAATTCACAACCAACAGTTAGAAAAGTTAATGATGACTACCAAATATAGGATGAAAAATTTCTCCTATATGTAATAGAATGGTCGATAGCTTCAAAGAATATTTTAGTACCAAGTACATTGAGTAAATACCTAGAGTGAACAATAAGGCTAAAAATGTTATGGTGACTCTTGGGTCTCTCCTAGATATTCCCCATAATAGTTAATTGTTGGTTCCTACCTTTGATGTCCCCAAATTTGAATTCATGTGTGAAATGTTTGGTCCTAATTCCCCTCGGTATCATGAAATTTGCACTTATCTATAGAATGGTACTGTACCACCTAACTTTACCATGAACTAAAAGAAAAAATTTATACGTCGATCATCTCACTTCACCATTCTTGGTGACACCATATATTGGAAGAGTATTGATGGTACATTACTTAGATGTCTTAACTCAAAAGAGGTGACAATTACCCTACATGAGATACACGAAGGTGTTTGTGAGGCCCTACCCTTACTAAAAATATATTGAGGACAAGATAATATTTAAATAAAATTAATCAAGAGGGACACCAATTTTCTAAGAAGTGTTTATAGTGTCAGCAACATGGCAATCTTATTCACGCACCAACCCAAAAGTTGCAACCTATTACTACACCATGACCCTTTTCATAATGGGGACTCGACCTCATAGGAAAAATATCCCCCACCTCATCTAATGATCATAAATTCATTATTACTACCACATAGTACTTTATGAAGTGGATAGAAGCCATCCCACTCACCTACATCACTGAAAAACAAATAGAAAAGTTCATCTTAAATCTAATTTTTTGTAATGGTACACCCTTTAAAACTCATGATGTCTAAAGTCTTTGTTTCCATATCCAACATCATTTTCCATACCATACCACCCACAAGGAAATGGTCAAGCTGAAGCATCTAATAAAACCATCCTAAAAGTCTAAAAGAAGATAGTTAATGATATTGGTCGTGACTAACATCTCCAACTTAATCCATCCTTATGGGCCTATTGTACTAGTATCTAAATGCCCACAAGTGCTACACTATATTATCTAGTTTATGGTACCAAGAAAATCTTGCTTATCGAGGTTGAACTTCCTTATTTGAGGGTTTCATTGCAACATCTTGTTGACAACAAAGAGTATAGATTAGAAAAATTACACGAGCTAGAATTGCTAGATGAAATACATCTCACTACACTAAATCATTTGTAGTCTTATCAAAATCATCTTTGTCGTAATTATAAAAAAAGTATCAAGAACAAAAAATTCCAAGTAGGTGATCTAGTCTATAAAGAAAATTAAAACAATCAATTAGATCAAGGAAAGGGAAAATTTAATCCAAATTGGTTGGCCATTTGTAGTCACAACAAGCTATGGCTCAAGAGCCTATCAACTAGCAATACCTGAAGGTGAACCCTTATAAGAGCCCATCAACAACAATCACCTCAAGTGGTTCCATGATTAACCCATTAGTGTATCCCAATAAATAAAAAAGAAAAAATAAATAATTCATCCAATGATGAAAACCACTTTGGTGGCACCTTGGGAAAGTACCAAAATGAAAACCTGGTAAATAGGCACTATTTGTATTCAAAATCCAAAAAAAAGAAAAAATAGTAAAGATAAAGATTTTCCTCTAGTTAAAACTACTTCGAAGGCACTTTGGAAAAGTACCTTGATGAAAACCTGGAAAATATGCTCCATGTGTAATGATCTTCATCTATCATCTATCAAAATTATTTTCCATTTAAACCATAATAAAACCAACATTTCATTCATATCTATCCATCCACCTATCATATTTTCGCCTACACACCTAGCATGGCTTGGTAATTTACTAGTATCTAGTGTTACCAATCTCACCTAGTATCATCCTAAGATCACTTCACTTAGTACATAAGAAAATGATCCTACAACTAACTGGCAACATTTTCCTAAACCTAGTGATCGGATTGAATCCTTATTATTTACCTTAAATTGAAATTCCAAAAAAATCCAAACAGTCCAAAATTTGAAAGCATCTGAATAGTCCAAAATTCAATAACATCCAAGTAGTTCAAAATCCAAAAATACCCAAATAGTCCAAAATAAAAAAAAAATCCAAATAGTCAAAAAATACAAAAACATCCAAATATTCCAAAAATCCAAAAACATCCAAACAGTTCAAAATCCAACAACAATAGATTTTCCAATAACCTAAAAACAATAGATATTCCAAAAAAACCAAAAGCATTCAAATATTCCAAAACATTCAAAACTAGCCTAAAATACTCCAACAAAATTCTAAAAACATTAACATATTCCAAATATTCAACAAAAATAAAACAACATAACTCACCCATTCACAATAAAATGATTGCCCATAATAAACCTATCATCACATTCATTTTGACAAAGTAAGAAAAAATAAATGTGGCAATCATCGAAAACTAGAACATTAATGAAAAATTGCAAACATCAATTATTTCCAAAAAAAACCCACTACATTCATACAAATTTCCTAAAACATTTAATTCAACATCCAAAATCACTGCCTTAATGAATATATTGTTCCTACAATAAGCAATTTCATGGATAAAAATTGCAATATCTTTGGGAAGAGATACGGTGGCTTTGATATATTTTATCTACTGGTCTTTTCTTTTGATTTATCTTTTGTCTCATTCTAAAAATCTTCTCGACGCCACCTCGATCTTCAATATATTGGTATTTCTAGATAAGCATGGAATGGGGTATAGTCATTTCTTTCATCTACTATGTTTATGGGATGTTCTTGTAACACTCCCATGGTGAATACTTGCCTTGTGTAGGTAGAGGTAGATTTAGGCATAAAAAACAACCTTTGCATATCTTTCTTTGAGATTTGTTCTCTCACATAATCAAACAAGGTTTTTCATATATCTGGTATGAATAAAGGTACTCCTATTTGTATGCAAAGTCAAAGTACATGCAATATATATGATTCCACCTTGGTTTTTCATACCTTGGTGCATAGTGTTTACTTGCTCTATCAAAAAAAGGATTGCTCTCTACTTTTTTTAGTATAACTAAAATAAAAGAAAACTCATTTTTCCCATCCTATTTTTCTATTAAAAATCTCAAATCATCCCAATAACTATAAATTTCATCGATATTTGATCAACATCATTCATTTATCTATCTTTATCCAAATTCATCTATCCATGTATCAATAATTATCCAAAATCATTGCTTCTATCCTACTCATCATGATAACTATTCTATTTAGGCATCATGACACAAACAAAAAAAATCTATCACATTCCTACACACATAAATAATTAGTACCATCATAACATAATATATCCTGAATCCATAACCATAACATCATTAGGACATAATATCATCAATAATAGCATCATAGTAGAGTAATAATATGGATCATCATATACATAATTAAAAAAAAACTAGCAATCACACCTTTGTGTTCAATAGGTACACCGAAGAAGTGTGGATGGTCAATTAGGGATTTTTTTTGTTTATTGTTTAAATAAACTTGTGTAGTATACATGAGGTCAATTGGTAGGCTATTTAAAAATGTTTTTGTTTGTGCAACAAATGTCTCAATGGAGAAGTGATAGCTTCAAATCAAATATGCATCTACTTATAGGGATCCGAACACAACTAAAAAAAAACCTTTGAATTGGGAAGATAATAAGGCTCCATTACCAATAGGCTAATGATATGTTTGAAATAGGGAGAGAGGGAGAGAGAGGTAGATATGGAGGGAGAGAGAGAGGGGGGGTAAGGAGATAGAGATAAAGATGAAGTTAGACATAGAGATGGAGATGGAAATGAAGATGGAGATGGAGGAGAGGGATATGGAGAGAGAGAGGGAGGGATAAAGAGAGAAAAAAATGGATAGATATAGATCCAAAAGAGATAAATACATAGAGGGGGAGAGAGGGAGGGAATGAGAGAGGAAAGATAGAAATATACATAGAGATAGAAAGTGATATATAGAGAGAGGTAGAGAGAGGAAAATACATAGGGGTAAAGAGAGATAGATAATGATATAGAGATAGAGAAGGATATGTAAGAATTTAAATATGGAGAGATAGAGATAGAGCTAGAGATAGGTGTTAGAGTAATTGGTTATTTACTTGATTAATTAAACAATATTTGGTTAATTAATTAAGTTCCCTTTTATCTCTTTTACACTTAAGCTAACTTTAGGTGCATAATAATTAATTATTAATGTGCAAGCCTAGGGTTTTCCTTTTTGACCTATATGAGGTTGTAAACTTTTCTTTTGTAAATTAATTCTTTTACACATTGGAAATATTGAGCTCCACATCTTTCAGCATTTTTTTGTGTGTTGCTTCTCCCTGTAACAGGTGTTTTCAGCTTGCAGAGATCTTTGAGCTCCTTCATGGTATTAGAGCATTGAGGTCTGCAATTCCCTGTTCTTGTTTTGAGATTTTTGCATTAGAAGCTGGGGTTCTTAAAAAAAAACAAGGCGAATTTAAAAGGGTTCTTTAAAAAAAAAATTGATTTTTTTTAATTTTGTGGGTTTGCACCCACGGTACGTAGGGTACTGCCGGCCCTGCAAGTACTGCAGGCAGCAGTACTACCAGTGCGGTCCACAGCGCCCTCTACTACCGGTTGCTACCACCTCTGGGCTTCTCTGACGCCCTCTGCTCCCTTGTTTTACTCTGCCGTCGACACCTGCAGCTCGCCATTTCTTCGGCGCCCTCTGCCACCGGTCCGTCCAACTCCGACGCCCACCTCACCAGGATCCAACTCCAACGTCACCGCCGCCACCTCCTAGTTTTCTTTCTCCGCTGCCGCGTCAAGTTGAGGCTGCCGCTCTGTGCTTTGCCGCCATTGGGTTTCCCGGCCGCTATCGTCACCGAGCTCCTAGCCGCCGCCCTCACCGAGCTCGTGGCTTGTCGGGCTGGCCGAGCTCCCTGCCAGCCCGTGCTCCCAGCGCGCCGGTCACATTGGTGACCAAGGTCTTTGGCCCTCCACCTGCCGCCAGCCCCCTGGTCGCTCAGCAGACCAGGGGCTTATTTTTTTTAGCCCCCAAGGCTTAAAGGAGGTAGAATTGTGCTTTTTCAGGAGACTTCACAAAATCGGGTCTAAAATCGGCATACGGTCTTTGTTTTTTTCAAACAAGATACCGTTGGAAAGCTAATTCTGTGCCGAACGTCATGGTATTGGTAATTTTTTCCAGATTTGATGTTTGAATATTTTTTTCCAGTCAAAGTGGGGTCTTTTTTCTGCACTTTCGGGGTCATAGAAGGTGCAAACGAACTTCATTTTTTTTAAAAAAAGGTGTTGGAAAGCTCTCAGCATGCTCTATTCAGAACTATGATTTTTTTTCTCAGAATTTTATTCAGGTACACAAGAATTTTTCTTGAAGCTTTTTTTCTTATGCATTGCTTCCTCTTTCTCAGTTTGTACTAGGGTTTGGGTTTATCCTTTGTGGGGGGTGTTTTTTCTTGCTTTCTTTCATTTATATAAGAAAACTAGAACACCAAAACTCTCAAAACAATCAAACCCTTCTACATCTTCTGAAAGATCACATCATAATAAAAAACACAAGTAGGTACAGGTGCAGGGTTTCATGGCAGACTCCTCAATTGAGTTACTCACATCACACAACTATCACACCTGGAAGTCTCTCACATGACAAGGCTTCTTAGGTCATGAGGGTTGTGGTCTTGTCTAGATGAGGTTCAGCCTCAGTTGCAGTGTCCTATTGAGATTCTTCAGCACCGAAACAAGATGGATGAAGCTATGGGTTTTCTATCCTTGCATGTTTCAGACAGTCTTCTATTTCACATTGATGCTTTGCTCACTCCTCGAGCCATGTGGTTGAAGTTTGAGACAATTTTTGGGACCATTAATGAGTTTTGAGCATTACAGATTGAGGCAGAGCTAACTTCACTATTAACTGAATCATTTCCCACTATTGAGGACTTTTTGACCAAGTTCAAAACTATCCGTACTATTTTACGGGCTTGTGGCAAGAATAAGTCAGACACTGAGTGAATTTACTTGATCCTTTCGAAGCTTCGTGGTCCATTTCAGATATTTGCTTCTTCATTCTATTCCACCATGGATGGCCTGGGTGCTCATTTTACCATGCCTACCTTTGATGTGTTTTGTGATCATTTGTCTCATGAGTAGTCACAACTTTCTCAGATAGATATGCTCTCAGGATAAAAGAACAAAGCATTGGTTGCTTAGTCATCTAAGGAGAGACAAAAGTAGAAACCGAAGCCCAAGAAGGATTCTGTCGACAGTGATCATTCCTCCAAACCACCTCCTAAGTCTGATTCCAAACCACTTAATCCGAAACAGGGGAAATCTTCGAAGTCTAGTGAGTCTTCCTCCAAGACTAAGAAGAAATAAGGAGACACTTCCAGCTTCTATGGCAAGGAAGGACATCTAGTTTCCAGGTGTTGGAAATGATTAGAGGCTTTGGAGGAAGCCATGCAACAACATCATATCTCCTCACCTCAGTCATCTTCTCCTTCCATAGGGAAAGGCCATACTCTCACTACTTGTGCATCGACCTGTGGGTCCACTTGGATTTTAGATTATGGTGCTTCTCATTATATGACTCACACTCAGTAGTTGGTCACTTCTCTTGCCTCTTGTGGTACTTCATAGATTGCAGTGGGTGACTCTTCACAACTTTCATTCTTGGGTTTCGGTTCTATCTCTTTGGATGGGGGTACTCTACAGGATGTTTTGGTTGTTCCTGACATCTCGACGAACCTCCTGTCCATTTATCAGATTTTCCATTCTGGTTCTGGTAAGACAGTTGTGTTCTCACCACATGATGTGGTTATTCAGGACCTCCATGACTTTGATTTGGTTGTGGCTACTGGGTATGTTGACACTGCATCTTGTCTTTATAGATTTGATGGATTTGAGCCTTCTAAGGGTACAGGTTCATCTCTTATAGTACATGCAAATTCAGTGAGTAAGCTTTGGCATGAGCGTTTGGGCCATGTCAATTACATATATCTTTAGTAGCTAAGTACACAGGCACTTGTTCTTGGTCTTCCACAGATTTCTTGCATTGACGGTGTTTGTCCTGGTTGTGTGCTTGGCAAGCATCACAGGGATCCCTTTCTGAAGGGATGATCCACTCGTGCTTTGGCACCCTTGGAGTTGATTCATAGTGACCTCATGTCATTTCCCACTCCTTTTTCTAGGGCCAAGTATGTACTCACATTCATTGATGACTTCTCTAGACGCACATGGGTGTACTTTCTTAAGTACAAGTCTTATGTCTTTGATTCCTTTTGAATCTTCAAGACATTTGTAGAGAAGCAGTATAGCCTTTCTATTCAGTGGATACGTACTGATAATGGGGGGGAATATGTGAATCAAGCTTTCAGATATTTTGCACTGAGCATGGTTTGTAGCATCAGTTTACCGTTCCCTACACCCCTCAACAGAATGGTGTCGCTAAGAGAAAGAACAAGACTTTATGGGAGATGGCGAATTGTATGATTCAGTCCAGGTCCATGGATCTATCTTTTTGGGCTAAGGTAGTTAATTGTGCCAACTATATTTAGAATCAGATGCCTCACAAGGCGATTCGACATATGACTCCTGAGGAGGCTTGGTCTCATGACAAGCCTGATGTTTCATCATTTCGAGTATTTGGTAGTGACGCATGGGCATTTATTCTTGATGCTCAGAGGAAAGCCATGGAGCGGAAGAGTCGACCCCTCATTTTTGTCAGCTACTGTGAGGATGTTAAGGCGAATAGGTTGTTTGATCCTGATTCCAAAGAGGTCCTGTTTCGACGGGATGTCTAGTTTGATGAGCACCTTCCCATAGTGGATACCTTGTCTCCAGTGTCTACTTCACTACCTACTCCTCACAATGCAGCTCTTCAGGATTATGTTGATAGTGATTATGATGAGGATGCTACTGATCCCCCATCTCCACCCCCTCTTGCTCCACCTCAGATGCCCAAATGGGCTCGCTTTACTATTGAGGCAGTAGGATCTATGGCAGGTGATCCTTCAGACACTCGTCGCACCCATTCTCATATTGTAGGTTCTAGTCTTTTGAGTCATGCTCTTTCAGAGGATCCTCATAATTTTTCAGATGTGACAAGTCACCCTAAGTGGGATAGTGCTATGGAGGAGGAGTATTCTTCTTTGATGAGGAATAGTGCTTGGGATCTCTGTCCTCTTCCTAAGGGCAGAAAGATGGTTCGGTGCAGATGGTTGTATCACACCAAGTATGCTGCTGATGGTTCTATTGATAAGTACAAAGCACATCTTTTTGTGAAGGGTTTCTCATAGGTTGAGGGTATTGATTACTCTGAGACATTTTCCCCTATTGCCAAGATAAATTTTATTCGCTTTGTACTATCACTTGCAGCTTCTAGGGTCTGGTCCATTTATCATATGGATGTGAAGAGTGCATTCTTACATGGTGACCTACATGAGGAGATCTATATGGAGCAGCCTTAGGGATTTGTGCAAGATGCTTCTTTGGTTTGCAGACTTTGACGTTCATTATATGGTCTCAAACAGGCCCCTCGGGCTTGGTATGAGAAGATGGACTCTTTTTTGCTCTCCACTCGTTTCACATGTTGTCATTCTAATCCCAAAGTCTATATTCAGACTCTTGAGGGTGAGATCCTGATTCTTGTGCTATATGTTGATGATCTCCTCATCATAGGTAGCTCATCCTCTATGATTTAGCATACTCAACGAGCTTTGATGGAGCAGTTTGAGATGACAAATCTAGGTCTTTTGCACTATTTTCTTGGTCTTCAGGTGATTTAGTCTTCTAATGGGATCTCCATTTACCAACAGAAGTATGCTCTTGATATGCTTCAGCGCTTTGGAATGCTTGATTGCAAGCCTGCCCCCACACCTTTTCAGTCAGGGGTTGTTTTGACTACTACTTGCCCCACTCCTTCATAGATTCTACCCTTTACAGGTAGTTGGTTGGTAGTTTGTTGTACCTAACTCACACTCGTCCTGATCTTTCCTTTGCGGTTGGCCTTGTCTCTTGATTCTCCCATGATCCTCATGAGAGTCACTGGCAAGCTGCCAAACATATTTTGAGGTACATTTAGGGCACCATTTCTTATGGAATTCACTACACATCAGGGGATCCTCACATTGTTGGCTACACTAACTCAGATTGGGCTGGTGATGTCAATGATCAGGAGTCTACTTCTGGCTTTGTTTTCTATCTTGGCTCTAGTCCTATCACATGGTCTTGCAAGAAGCAAATTGCTCATGCATTATCATCTATAGAGGCTGAGTACCGAGCTGTTGTGCTCGCTAGTCAAGAGATTTTATGGCTTCGACAGTTGATGACTAAGTTTGGTTTTCCTCTTAATAATCCCACTATTCTTTGGTGCGACAATCAGAGTGCTATACATATTTCTCGCAACCCAGTGGAGCATTAGCGGATGAAGCACATTGAGCTTCATATGCATTTCATCAGACAGTTGATTTAGGATGGTTCTCTCATCTTGGAGTATATTCCCACTGCCGAGCAGGTTGCAAACATCTTCACGAAGCCTTTTGCCTCTCCACGCTATCTTCGGTTGCGCTCTATGCTTGGGGTGAAGGAAGTTGTCCTTGGGGGGTCTTCATGAGGCCTTCCTTCATGTTTCTCTCAGCATGTTCTTCTATCTCTTTTTGGAGAGAAGTTTTTTCCCACTGGGTTTTCTCCTTTTTCTCCGTTTCATAGAGATTCCTTGTACTTGGGTACCTGATCTGGCCTTGTTGCCAGGACCCATTGTTCTTTGCTTTCAGTAGCTTCTTCTAGGTTTTAGCTTCTCCCTAAGTCTGGCTTAAGGGGGGGTGTTAGAGTAATTTGTTATTTACTTGATTAATTAAACAATATTTGGTTAATTAATTAAGTTCCCTTTTATCTCTTTTACACTTAAGCTAACTTTAGGTGCATAATAATTAATTATTTTATTAATTATTAATGTGCAAGCCTAGGGTTTTCCTTTTTGACCTATATGAGGTTGTAAAATTTTCTTTTGTAAATTAATTCTTTTACACATTGGAAATATTGAGCTCCACATCTTTGAGCATTTTTTTTGTGTTGCTTCTCTTTGCTTCTCCCTGTAATAGGTGTTTTCAACTTGCAAAGATCTTTGAGCTCCTTCAATAGGTAGAGAGAAACAAGAAGTGAGTGTGTGTATGAGTAAGAGAGATATAGGGAGAGATAGAGAGGGAGACCAATGGAGGGAGAGAAATAGAGATAGGAGAGAGAATTAGAGAGATATAAAGAGAGGAAGTGATAAGGAGAGGGAGAGAGAAAATAGGGATATAAATGAGAGATATATAAATATAAATTGGGAAAGATAGAGAGAGAGAGAGGAAAAGGGAGAGATAGAGATAGAAAGAGGGAGTCAATGAAAGAGGGGGAGATGGAGAGAAACGTAAAGATATAGGAAGTGATATATAGAGAGAGGTAGAGAAAGTAAGAGAGATATAGGGAGAGATGGAGTAAATAAAAGAGATAGAGATAATGAGTTATAAATAGACAGGAAGAGGGAGAGATGGAAAGATAGAAATAGAGAGGGAAAGAGTGATAGATAAAGTCTAGGTGATATAGAAAATTAATAAAGAGAGGGAGAGAGAGACTGAGAGAGGGGGGAGATAGAGAGATATATATAAATAGATAGAGAAGGAGAGAGGATAGAGAAGTGTGAAATATAGAAAGAGAGAGTGATAGGGAGAGATATGGATAGAGAGAGGGAGAGATAGAGAGATATATATAGTGGGAAAGATAGAGGGGAAAGAGAGAAAGAGATGTAAGGAAAGGTAAGGAGATAGAGATAGGGAGAGAGATAGAGAGGAAGATAGAGATGGAGATGGACATGGTAATGGAGAGAGGGAGAGAGAAATAGAGATGGAAGAGGGGTGCACAAAGAGAGAGGGAGAGAATGAGAGAGGGATAGATAGAGGGATAGAAAGATAGAGATATGAAGTTATATAAAGAGGTAGAGAGAGGGGGATATGTATATATAGACAGGTAGGGAGTAGTACATATGGGGAGATATCATAGAGATATGGGAAGAGAAAGAGAGATAGATCTTTATATTTTTTTCTCCCTCTCTTTCTTTATATTTTTTATTATCTCTCAATTTCTCTCTTCCTCTCTCCCCTATTTCTCTCTATATTTGTCTTCCCTTCTCTCTTTCCATATCTATATTTCTCTCATTTCTTCTCTATCTATTTCCCTCTCCATATGTTTCTCCCCTTACTATTTTTTTCTCTCCCTATTTATCTCCCTTCTCTCTCCCCGTTTCCCTCTTTATCTCTTGATCATTCAACCTCTATATATAATTTTGTCTCATATTTCTCTTTATCTATCTATCTCTCTATCTCTCTATCTCTCTTTATGTGACTATATCTATCTATGTCTCTCCTCTTCTCTTTTCCTCTCTCTCTTTCTTTATCTCTATTCCTCTCTCTTCCTCTCTCCATATTTATTCCTTTATATTTATACCTCTATTTTTGTATCTCTCTCTTTGTATCTCTTTGTATCTCTTTGTATCCCTCTCCATTTCTCTATTTCTCTCTCTATCTATTTTCCTCCTAAGTGTGCAATGGGAATAGTGAAGAGGTTTTAAAGGTGAATAATCATATCCTTAACCAAATGACATGCAACCCTAAGCATAACTCCCTAGGACATGCTATCCTTGGATTGTTGGCATGAAACGCCTAATCAAAAGTTACCTCTCTCTCTATAAATTTTAATTTTAATTTTAAGTTTGAAATTAATTTTATTATATAAACTATAACAAAAATCTAAAATAGAATTATTCTACAATAATTAAAGTTTTAATAAGATAACTAATTATATATTAAATTATTTCTAATATTTTTTAATTATTATTTGTAATTTTATAAAAAGATATAAATAATAAAATTAAATTTCAAACTTAAATCTAAATTAAAAACTAAAATAAAATAAACTAAATAGAAAGTCAAAATATATCAAGATCTAAATGTTAATAAACATAATAATCTTAAAAAGTTTATAAAAAATAATAAGCTTCTTAAGTTAATTTAAATGATTAAGGGTGGGGGACCTAGCTCAATTGGCTAAAGTATCCTATTTTTTATAAGGAAAAATAGGTTTTGAAGGGACCCCAAAACCCTTTACAACAAAGAAAACTTGCAAGAAAGACTAAACCAATAAAGCCCACAACCTAAAAACACCAAAATGCTGACAACAAAAATAACCAAGAAACCCATCAACAACCCTACACTAAAACATTAGCAACAAGGCTGACCAAACAAAAGAAACAACAAAGCTACAAATTTTTTTTCAAGAACATTGGACAAGGTAATATTTTCCTCAATGACCCCCTCATGCATCTCCATCACATCCTTGAGCTCCTTAAATGGAATAACAACCATTTTCTTGATCTTGCTCCTCGTTCTCAAACACGGGCCAACATCCATGTTCTTCTCCACAACAAGACCAATATCTTCAGTCTTTTCCACTAGGTTCATGCAATTAACATCCTCCATGGCCTTCTCTAGATCACCCAGATCTACGAATTTACCAGTCCATTTTATGGCTTTCTCATTCAAAAAAGAGAGGCCCTTAATAGTTGATTTCAAGGAATTATTGCTAATGTTAACCACAATCTTCAAATCATCAGACATCTTACTAATTTTCTCCTCGATATTAACAAACCTCTCCTCAAAAGTATTTTGGATAGCCAATTCCAGGGATGTAATTACCCCCTTATGAGTTTTACCAAGAAGATTAACATCAAAAATAAGTCTATCAAGCATAAAATTCTCTTAACCTTACCTTTGATCGACCATTCCTTCTGGTTACTTTGCAGCAGTGCCACACGAACATCTTACCAATTCTTAAGTTGTACATTGAGCTCCTTAACTTCCAAGAAAATCCACTTTACCAATGAGAGAAAGTTTCAAGTTCCATCCTTAGCCATTCTACCAAACATTCCCATGTTAACCTCATCCTAATTTACCGATAGCGCAGCTTGAGAACCAACATTCTCAATAGGATCCTCTCGAGCCTCCTCTTTATCCTCCATTTCCTCCTCAATAGGGGAATCCTCCACTTTGATCACCTTAACTTTAACCCGATGCTTGTCTAGAAAATTCTCCAAGTCCACTAGAATATCTAATCGCCCTGCCTTCAAATCACTCCCCTTAACCTACTTAGTTCCAATGGGAGAGACATAAGTCTCTTGGATAGGGTCAATCACTTTTTAACACACCAAACCCTCAATCCCTTGCTCAATATCCTCCATAGGATGCTCAGACCTTGGGAGGCCTTTACCCGCACCAAGACTATCCTTCAGAGTAGGGGAAATCACCATATCACCCAACTTGTGAGCACCTGAGGAATGTTTGACATCAAAAACATGGGGTTGCTCCACATCTTTAGACACCTCCACCTTCTGCTTGACAACATGCTTCTCTTTCTTGGGGCATTTTTTTCTTCCCCTTCACATTCTTCTTCATAGAGGGAACCACAACTTCCTTCAATTCCTTATTAGTTTCATAACCCTTAGACCAGGATTCGAAAGCCTCAGAAACCTTGATAGAATCACTAACATCCTCTAACATCTCCTCAAAATCAAAATCATCATCCTCGAAATTCCCTTCCCATTCTGCCGCTGAATCACCAAAAATTTTTCCACCCTTTTTACAAGTCAGAGTCATAGGGGAAACAAGAACCAACTTCATCTTAATGTGCTCAAAGATGAGATTCATAAGGCCTTCATAGAGAATAGCCTTCCTAGGGTTCTTCTGATGATCCTCAATACTAGTCTCCATCAAAAGCAGAAGGTAAAAAGGAAATGAAACCAAAGAATTATGGAGAAAATGATTCAAAATCATGAAGTGATAACTATAGATCACAAAAAACCTACCCTCCAAGGTGAAAAAGTCCATGATGGCCATAGCAATATTCCTCCAAAGTAGCTTGAGAGATTTGTGAGCATACCCACCACTACCAATTGACCTAGGCTTCTTCTTCTCATCATATTTGAAGAAATTTGCAAGGGATTTCTTTGCTACACCTCTATCTCTGTAAAATTTCCTTCCAGTGGAAGGAAGACCAGTCACCTTGGCTACGAAATCCTCATTAATGTTAAATTCCACACCTTTGTATTGCATAATCCTACTGTTCCACCCTTTAACAAAAACCTTCATCACTTCAGGGTTTAGACCTTGGAGTTTTAACATATAAGGGCTAACCCCACCTTTTTCCAAGTGCTCCCAAAAAAAATCATTACTCCTAAAATCCTCACAAGAGCTCAACTCCACTCTGCAACGAGCTCCTCCCATGGCGGCATGTAGTGAAAAACACTCCATCTGCACCTTAATTTTCTGCAAAGACAAGATTAGGTAAACAATCCACAAAGCAATGCAAAAGAAACCCACAAAATGTGTGAGCCTGCCATACCAAGTATAACCAAGCCTAAGCTTCTAGTCCATAATTTCATGTGAATCTAAAAGGAAATTATTAAAAGAGTAGGCGCAAGACTTGACGTGCAAAAACCAACTCGGGAAGAAATAAAAGTCTTTCTCCCATCTTAACCACCTTAATGACATGACAATTGGTCATTATTGGAAATGTTCATAAGGTTAAGTGGCAAGGATTCATAATCATCCCAATTATTTCAAGCCACCACTCCCAAGTTAGCTAACCCATAAGCCAATGAATTAGCTTCCCTGAACACGTGAGAGATTATAACCTCATCAAATGAATTAATGATGGATAAAGAATCATTAATCAGATGGGGTATTGACCATGATGACAAACTATTCAACATAAGACACTTAATAATGTTAAGAGAATCCCCTTCAAGCCATAGTTTAGAGAACCCATAATTTTTAGCCAATAGCCAATAAGAGGCCATGATAGGCTGTTGCTGCCTCTGCAAAGTGGTTTTTCTGGGTTCCCAAAGGGATGGCTAATACTTCCTGGTGCTTCTTGTAGTCTAAACATAATAATAAATGATTAAATAAAAAAAGTAAAACTATTTTTTTTAATTTATTAAAAATATGTATCTAAAAAACATAATTAATATATCACAAACAATATTAACATAAACTCAATATTAACAAATAAAAAAATATTATTAAGTATTATTAAATAAATTATATTTTAAAAACTAAAACATATTTCAAATAAAATATTAAAAATAAATATAAACTATATTAAAATTGTTAAAAGTAAAATTCTAACTTTTATATTTAAAATTAGAAGTAACACAAAACTTAAAAAGTGAAAATAATATGAAACCCTATTTAAAAGATAAAAAGCCAATTTATAATTTATTAATTTATTATTATTAATATTAGTATTTTAAAAATATATCTATTTATTAAAAACATTATTATTTATCTAAAAATCTAAGTTTAAAAAGTTAAAAAAAAATAAAAATTCTTATCCTATCTTTTCTTAATTTAAAGCTAAGATTAGATAAGAATGTAGTTGTTTTCTATTTAATTATATATTATATTTTTTAATATTTAAAAAAATTTGATGGTTGAGATCATTTTAATCGTCTTGCATCCTTCACAATTTGTAACCGTTGATTTTCAAAAGTAGGTCGTTCACTTCATATAAGGAACATCTTCAGTGTAAAAAACATAGCATCACTTCATGTCATCATCTAATCTAAGCATCATCATAATCTATCAATCATATACCATAGAATCAAATACAAATAAGTTGATGCATACATAAAATCACATAAGCATCCATCACGTACAAATAACATCACATATACACATCAAATTATCATCTCATGTGTGTGTGTGTGTGTGTATGATGATGATGCATCATCCATATATACAAATATGTTGTTGTGTGGAGTCCAATTAGACTTGGTATTTAAAGTTTCCCCACTTTACCGACACTTTTTTCCCCCAAATCAATCAATAGGGGAATACAATGGGGGAAAAACTCCTCTTGCAATGTGGCACCCCCGAAGAAAAAATTGACCGAAATTTTATTAAAGAAATTGTTGCATATTTGAATTTGTAATTCTATTATAAACAGTTGTAAAACTGTTTGGAGAAATGAATAATTTCTTGTCTTGTTGTTGTAGTTAGAATTCTAATAGTTGTGTGAGAATTGAAGTGTCGTGACATATGATACTTTTAGCAAGGAAAACATGCATATGTTAGAGTGTACAGGTTGTGGGTAGTGATAGACATAAAAACACAAGTTTATGCATTGGGCACATGTACCACTGTGCATGAAAATACAATGCAGTGGAAATTGTTTGAATCAATTGCTTATTGTAGCTATTGCTACAAGTTATTGTAAATTGTATTTGTTGGAAGTTAATTAATAAATGGACTACTATTTGTGGACGTAGCCCAAGCATAGGGTGAACCACGCTAAAAATATTGTTTTCTCACTATTTTTTGTGAATTTTTGTTTCATTCCTCTGATATTTCTATTCTGTATTTAATCAAATCTGCATATAATTGATAATTAATCCCTCTATTTCTTGCTTGCAATTCCTAATGAAACGTTTGTACAAGGGCTACCAAGAGCCATGCATATACATATACATTTTCTCACAGGCATATCAAAATTATGTGTCTACATAAAAAAATATATGTACATCATATATAAAAAGGAATATCTACATTGAACTCTCTCCACCCTCTAATTGAGTAGGAGAGAGTGGATGAGGAGGAACACTCTGATGTGTTGCTTGTTGAGCCCCTAGATCCTATGCTTCTAGTTGCACTAGCTATAGTGGAACCAATGGTGGCTATGCTAATTGTCGTAAGGGGGGGATGATGAATACAAAAAGCAATCATAAATGAATTAAACAAAAGATTAATTCAAAACAAGATTAAGAATTCCTAAACCCATTACATACAAAATGAACAATATAAAAATAAATAAAGAACAAAAAATGAATTCAAGAAATCATATCACTTTTGATTATGTGGAAAAATAGGTTTTGATGGGACCCAAAACCCATTACATAACGGTTTTGAAGGGATCTGCAATCCTACCCAAGAAAATAATTTTGCATCAAAGATAAACCATATACCATTAGCAACCAATCAACATCAACACTAAAAATATAGTAGGACAACATAGGCTACACAAAGGAATTGCAGGGGCCTATAGCCCTTAACCAAATATAAATAGGTTTTACTTGGGATCTTAAACCCAAAGGTTTTGAAGGGACCTTAAACCCTTAACCAAGTTTTTTAGGAACCTTGAACCCAAAAGATAGTCATCATCAGGTTTTGGTCGGGACCTTAAACCCAAAAACACAAATGATTGAAAAGCAACAACCTTCTTGTAGCTCCATCCATTCTGAAAAACCATCCCACACCGCACCTCCATAGGACAGGGCCACCCTCTATAGGAGAGGAAGATGCGAGAGCTTGAACCACCAAATCAACCCAAATACTACTCACACTGGCTCCACCTCAAAAGGATCCAACTATGTTATGCCCTTATGTCCATAGTGCATATGGTTATGAATAGTCAGCTTGTGGCTATCTTAACTCTTAATTAAGTCATATTATAATTATTGTTATTTAGTTGGTTTTAGGTTTTAGTTGATTCTTACCCTTTAATTGACGACTCTCAAAAGTAATCAGTCGACCTTCTTGCATGAGCACTAATCCTATCCCATTTCTAGAAGCATCACATTCCACAATGAATTCCTTGGTGAAGTCAGGAGTGGCAAGCACTGGAGTTGTACACATAGCCTCCTTCAATCTCTCAAATGTTGTATTGGCAGACTCATTCCAATGAAAACAATCCTTCTTCAATAGAGTGGTGAGAGGTGCTGCTATATGACCATAATTCTTCACAAATATTCTATATTACCTTGTCAATCCCAAGAAACCCCTCAGTTTCTTAATGGTTTTTGGAATAGGCCATTCCATGATAGCCTTAATTTTGTTAGGGTCCACCTTTACTCCATGTGAAACTGTGTCCCAAATACTCCACCTTTGTAAGACCAAAAGCACACTTGGATGGCTTAGCATAGATTTTATGATCTTCAAGTATTTGTAATGCTTGATCCACATGTTGTAAATGTTCTTCCCAAGTCTTACTATAAATCAATATCTCATCAAAGAATAAAACACAAACTTTATCAAGAACTTCTTAAAAATGGAATTCATTAAACTTTGGAATGTAGATGGTGCATTGGTAAGACCAAATGGCATCACCAAAAATTCATAATGACCCTCATGAGTCTAAAATTTTGTCTTACAAATATCTTCCTCCTTAATCTGAATTTGGTGATAACTAAGATCTAAGATCTAACTTGGTAAAATACATAGCTCCATTCAATTTAGCTAGCGAATCATCAATGACTGGAGAGGAAGCTTATCTTTAATGGTGTACATGTTGAGCACTCTATAATCTGGACACATGCGCCAAGTATCATCCTTCTTATGTACCATTACCATAGGTGAGGAGTAAGCACTTTGGCTATGCCTGATAATTCCTGCCTCTAGCATCTCCTCAACAATTTTTTCTATCTCACTCTTTTGTATATGTGGATACTTGTAAGGCCCGATGTTCGATGGTTGGCTCCCTGGAACTAACTATATGGCATGATCATGATCCCTCTTAGGAGGAATTCCTTTAGGAATATCTCCAAGAACAATTGAGTGACGATCAATTATAGCTTGCAAATTTGGATGAGTAGGAGCATTAGATTGAGAGACTTCTAATGAGCATAGCTGGGCCACAAATCCATCCACTCCTTTCATAAGAAAATTTTGCATTTGATGAGAGCTTACCATTTGTGGGGATTTTTCCTTCAACCCCCTTAGCTCTACTACCCTTCCCTCTAATTGAAATCTCATGAATAGTTCTTGAAAGTTTATCTCAATCGTTCCCAATGTAGTAAGCCATTGTACTCCCAAAACAATATCTGATGTACCCATAGATATCACATACATTGGGGTATCAAGTTGATAATATCCCATGGATAATTTAATGCTATGAAACTTCCTTAAACAACTAACTGTACCACCATCTACAATCAAAATCTGAAACTTGAGAGCTAGATATATAAAACAATTTAGACAAGTAGCTAACTTTTTGTTAATGAAATTATGAGTACTACCTGAGTCGATCAAAACTATTGCCTTCTGCTTCTTTAAGAGCCCCACCACCTTGAGAGTTTGTGGAGCACTGAAACTTGAGAGTGCATGACAAGAAATGATTGGTTGAGAATCATGTGATTCCTCATTTGACTCCCTTTCATCCTCTAGTATGGGTTCCTCCTCTTCTTCCTCACTTGGACCTTCAATATAGAACAATTTCTTTTCACTGCATTTATGTTCTTGACTGTATTTGCTATCACAATTGAAACACAACCCTTTTTCTTTTTTCTCCTCAATTTGTTGTGGAGTCAACCTAGTAGGTTGTGTTGAATATCCTTTCTCTCTTGTCACATTAGCCCCTTGCTTCTTAGGAATCAAATACTTCTCCTCTACCCTACGTGCTACGATAAAAGAATCATTTATGGAGCTAGGGCTAAACATGTGTACCTCATATTGAATGTGATCCTTGAGACCCCCCAAGAATAAATCATTCAAGTTTTCCTTCGTAATTGTATCCACTCTTAAGGATAGATTTTGGAATTGCTGAATATAATCCTTAACTGATCCTGTTTGTTGAAGTTTAGCCAGCTAGCTGAAGAAGTTGTTTGTCACACTATTGCTATATTGTGCCTCTGTAAAAATTGACCATGAGATGGTGAGCCCCTTTTTCCTTCAATGAGTGCAAAGCCAATGATACCAAATGAATTGATTTGGTTCAAGATATAGGGAAGCCATCGTGACCTTTTATCCATTTTGGATTTGGTGTGCTTCAAAAAAATTCTCCATTTGGTTTATCCATGTTAGAGGATCCTTGCAATTGAACTTGCACATATCCACCTTTGGAAATAAATTCATAGATCCCATAGGAGTACTAAAGCTTGTGCTAATGGTAGCTAACCTAGAATTTTCACCTTGGTCACTTGAGAACTCCTTTCTTGCTTCAACCATGTAGGTGCTTAACATGTTTCGTATGTTTGATATATCTCCTCTTAGGTTACACATATCCATCTTCATTGAGGAAATTTCTTCCTTGACCTTATTTATTTCCTCATTAGGAGTAATATCCTCTATTGTTACCCCATCCTTATCAGGAGTCTTCCTCGAAGTGACAACATTCTTTTTGCCCCTTGTTGTAGGCCCCGTCATGATGGAAACCACTAATTTTGAAATAAATCACACAAATGAAACTTAAATTCTCTGAAATTTTTATTGTAACTTACTAGGGCAAAAATAAATCACCTAGAAAAATATCCAGGAATTAGGTAGATTTACAACGTGAAGAGTGATAATTATGAAAATTTTAATTTTTCAATAACTTGCTTATTTCTGCTCCAATTTGAGGGGGAAAACCTCCAAATATATCTAATGAGAACACACTTCACAACTTGATCATGAAATAAGACTCACAACCTCCTATATATACCTATTTATGCCTAGGATATCACCTAGGCCAACTTAGAAACACTTATATAAGACCTAGGCTGACCCAACCAACTAAATAACAATATACTAATTATAATATGACTTAATTAAGAGTTAAGATAGCCACAAGTTGACCATTCATAACCATATGCACTATGGAAGTAAGGGCACAACATGCCCCTCATCTTTACAAAAGTGTTGTCCTCAACGTTGAACACTTGTGGTATTTTTTTCACATAATCTTCATCATCCCATGTGGTAATTTCAACTAGAAAATATTTCCTTATAGTGAGGTAACTTGGAACTATTGATGTCCCCAACTTCTTCATGTGTGTCTGGAAAATTAACTCCAGCTCCAAGATGTGTCTTCCCTTTGCATCAAGCTCTTGATGGTAATGAATGTTCTCTTCCTTTACTTGAACCTTTTGCTGTGGCATAGAGGAAGAGGTGAGGAATAGTACATGGAACCCTTGCATTGGTTGAATAGCTTGATTAGGAACGTCTTCTTCTTTCACTTCTTCTTCTTCTTCATTGTCTTTTTCTCTTTCTTTTGTTTCTTCTTCTTCTTCTTCTTCTTCTTCTTCTTTTGGTTTGTCTTCTACTTCTTCTTCTACTACTAATACTACTACTACTACTACTTCTTCATATGCTTCTTCTTCTTCATCTTCTTCTTCATCTTCTTCTTCTGCTTCTTCTGCTGCTTCTTCTTCTACTTCTTCTTCTTCTTCTTCATCATCATCATCTTCTTCTTCTTCTTTTGGTTCTTGGTTCATTCATAAAGGCACTTAACATGCTTTGTATTTCAGATATATCTCCTCTTAGGTCACCCATATCCATCTTCATTGAGGAAATGTCTTCCTTGACCTTACCGATTTCATCATAAGGATTAATATCCTCTATTGTTACCCAATCCTTATTAGGAGTCTTTCCTGGTGTGACAACATTCTTTTTTGCCCCTTGTTGCAGGCCCCGTCATGGTGGGAGCCAATAATTTTGAAATAAATCACACAAATGAAACTTAAATTCTCTGAAATTTTAGTTTTAACTTACTAGGGCCAAAATAACTCACCTAGAAAAAATTCCAAGAAATAAGTAGATTTGTAGCCTTGAGAGTGATATTTGTGAAAACCTTAATTTTCCAATAACTTTCTTATTTATGTTCCAATTACTCCAAATTTTTTAGTATAAGCTCCTTTAATATTTATTCAAAAACCCAATAACAATTAGACTCCAATTAAACAAGATGTGTAAGATATACAGATTCCAAAAAGATTGTGGAGAAACCCTAATTCTGCAATAATTCACTCAATTCTGCTCCAATTCTTTTGAAATGTGAACTGTAGCTTCTTTGATATGTTCTTCAAAAACCCTTTAAAAATTAGAAAAAAATTATCCAAAATATGAAAGATATTCTCTTTCCAAAATCACCTCTAATATTGAGAAAAAACCTTGCCTCTACGGTGCCAAGATCATGCTTTGATACCACTTGTTATGAAATAACTTGCACAATAGAAGAATATGATATGAAATATGCTGAAAATACTTGATAATAACTAAGAATAACAAGCCACTTCAAGGGGGGAAACCTCCAAATATCTCTAGTGAGAACCCACTTCACACCTTGATCATGAAATAAGACTCACAACCTCCTATATATACCTATTTATGCCTAGGATATCACCTAGGCCAACTTAGACACACCTATATAAGACCTAGGCCGACCCAACCAACTAAATAACAATATACTAATTATAATATGACTTAATTAAAAGTTAAGATAGCCACAAGCCAACTATTCATAACCATATGCACTATGGAAGTAAGGGCATAACATGCCCCCCACCTTTACAAAAGCGTTGTCCTGAACGTTGAACACATGTGGTAGTTTCTTTATATAATCTTCATCATCCCATGTGGTAACTTCAATTATAAAATATTTCCTTATAATGAGGTAACTTAGAACTGTTGATGTCCCCAACTTCTTCATGCGTGTTAGTATTCTTTGATGATATATTGATTTATAGCAAGACCTGGGAAGAACATTTGCAACATGTGGATCAAGCATTAAAAATACTTGAAGATCATAAACTCTATGCTAAGCCATCCAAGTGTGCTTTTGGTCTTACAAAGGTGGAGTATTTGGGACACATAGTTTCACATGGAGTAAAGGTGGACCCTAACAAAATTAAGGCTATCATGGAATGGCCTATTCCAAAAACCATTAAGAAACTGAGGGGTTTCTTTGGATTAACAGGGTACTATATAAGATTTGTGAATAATTATGGTCGTATAGCAGCACCTCTCACCACTCTATTGAAGAAGGATTCTTTTCATTGGAATGAGTCTACCAATACAACATTTGAGAGATTGAAGGAGGCTATGTGTACAACTCCAGTGCTTGCCACTCTTTACTTCGACAAGGAATTCATTGTGGAATGTGATGCTTCTGGAAATGGGATAAGAGCAGTGCTCATGCAAGAAGGTAGACCAATTATTTTTAAGATTCATCAATTAAAGGGTAAGAATCAACTAAAACCTATTTATGAGAAGGAAATTCTAGCAATCCTCGATTCAGTTAAACAATGGAGGCCTTATCTATTGGGTAGACACTTCAAGGTCAAGAAAGATCATGATAGACTATCTTTTGAAGAGCAACAAAAATGGGTCACTAAGATGTTAGGATATGACTTTGAGATTGTATATAAGAAATTGAAATAAAATATTGTAGCAAATGCACTTGCAAGGAAGGATGAGAAAGATGAAGCCTTATTGTGTGCCCTTTCAATATTACAAGAAAATTAGGTGGAGGAAGCCAAAGCAGAGTGGAAAAATGATGTTGCGACAAGTAATCTCATTAAACAATTAAAAAGTGATCGTAGTAGTTTAGATAAGTTTTTTTGGAAGGGAGATACTCTTTGGTATAAAGAGTGTTTGTATCTCTGTAAGAATTCCAATCTCAAACACAAGATTCTCACAGAGTTGCATGAGTCTCTAGTGGGTGGTCATTCAGGATTTTTGAAGACATATCATTGAGTCAAGCAAGATTTTTTTTGGGAAGGGCTAAAAGGTGATGTTCAAAAATTTGTGGCTAAATGTTTGGTTTGTCAAAGGAATAAAGGGGGAAAAATTAAGACACTAGGTCTCTTGCAACCCTTATCTATTCCTAGCCAACGTTGGGAAGAGGTATCCATGGACTTCATCACAGGGCTTCCCAAATCTAAAGGTCATAATGTCATTATGGTAGTAGTTGATCGCCTCACTAAATATGTACATTTCATTGCATTATCACATCCTTTTACAGAAAGTGTAGTGGAAAAATATTTTTTGGAGAATATCCAAAAGCTACATGGTACACCTAAGGTTATTGTTAGTGATTGTGATTCTATCTTCACTACTCACTTTTGGAAAGATTTATTCTCATGTTTGGATACTCAATTGGCTTAGAGCTCTTGATACCACCCTCAATTAGATGGGAAAAATGAGGTTGTTAATAAGTGTTTGGAAGGATATCTACGTTGTTTCACTTCAAAGAAACAGTCTCAATGGGTAGATTGGCTACCACTTATAGAATGGTGGTATATCACTTCTTTTCATAGCTCATCAAAAATGTCTCCATTTTTGGAACTTTATGGATATCATCCTCCTTCCATCACATCATCAATAAAGGTGTCACCAAGAGTTCAAGTAGTAGAAGACCACTTGCTTCATCAACAACAAGTAGTTTCAGGACTCAAGTAGAATTTATCCATGGCACAAAATTGAATGAAACAACAGGTAGACCAACATTGTAGTGAAAGAATTTTTGAAGTTGGGGATTGGTTCTTCTTGAGATTGCAGCCTTATAAGAAAATCTCACTTAAGCAACAAAAAAAGAATAATAACTTGTCTCCAAGGTATTATGGTCCATACCAAATCATGCAAAAGATTGGTAGTGTTGCCTACAAGCTAGAGTTGCCACCAACAACAAAGATACATCCAGTTTTTCATGTTTCTTGTTTGAAGAAGGTAATTGGGCATAATATTCCCACTCAAACAACACTACCAGAGCTCAATGAAGAAGGAAGAATCATTTTGGAACCAAAGTGTATTCGTCAAACATGCACAAAGAAGCTGAGGAATATAACTCTCACTGAGTATCTCATCTAATGGAAGAATTTACCAGTTGAAGATACCACATGGGAGGATGAGGAGTTCATTCAAAATAATCCAAACTTGATTAGCATTGAGGACAATGCTTCTTTGAAGAAGGGGGGCATGCTATGTCCTTAATATTAGTGTACATTAGGTTATGAATAGCCGGCTTGTGGCTATCTTAACTCTCAATTAAGTCATATTATAATTAGCATATTGTTATTTAGTTGGTTGGGTTGACCTAAGTGATATCCTAGGCATAAATAGGTATATATAAGAGGTTGTGAGTCTTATTTCATGATCAAGTTGTGAAGTGTGTTCTCATTAGATATATTTGGAGCTTTTCCCCCTCGAAGTGGCTTGTTATTCTTAGTTATTATCAAGTATTTGTAGCATATTTCATATCATATTCTTCTATTGTGCAAGTTATTTCATAACAAGTGGTATCAGAGCATGATCTTGGCACCGTAGAGGCAAGGTTTTTTCTCAATATTGGAGGCAATTTTGGAAAGAACATATCTTTCATATTTTGGAGAATTTCTTTCTAATTTTTAAAGGGTTTTTGAAGAACATATTAAAGAAGCTACAGTCTAGATTTCAAAATAATTGGAGCAAAATTGAGTGAATTATTGTAGAATTAGGGTTTCTACACAATTTTGGACAATGCTTCTTTGAAGAAGGGGGCATGCTACACCCTTAATATTAGTGTGCATCGGGTTATCAATAGTTGGCTTGTGGCTATCTTAACTCTCTATTAAATCATATTATCATTAGTATATTGTTATTTAGTTTTTTAGTCAGCCTAAGGCTTATATAGGTGTGTCTAAGTCGACCCAGGTGATATCCTAGGCATAAATAGGTATATATAGGAGGTTGTGAGTCTTATTTCATGATCAAGTTGTGAAGTGTGTTCTCATTAGAGATATTTGGAGGTTTTCCCCCTTGAAGTGGCTTGTTATTCTTAGTTATTATCAAGTATTTGTAGCATATTTCATATCATATTCTCCTATTGTACAAGTTATTTCATAACAAGTGGTATCAGAGCATGATCTTGGCACCATAGAGGCAAGTTTTTTCTCAATTTTGGAGGCGATTTTTGGAAGAGCATATCTTTCAGATTTTGGAAAAAAAATTTCTGATTTTTAAAGGGTTTTTGAAGAACATATTAAAGAAGCTACAATCCATATTTCAGAAGAATTGGAGTAGAATTGAGCAAATTATTGCAAAATTAGGGTTTCTACACAATTTTTTGGAATCTATATATCTTGCACATCTTACCGAATTGGAGCCTGATTTTTATTGGGTTTTTGAAGAAATATTAAAGGAGATTATAGTAAAAAATTTGGAGGAATTGGAGAAAAATAAGCAAGTTATTGAAAAATTAAGGTTTTCACAAATATCACTCTCAAGGTTGCAAATTTGCTTATTTCTTGGAATATTTTTTAGGTGAGTTATTTTGGCCCTAATTAAGTTATATTAAAAATTTCAGAGAATTGAAGTTTCATTTGTGTGATTTATTTCAAAATTATCGGTTCCCATCATGATGGGGCCTGCGACACAGGGCAAAAAGAATGTTGTCACACCAGGGAAGACTCTTGATAAGGATTGGGTAACAATAGAGGATATTAATCCTTATGAGGAAATCAGTAAGGTCAAGGAATACATTTCCTCAATGAAGATGGTTATGTGTGACCTAAGAGGAGATATATCTGACATACGAAGCATGTTAAGCGCCTTTATGAATGAACCAAGAAAGGAGGTCTCAAGCAACCAAGAACCAGAATAAGAAGAAGAAGAAGAAGAAGAAACAAAAGAAAAATAAAAATACAATGAAGAAGAAGTTCCTAATCAAGCTATTCAATTGATGCAAGGGTACCATGTACTATTCCTCACCTCTTCCTCTATGCCACATCAAAAGGTTTAAGTAAAGGAAGAACACATTCATCACCATCAAGACCTTGATGCAAAGGGAAGACACATCTTAGAGCTGAAGTTAATTTTCTAGACACGCATGAAGAAGCTGGGGACATCAATAGTTCCAAGTTACCTCATTATAAGGAAATATTTTCTAGTTGAAGTTACCACATGGGATGATGAAGATTATATGAAGAAACTACCACATGAGTTCAACATTGAGGACAACGCTTTTGTAAATGTGGTGGGCATGTTATTCCCTTACTTCCATAGTGCATATGGTTATGAATAGTCGGTTTGTGGCTATCTTAACTCTTAATTAAGTCATATTATCATTATTATATTATTATTTAGTTGGTTGGGTAAGTCTAGGTCCTATATAGGGGTGTCTAAGTCAGCCTAGGTGATATCCTAGGCATAAATACATATATATAGGAGGTTGTGAGTATTATTTTAGGATCAAGTTGTGAAATGTGTTCTCATTAGATATATTTGGAGGTTTCCCCCCTCAAAGTGGCTTGTTATTCTTAATTATTATCAATTATTTGTAGCATATTTCATATCATATTCTTCTATTGTGCAAGTTATTTCATAACAAGTCGACTTGTGGCTATCTTAACTCTTAATTAAGTCATATTATAATTAGTATATTGTTATTTAGTTGGTTGGGTTGGCCTAGGTCTTATATAGGTGTGTCTAAGTCAGCCTAGGTGATATCCTAGGCATAAATAGGTATAGATAGGAGGTTGTGAGTCTTATTTTATGATCAAGTTGTGAAGTGTGTTCTCATTAGAGATATTTGGAGGTTTTCGCCCTCGAAGTGGCTTGTTATTCTAAGTTATTATCAAGTATTTGCAGCATATTTCATATCATATTCTTCTATTGTGCAAGTTATTTCATAACAAGTGGTATCAGAGCATGATCTTGGCACCATAGAGGCAAGGTTTTTTCTCAATATTGGAGGTGATTTTGGAAAGAGCATATATTTCATATTTTAGTGATTTTTTTTTTTTGATTTTTAAAGGGTTTTTGAAGAACATATTAAAGAAGCTAAAATCCAAATTTTAGAAGAATTAGAGTAGAATTGAGCAAATTATTGCAAAATTAGGGTTTCTACACAATTTTTTTGGAATCTGTATATCTCACACATCTTGTTTAATTGGAGTCTAATTGTTATTGGGTTTTTGAAGAAATACTAAAGGACTTTATACTAAAAAAATTGGAGTAATTGGAGCATAAATAAGCAATTTATTGGAAAACTAAGGTTTTCACAAATATCACTCTCAAGGATGCAAATCTACTTATTTCTTGGAATTTTTTCTAGGTGAGAGTTATTTTGGCCCTAGTAAGTTACAATTAAAATTTCAGAGAATTTAATTTTCATTTGTGTGATTTATTTCAAAATTATTGGTTCCCATCATGTTGGGGCCTACAATAAGGGGCAAAAAGAATGTTGTCACACTAGGAAAGACTCCTGATAAGGACTGGGTAACAATAGAGGATATTAATCCTTATGAGGAAATCAGTAAGGTCAAGGAAGAAATTTCCTCAATGAAGATGGATATGTGTGACCTAAGAGGAGATATATTTGAAATACAAAGCATGTTAAGTTCCTTTATGAATGAACCAAGAAAGGAGGCCTCAAGCAACCAAGAACCAGAAGAAGAAGAAGAGGAAGAGGAAGAAGTAGAAGAAGAAGAAGAAGAAGAAGAAGAAGAAGAAGAAGAAGAAGAAGAAGTAAACAAAGAAGAAACATATGAAGTAGTAGTAGTAGTAGTAGTAGAAGAAGAAGAAGAAGAAGACGAACCAAAAGAAGAAGCAAAAGAAGAAGAAGAAGAAGGAGAAGAAACAAAAGAAAGAGAAAAAGACAACGAAGAAGAAGAAGTGAAAGAAGAAGAAGTTCCTAATCAATCTATTCAACCAATGCAAGGGTACCATGTACTATTCCTCACCTCTTCCTCTATGCCACATCAAAAGGTTCCAGTAAAGGAAGAGCACATTCATCACCATCAAGAGCTTGATGCAAAGGGAAGACACATCTTGGCGCTGAAGTTAATTTTCCAGACATGCATGAAGAAGTTGGGGACATCAACAATTCCAAGTTACCTCACTATAAGGAAATATTTTCTAGTTGAAGTTGCCACATGGGATGATGAAGATTATATGAAAAAACTACCACAAGTGTTCAACGTTGAGGACAATGCTTTTGTAAAGGAGGGGGACATGTTATTCCCTTACTTCCATAGTGCATATGGTTATGAGCAGTCATCTTGTGGCTATCTTAACTCTTGATTAAGTCATATTATAATTAGTATATTGTTATTTAGTTGGTTGGGTCAGCCTAGGTCTTATATAGGTGTGTCTAAGTCAACCTAGGTGATATCCTAGGTATAAATAGGTATATATAGGAGGTTGTGAGTCTTATTTCATGATCAAGTTGTGAAGTGTGTTCTCATTGGAGATATTTGAAGGTTTTTTCCCTCGAAGTGGCTTGTTATTCTCAGTTATTATCGAGTATTTGTAGCATATTTCATATCATATTCTTCTATTGTGCAAGTTATTTCATAACAAGCTCCACCTCAAAAGGAACAATCAAAGGAGACAAGGACTTTCCATTGGAATTGCAACAAACAACTCCACCTCAATAGGAGCAAGCTTGACCTCAACAAGAGAAAACTTCACCTATAGAGAAGAAACCATCTGTAGAATCCAACCAAAAGAAACCACTCTAGTAGGACAAGTACTCGTAGCAACCTTAGGCATTAGAAGAGATGGAAACAAGAAACAAGAAATAAAGATCAAGTCAGCCCACAACATAGAGAGCACACACTCTAGAGAGCCTTCAAAATAACAAGCTCCAAAGGCATCATCCATAACTAGAATTTTTTTTTTCTCCAACAAACCTCAACATCATCATTCTTCGGAAGGGAAACCATGAAAAAGATTAAACACAACATCCTCCAAGAAAAGAGGAGCAACAGAAGAAACCCCACAATAGGCCAACACAAGCTCGAGAAACTCTAACCCTTGTAAAACCAAAAACAATAGCATAACCCAATAGGGGCACAACACCAAACAAAGAAAAGCCCATTTAATGAGCCAGGAAGGATTCTTCCCAAGCCAAAAGAACAATAGAAACTAGATTTTCAAGATAATCATTAGAATCGACCTAGACAACCAAAATTTCCCTAGCCTAGCACCAATAGAGGACCTAGAGTCCAACAAGAAACAACAACAAAAAAGAAAAGAAACTCCCCCACACGAAAAGCAAAACAACCATGACTTGTGGGAAATTAGATGGCACCAAAACCACAAAGGAAAATCTCCTAAAAAAAAGACACACCCATCCATAAAGGACAACCTACACCAAAGGAAGATGCCCCAGAGTAGACCACATGCATGATAGTTATCGGGAAAAAAAAAACACCCATTCTCTAGAGTGTATAGAAACATAGCCACAAAGACCAAGGCACTCGTAGGAGGCATAAGCTCCAAGAACCCAGACAACAACAGAAGATCCTCGCCAAACACCAACCGCCCATCTTTAAAGAGTTTGAAAACCAAAGGTTCTAGGCAGAAAACCGTAGAAGGCATAGCCATAGGAGACTGAAAGACCTCCACAGCCCACGAATCTCCATCAGAGTCATCCTTAGCATCAGTAGTCTCATCGGAGGAATTCAAATTTCCTCCACCACTATTCTTCCCGCTCGCTCCCACACTTGCACCCACTCTTTCCATCTCTTGCAGGCACTATTGATCTTGCAAGTCAAAAAATCATATTGTTACCCATCTCGTGTCAAAGTATATTTGTATTGATGTTGAATTTTGGATTGCTGCAATCAATACAAAGCCTCTATTATGTGTTGCAAAATTTTTCATGTGTGTGATGTTGACCTAGAATGTGATGATAAATTGTAACATGCTCAAGAGATAATTATGTAGCATTTCGCTTATGTGAATTCTAGACGATTTGTGAGAAGGTTGAAGGTTATTTTATAGATTTTACATTTTGAGATGAATGATCAAGATTGCGTAGTAGAAGATTCTGATCAACAATTCAAAACTATTGAGAATAATTAGATGAGAAGAATCAGTGGATTTAGATTGCATAATCAATGTGATTGATGAAATCAAGTCGAGTATTTAGTGGAATTGAGAAAATAGATTGAGAGGTTAGTAGGATTGAAGAATATATGGATTAGTTAGGAAATAGATGAATTGGTTAGGAAATAGATGAATTAGTTAGCCAATTAGAGTGAGCAATCAGTGACCATAATTTTCTCAATCACAAAAGGGGGTGAGGGTAATTAATTAATTAAATATTTAATTAAAATTTTTGAGTTGAACGTGCAAGTCATGTCTGACTTTAACAAATAAAATTATATTTGTTTGTTTTGACCTTTTGAATGATGAATAATTAGTTTAGTTATTCATGTTTTAAAAAGGGTAAATTGATTTAATTAAACTATTAAGTAATACTAATTTAATTGATTTGGGAGAATAAGGTATATTAGCGACATAAATTTGTGTTAATTAATTAATCAAGAGGATTAAATTTTAGATTAATGATAATATAATGAATTAATTAAATAATTAAAGATTATTCAATTAATAAAAGAAAATAGGATTTTTGATGTAAACGATGATTGAGAATGAATTAATTAAATAATTTTAAATCACTTAATTAATAGACGAATATGAGAAATGATAATAATTAAATAATAGTGTATTATTTAATCACTTAGGAGGAGAAGGGTGAGAGTTAGTTAAATAGTGTTGTTTTCTAGTCAGGACAATTTAGGGTATCTACATTTTGCCCCTCTTTGATTCAATTCTATTTTGAGCATTGTGTCAAAGAAAATTCAAAAATTCTTGCTCAGGAGTTGGCTTGGTATGCCCCAGTGACGATGGGATAGCATGGTGCCCCCTCAAGAAATTTAGTGAAAATGTTGGATAATCAGCCAAATTTTTTGACAAGTTGATTTGATGTGTTTAAGTGCAAGGACTGATAGAAGAATGTTGACTAAAAGAAATGTTAGTAAGATTTAGAAGAAAATTTATGTTGTTAGTCATTAATGAGTTTTCTTTTTCTTTCATGAAGGCTTTGTATCTTTAGCAATCCTTATTGATATACCAAATAGACATGATGCACCAGGGTATTGATGACCAAGGTGGTGTTGTATCTGTTGATGCCAAAAATTGACAAGGTAATAGAGTCTTATGGGAAACTCAGTTCAAGGGGGACCTTTTGCGCTAAACTGAGTAACCTCTAGATTTTTAGAGAAACCAACTTCTTCTATAATGGGGGTTGGAAAGGGAAAAGGAAACAAATATAATAAAATAAAGTCTAACCTAAGGCGATTCATCAAGATTTAATGATGGGCACATAGATTTAAGGGATTGAATGGTGTTGTAGTGTTCTAGAACATCAAATATGTGAGATTATATCATAGACAATTCATTCATTGACATAAAATAACATTTCATACATTCCTACTACCGAGAAGAGTCCTTAGACATGATCTAGGTAAGCAAACTTGCATCCAACATATATTAAAGTTCTCAAATGAAGTGTTAAGACAATAAAAAACACAGTTCATAGTTTGATCAAATAGCATGAAAAACAAAAAGGATGAACAATTGGCATAGTCTAAGAGTTTTTGCAATAAAATAAAATAGTAACAAAGGCTTGACGTCTTTTCTAAAACTAGTGTTTTCCTTCCAAATTTTGGACCCTTTTCTCATAACAGAGAAAGTATATATAGCAGGAAAAACTCCCATTGCCTTGGAGAGCAACAACAGAAAAGATTTTGCAATCCTCGACAATGATGAAAGAATAAAAAAATCCTTAAGGCCATTACAACATAAATGATCAGGAACCAAGCATTGAGTCATCCTAGGCACAGGTGCATCCTCTACAATGATGGCGGTGGTCCCAGCTAGGCCTGATCAGACAAGTGTCATCCCTTTGTGCGAATTATTATAACACACAACAACCAATGCATTGTTTGGTTCATTCGGTTCATCGCCCGCATATGAGATCTGCTGGTTAGGCACGTGGTAACCTTTCGCTACCCGCATGAATTCTTCTCCTTTGCCGCCGAAGACTTGTGTTAATGAAAAACATGTTGAACGGGCTAAGTACTTCATCACAACGGAGGGAACGTTTACCAGTCGGGTGTAAAAGACGCGTGGTAGCATTTCGCTGCCCAAGGTTGTTATTTCATCTTTGCACTGAAAGATTTGCGAACGGTTGACATGTAGCAAGTGTACACTGTAGCTAGAAACCATGGGGCCCGCCAAAACCTTTTTAGAGATGAGGACTTCGTGGCAACCCCTTGTAGCCCGATGATGCATCAAGAAAATATGGTCAAAAGAAATCCACAACAACACATGGAAGCATAGCAGAGCCTCCTGGGATGTGAAAGGTACACCGAGACTCAGAGCTACGAAGAGTAGACACGTGGAGCGGCAGAGTAAAACTTAGGTGAAAGGTTGAACTATTCCTGCAAAGCGCAGGTTGATGCATGGAGGAAAAAATAAACACCCGAAGGGAGCTAGTTAAATATTTGTTAACAAATTTTAGCGACTATTAGGGGTGTTTTGACTAAGAAATGGAGAACCCAAAAATTTCTCTGGTTTCGCAGACCAGAGTGCCATTTCATTAGGTCAATGGAGTTAGAGATTGGAGAGAGCCACCTGTAGCGGCGACCATTCATCCTCAGATGGATTCACTATGTTGCACAAATTCTCCTATGCTCCACTTAGATCAATAGTTTCTTTGTGAGCTAACGCATTAGGTACACCAGCTCCTGCTTCACAATGAAATAACAATTGTGCCAATAGATGAATCACTCCTTCAATGTCAATCACCATGGGTGGATGACTGAAATCCTTGAAAGCCTCTGGATTGTTTTCCTTCTCCTCTATCCTTTCTGCAATCTGCTCGGCTGTGGCAATAGAGCCATCTTCAAGGAATGGGGATGGCAATTCCATATTACTTAACTCAGAGAAACTCCCCTATATATCATTCAGTGTCTTATTGAGAATAGTTGTGGCTGCTTTAGTGTGTTGGAAGGTGGAGTGGCAATGGATGAACTTATTGTCTACTTGGGTAGTAGCATACTGATCTTCAATACCCGCTCCGATAAGGCTCTCATCAAATATCGAGTATAACTTGATGAGCATATCATTTGCATTAGGAACCTTCTCTAAGATGAACTGTGGGAACTGTTCAATCATATCATGGGCCTCCCGGCTCAGTTTTGACACCTTAGTGATGAATTAGAGGGTAGGCTACAGTGTTAGGCAAAAGGCCTTAATTTTTTCCCAGTGGGAGATATATAATTGCCTGATCAACAGAATGATGTTTGGCTGGGTAGGGGGAGTTAGGAGAGAGCTTTTAAGAGAAGCAATCTCTGTGTCTCTTGAAATAATGGCCTCAACCAATTCTGTCATTTTTCTTTTCTCGGATGCTAGTTGCTTCGCAGTGCTGCTCATTTCTTTATTCCAACTTTCCTCGGCTCGGGAGTGATTTGACAAGTGCTCTTCCAGAGAAGACTTTGTTTCTCAGAGTTCTTCCTCTATTTGAGCTTTTAGGCCCTTAAACTCATCCTCCTTTTGTTGTATTTTCTGCTCATGTTGAGCTTGTTGGTGCTTCGATGTTTCACTTTTCTGTGCCATTCCTTGATTATACTCAAGGCAAAGCTGCTCCAGTTCTTCATTCTTCAGTTATAGATTTTGTTCCGCCTCCTGATTTTTAGATTTCAACTCTTTTATTATGCCAAGGTTTGCAACCTGAGTCTTCACAATTTTTCCCTAAGCCTATTCCTCTCATCTTCTACTGTTAGCGCCCCTTTCTATCAAATGGGCAACATTCGCCTCTAGGGATTTCTCCTTTTTCTCCAAAAAAATAATCCTTTCTTTTGTTGCGTTCAACTGCTCATCCTTCTTCTTCAACTGGTGGCCAGTTTTAAGGAAGTTCGAAGTGACTACCCATTGTGTTTCCTCCATGATTTCAACCTTATCCTATGGTCGAGCCACCTTCATGTCGAGCCCTATCGCATATATCTTATAATCTTCCGGGCACATTTCTCCCTGAGGCTTGGTTACCTTGGGGTACATAGTCACAAATTTCAATTCTTGTCGGGCCTCATCATAAAGAGTCTGTATTTTTGGCTTGGCGGGAGCACTGTCATCTTTGGCTTTGTGCTTTCAAATCCTACTTACGTATGCCTCCTTTCCACAATCAATTTGTGCCATAAACTCAACTGGTGACGAAACTAGTCCACCTACAAAAGGACCACCAAAAGGCAGGGCATAGGGATAGGTAATCTTCATAGGCATGAACATTTGTTTCTTTTGGAGAGTGATAGTTTGCGGGGAGAAGTGGGGAATGTTCCATAGTTTGGTTTGAGGCTTGACAACAAGATTAGTCATTTGTAATGACTAAATTGATGAATCAGCCATAGGGCTTATAGGCTGGGATGATAGCGAGGGTGTCAATGTGGTATTAGCTTGTTGCGATGGAAAATGATCGATAGTAACAATAGAAAAAGAAGAGGCGCTCACTAGGGGTATGTTTTCTGAAAGCGAGTCAAGGAGAGTTTGAGCGGCAACAGTAGGCGTAAGGGTCTGCGAAGGAGTAAAGATGAGCATAGACGTTTGCGAAAACTGGGCGAAGCCTATTGAATATGTTAGACTAGAAGTAGAAGGCATAGGGCCAGTACTTATGGTAGGGATCGCCAGGGAGGCAGGGGCAGATACCAAGGAATGAGAAGTGATGGAAGAAGGAGTGAATCTTACCTGCTAACTGGTCGATGGCGGCTCCAGAATTGTCAAGGACTCATCCTTAGCCTTAGGCTCCTAACTAGTTACGAGCACTTTCCCTCCGACGGGTCCTTGTGAACCTTCTTTGATTATGCTCTTCATGTGCTGCCTATTTGCAGGTGGGGTATCTCCAGTTTTGGTTATTGCCTCTATTTGATGCAATGATAACCTGGTTGGTTTAACAACTCAAGTGAGTGAATGCAAGCCTCTTGAGATATTAAAACACACATTCGTAGCCATGTAGGTAGGCTGATCGAGGCCTTTCTCTTTCAGCACAGACGAGGCTGATGTCGTCGCTTCCTCAGAATACCCCTCAGACTCTTCCGCTAGGTCCCTGCTCCTATTAGTACTAGAGCTAGGGCTAGGATGACCCTCCTTCCACCATTTCTCAAATTTTTGGTCATCCTTAAGACTATTCTAAGTGGCATCCAACTGTACTGTTTCTTGGCGGTACTTCCAGAAAGCCTCTATTTTTTTTGTCACTCCATTCTTCATCCTTCTTCAACCTATTGTACATGCCACGCTCCATGAGGACACCATCTTGGGCCACTCCCACAGCAAAGTAGAACTTGTGCCATGGCCTTCTAGTATCCTGCATAGGAATGCGTGCCAATTAGACAAAATCTTCATCTTTGTTCGTCCACGGGTTACGCTGCTTCTCCTAGTAAGGTTGGGGAATATGGGTAACTCTCATGTGTGGCTCTGGAAAGTCATCAAAAGGGTTGTATTCCCACTTATCATTTACCAGCACCAACCCTAGATAAGCTAGCTTATCCTCCAACAGCTGGTCCGATTGTTTCTTTATTAGAGTTACCGACTTGAAATTCTTCAGACAAGAGAAGAATCTCTTCCTCTTGACCTTTTCGCTGCTACAAAAGGTAAAATCAATGATACAACCGAACGAAACATTTCCAATGCAAGCACCCTATCCATGACATAGGCTGGGAGCAAGAAAGGTTTACCAGTAAAGCATCACATCTGGAGAATCGCGAAATCCTTGCCTAAGAACCAGTCACGGGAAGGAGTGAAACTCTGCATAAATTCGATCTGCTCCCTATCGAGCCGAATTATGTCGCCATTTAAAATTAAGTCATGCAAGACCAGAGCTATGAAATAGTTTGAAAATGCATAATAATCATATGATACGGAAAGAAAAGGCTTCCACGTGGACACTGACTTCCTTTTATTCTGCTCATCAAAAATTGATAATGGAAAAAAACAGGTGAAGAAATTAGGGTTTTGATGTAGAAACATGTGCACTAAGAAGGAGACAAATCTAAGCCTCCCTTCGCTGGGTAATTTTCTATTTGCTGTATCATTTCTTCTACCATAAACTCAGCAAAATAATACCAGAAGATATCGTGTTGCTTGCGAAATTGGAATGCCAGTCCTAGTTGAAAATTCTCCACCTTCTCATCAAAGTCCCGACCGCACACAAAAGCTAGCATGGACATGGCATCTTGTAGATCGTCACGTAACGCACCGCGTGACAATGGAATACTTGGCAGTTTAGTGGCTGGGATGCCTTTCTTACCAGTCTTCTCCAACAAGAACTTTGAATTCTTTTTCATCGTCCTCCATATTTTTTCTCATTTGCCAGGGTAAAAGGATTCAATATTCTCTTTTCTCTTACTTGGGTCTGGGATGCATAACATATGCCAAATGGCTTGTGGGGTGATGTGCACCTATAAATTGTGGCCTTCAATATAATGGGTATCAAGGTTATAATGTTGGATAGTAGCATCAACTACCTCTGGGCAGTAGTGCACCAGCAGGACCATGTATTGAGGCAAAACACTGAACCAAATTTTTCTTGTTGCTGATTTATCCACCTTTGCTGCTGTCAACCTTGCACAGGCTGCTTCTCTTAAGGACTTAGGGTTTTTTGTGAGCCGTGGATTGTGGATATTACCCCATTTCTCCCCGACCCTCTTCTTGTTTATGCAATCTTTGGGCCTTTTTATCTCTTATGTATAGGCCCTTCTTGGCCTACTGGGTATATCGGGCGTAGCATACACCACTTCCTCATAGGCATATACCTCCTCTAAAGAATGTATAGCTGTAAGCAACTACTGGCTAATTTCTTCCTGCATTGGCTGAGATGAAGTCTCTGACATTTTTCCATCGTGAAGATCTCTGCAAGTTCTTAGCTCTGCAATTTTCCTCAGTTCTAGATACACAGAAGAACAACTCTGCACTTTTAGCTTTAGAATTTGTGAAAAGACTTGAAATATTAAGCCTTTTCATCTCTATTTGACAATCTTTCCTCAAGGTGGTAGGCAAAAGCATGCATTTTGCATTTAATTCAGCATGTACCGTTAATTTTACAATTCATGCAAAATGAATTGCTTGCTATTTTGAGGCAGCTGGAGTTCATTATTGCATTTGGCAATCGTGTGATACGCTGTGATCCCCTTGGAACTTGAGCCAACTATTTTCTTCTTAACCTTGAGTTAGCATGTGTTGGTAATCAATATCTTGGCTGGAATGATTATGCCAAAGCAAACGATCATGACCTGAAAAGATATGAATATCGCCTTGGGCTCTGAGAAATGCTTGTGAGATGACACAATAGCCTACGACCATACATCCTACTATCAATGAGCGCCACCTTTTTAGAGGTAATTAATTAGCTCCTATTAATCGAGCACGCATTTAGCTGTACTCTCGTAGATGCAACTGACCCGAAAATGTGAGCAAATGTAGACATGCCTTTCAAGTTAGCAACTAGCTTATTACCATGTTTTCTTGAAATGGATTAGCATGTGTCTTGTCATTTTTTCTATAAATAGGCCAATAAGTAGTGAAGAAATCATACTTAGCATTTGAGAAGTGATAGGTTGGTAGCAGAGTTTTAAGCAAGCCTTCTCATAGGTTAGGTGATAGATAAATGTTGGCATTAGCTCAAAAGCATAGGAATAGTGTCAGAACTATGGAGACCCAAGTTTGTTTAACCTCATAGATGTCATAGACGACATTCCTAGGGGAGATATTTACTAGGAGGCTAAAACGGATGACCAAGAATAAGCATTCCTTGGTCCTGATAGCCATAAAGTGGGTTATGGGTAAAGGCTGCATAGAGTATGAGGACAAGTATCTGGTGAACACTAACATATGCTCACACTTTGTGGCATCCATGCTAGACATCAATGTCCCTCGGCCTCTTATCTTGAAACTTGTTAAAGAAATATTTGCCAAAAAGTATCTGAGTGGCTTTGGCGAGGTTTTCACCCATGCTGCCTATGGAGTAGGTCTACCATCAACCAGCGACCTCTGTCGCTTTATTGAGGAAGAAGCTGTTGTCATTTGGCTGTCGTTTCTCAACGGATTCTGTCTATAGACATGCGACGAGCACCAACAAAGGGTTACCCAGGCCCTACATTTCTTGTTCCACAGCTACAACGTAATACCCTTCTACGACATAGATTGGTATACTGATTTCAGGAATCTGGTATTCCCTCCGCCAATGGCGGTTGTGCTGAACAATGCTACCAGTGCTACTGAAGAACCTATGAATGAGGAAGAGGTGGAAATTATTGTTAATGCGTCAATTGTTGCTTCTCATGCCTTTGGATGAAAACCCACTTTCTGCTCTCAACAAAGACCCCCTGTTTACTCAATTTCCTACTTTATAGTTGTAAATAAGTCTAAAAAAAGGCTACCATATATATAATAGCTCAAATACTTGTGAATTTTGGATTATGGCTTCCCAACCACTTTTGTAATGTAAAGAAAATATATAAATAGATATATATCTCTTTTTATAGAAAATCCATGCTCTTTCCTTCATTCTGTATTTCAGTTTTATGGGCTCTCAACTTTCATTCTGTTATTTCTCTGCACATGGGTGTGTTTTTTGTAAAGCAATCCTGGTATTCCACCCTCCATAATGATAGGTTAATTTTGCAGAAGCACCAACTAATTAGAAAAAGACCGGCCAAAGAAACGGAAAAAAAAGCACTATTCACATATGTACAAAAATAGAGCTCAGTGCCTAATGGAACAACTTAAGATGAATCCCATTAACTGGGATCCTTAAGGGTTCCTGTTCCATATTTTCCAGCTCAAAAGCGTTATGTTCTTTGCAGCGAATAATTTTAAAGGGGCCCTCCCATAGACTATCAAATTTACCATACTGTCCTAGCTTAACAACCCTTTTATCATACTTTAGCACTAAGGCTCCACATTTTAGACCTTGGTCGAAAGCCGTCTTGTCAAACCATCGTTTGACCACTTCTTGACGGTTTGTCATGGCTATTAGTCAATTTTCCCTTTTTTTCTTGTACTTCTAGCAGTTCAGCGAGGCAAACTTCCATGACGCCATTTTGTTCTATTTCGAGAGATTTCAACAATTGGAGTGCTGGAATCTCCATGGATATAGGTAACAACGCCTCTTTTCTGTATACCAACTCATAAGGAGAAGTCTTAAGGACTTGTTTAGGAGTTATGCAGTTTGCCCATAGCACTGCTTAGAGGTTTTTATGTAATTCCCTTTGGTGTTCTGAACCAATCCTTTTAAGGAGTTGGACTAGGCTCTTGTTTGTTGACTCCAATAGACTGTTTCCCTGTGGGTAATAGTTTGACGATGTCTTGAGGAATATGCCATTCTTTAACTCAAAGTGGCATACCTTTGTGCCTAAGAAAGCTCTGGAATTATCTGAAACGATAGTTTTCAGAGGACCAAACCTTGTCACCAGCTCTTTAAGGAAATCTAGAATTTCTATTTCTATTGCGTTCTTAAGTGGAACAACCTCCGTCCACCTTGTGAAGTAGTCTGTGGCAGTCAGAATCCACTTGTGTCTGACGCTAGAAATTGGGTTGATCATTCTGATGAAGATCATGCCCCATTGTGCAAACGGTTCGTCCGCCAGTATGGGTTTGAGGGGCATTGCAGAATTCTTCCTTCTATCAGTAAAGAATTGGCATTTTTTGCAAGACTTCACCAAAGAGTGGGAGTTATTAAAAAGTGTAGGCCAATAATAGCCAACACACATGATTTTAATGGCAGTGGTCTTAGTAGAGAAATGTCTGCCCACAACGCTATTGTGGAATGCATCGAGGATCCTCTTCACTTGCTCCAAAGTGACACATCGCAGGAGAACACCATTGAAATTATTTTTGAAAAGGACTCCCTTTATTAGCGTATATCCACAATTTTGTAGCCGGTAATATCTTTTTTTTGGGATGAGAGACCTGGCAGATACTTTCCTATTTGCATGAATCTCATTCTATCAGTTAACCAACCACCTTTCGATTCTGGTTCATTCATCAAGACAAGCTTCGATGGATCCTCTGCGGTAGGTACCTCCTCGTTCAGTGCCATGTACTCACATAGTCCTCTTCCTTTAATAGTTTTAGTAGGCTTGAATTCAATGTCATACTCAAGGATCTTGGTGATCCAATTAGCCCTTTTTTTAGTGATCTCCCCTCCATGATATATTCACGCACACTGGAATGTGCGACATACACAAGCACCTTGTTGCAGAAAATTAGATGGCGGAAATTTTTAAGCCCTTTCACTATTGCAAAGGCCTACCTTTCAAAAAAATTATAATTCGCCTCATATTCCTTTAGGTTCTGGGAGTAGAACACCACTAGATGTTCTCCTCCTTGAGCATCGTCCTTTTGAGTTAGGACAGTAGCGATATTGGACACGCTGCTGAATGCATACATTATAAAATCCTTAGATTGATCTAGATTAACCAGTACTAGAGCTGTGGAAATAGCTTCCTTGACCCTTTCGAAAGCTTCTCGAGCTTCGGTTGTCCACTTGAATGTTTGATCTTTCTTTAGCATCAGGGTGATTGACTTAATTATTCCTACAAAATCATAAATAAACTTGCTAACAAAATTTACTTTTCCCAAGAAAGACTGAACACCTTTCTTATTTATCGGAAGGGGAAGTTCTTTGATAGCCTTTACTTGTTCGGGGTCAATTGAAATCCCTTCTTTAGACACAACATGCTCCAACAGCTTACCCTGCAGTACTCCGAATACACATTTCTTTGGGTTTAGGGAAACTTCAAACTCTTGACATTTTTGAAAAATTAATTCTAAGTGATCAAAATGATCATCCTTAGATTTAGAGAACATAGTAAGATCATCCAAATAGATTAGAATAAACTTATTGATTAGTTCGCTGAATGTGATGTCCATCACCCATTGGAATGTCACCCCTACATTGGATAAACCAAAAGGAATTTTAGCATATGCAAATGTTCCCCACTTTGTGGTGAACGTAGTCTTGTGCTGATCTTCTTCTTTAACTCAGATCTGATTGTAGCCGGAGAAACCATCCAGCAGAGAAAACATTTATGATCCTGCAACCGTTTGTAGGATTGACTCCATTGAAGGCAGTGGATAGTGGTCCTTTAGGCATGCTCTATTTAGGTCTTGGAAGTACACACACAAATGGATATCTCCATTCTTCTTTCAGACTGGGACCAGATTCGATACCCAAGTACTATGATTGATTGGGAAGACAATGCACAACTCAATGAGTTTAGTTAGCTCTTGTGCCATTAGTGCTTCAATTTTAGGGTTGAAGGGCCTTTGTTTCTGTCCGACTGGTTTTGCACCTTTTGTTAGCTCAATAGTGTGCTGAATGATATTAGGATTATACCCCTCCAGATCATCATCGGACCAGGCCACTACTCCATATTTTTCCCAAAAACTAATGAGTCTTTCTTTATCATAGTGCGGGACATTTTTTCCAACTCGGAGATTCCTACCATCAAAGACCCAAAGGTCCACATAGTCACTTTTGTCCGCTATGAATTTTTGTTTATCATTTCGGGCATCATCACAATTGATTTTTTTTTTAGAGTAACCAATCCTTTTGAAGTTTATTAGATTTGAGCTGCATAATTTGTCCTTCATAAGCTTCGGCGATCTTTGGTTGAAGCTGATCGGAAAACTCCCTTGAGTGCTAGATAAATGAGGTGATGTGTTCATCGCTTTCAAAAACTTGCCAACTCTGATCATTGTCGAGGATAGCTGGTCGAACTAGTACTCGTACTAAATGTTTATTCTGAAGAAGGTTAGAGATAGGATCAAACTGAGCACCAATCATGACCATGCGATCTGCATTGCTATTTTGTCCTTGGGGAATAGTCTTGATGTTGAAAGCTTCAAAACCATCGATCAGGTCCTAGACTCGGTGTTGATAGGATCTCATGCGGATATTCTTTGCCGTGGAAATTCCTTAGACTTGGTTGACTATTAGCTTAGAATCCCCAAACACGATTAATTGCTTAATGCCCATTCGTTCCGCAAGGCTTAAACCTTGAACCAATCCTTTGTATTCAACCTCATTGTTTGAACAGGCAAAATGAAAGCAGAAAGACCTCAACAATTTTTCATTTTTTTGGGATATTAGATATATCCCTGCTCCAATACCCACTTTTCTTTCTTGCTCCATCAAAGTACAGTGTTCATAGCCCATTTGCTTGGCTACCTTCAACTTCTTTGGTGACTTTCGGAAGTACTTGGTCTTCATCATAAATTACATAGGTGCCCAATCCTATAGCATGATAATTTTCAAAAGGATCATTGTCTGTGTTCACTCAATAGAGCATCTTCATCATCATTCCGATCTCCGCTCACCTTCTCTTCTTCTAGCAATTCAACGCAATACATTTCTTCTTTGGTGATAGAGGTATGCACGACTTCAAAATTGATCAAGGCTTCATCCGCTACATGTTCAGAATGTAAAAACTCCAATTCTATCTTCATTTTTGCGCCGTGTTTGGTCTTGAGTATCAAATGTGACCAATCCAAGAATAGGTATCTTCCCACCTTCGAGGTAATTTCTCAGGATAGATAGAGGCAAAACATTGGAGGAACATCTATGATCACAGTGTCTTGCAGCACCGTGATACTAGGGCAAGTGAATAGAGTTAAAGGAAGCGCTTTGATGACACCAATGGTCTCAACTTTATTCCCATCAAGCTGCATTACCCCTCTTTTCATAGGTTCGTAGCTGAGTCCCAAAGCTTTGGCTATCTATTTAGGCATAACCATGGTATTAGCAACATAATCAATCATAACATTGTGCAATAACTTCTTTCCTATAATGAGAGTAAAAAAAAAGGTTGAGGCTTTAACTTATTCATGTCCTCGGCAGGGGATTCCTTTGTATTGTTTGTAAGAACTTTAGTTGGTGGTATTTGATTAACCACCTCTGTACTGGAAAATGACTCTATTGGTGCCGGGTTGACCTCTTCTTGAAGTGCTTTCTATAATAGCATCTTTTGTTCTGGGATATCTAGAATGTCCCATATAGACACATTAGTGGATGATTTCTTCAATTGCTCTACCACATTAAAAGGTGACAAACTCAAAGGTTTTTTCTCCTTGGTTCTTGTTATAATAATTTCTTTTTGGAGTTGAGATGGTGACGAAATGGTTGAAATACCAGGAATATGATTGGAAACACCTTTGAGTTGCGGGCTGGTTGGATGCGAAACAACTAACTCACCGGTGAATCTCCTCTTTGAGCATGTGTTATAATTAGACTGCACCTGCGGTGTTTCAGATATAGAAGCGTCATTAGTAAACACCATTTCTTCTTCCTCCATCCAGGAGAAGAGCGCATGATCAAGAGCAATATCAGATTCTTGTTCTAAAGACATTCTTTGTATTTGCATGGTAAGGACCACACTCTCCATTTATGGTGAGGCATATATATAACCTCCATGTTCCATTTCCACACCTTGGCTATGTTTCTTTGACACTTTTTGTTGTAAGTTTCCACACGGACAGTTCCGGGGCATATGCGCATCGCTATAGGGGAAGCACCATGGATTGATATCATCAATAAGGTTGTTCTGCCTTGCGGTTAATTCTCTACTCAAGCTTCGCGATGTGCTCGTCAGTGGAGTAGGCATTGACACCATTTGGTTTGCAGTCGGGGCAAGTGGATTAGCGCGAGGCGTGCCCTGGTATTGATTTTGCTGATAAAAAGACCATCCGCCTTGATAGTTTTGATATGTAGGTTTTAGAGGCGTTGCTTGGTTCCACTTAAGAGTTTTTATATCATTTTCTATGGTTTGCAACATCTTTTTGAGGTCACTCATTTCATCCTTGGAAGAACCTAATGTAGAAGCCACATTTTGTGGGCTTGCCGCATATGTGTACATTGATTGGGTAGTTGTGGGCACGCTAGTTGACGCAACTTCTTGCACAGAGATCGATATTTCAAGAAATATCGGCATAATAGGTCAAGGAGGCAATTTTCTACAATCTATTAAATGATTCTCAGCTTTGATAGTGATACCATAAACATCTGGTAGAGTAGATCCTCCCAAAGACTTGATCATCACGAAAATGTCAGAATTGATGGACTTTAGATAAAATATAAACACCAACTCAGGAGTCAGGTGTATGGTAACAGGAATCCTCTGCCAATTTGTGTGAAATCGGGCGTTAAAGTCCATCAGAGCCTCCTGAGGGGCTCGTTTTATGACAGATAGTTGATAATACAATGACGAACGATCTCCGTCATTCGAGAACCTCTCATAGAATGGATCCCTAAGCTCATCCCAGGTGCGAATTGAATTAGGTGTCAATGTTTGGTACTAATCCAACGCCTTACCTTTGAAAGACGTGGCAAGAAGCCTTAGGGCTACATTCTGTGTTGTAATCTTGTGTACCAAACATATGTCCGCCACATCTTGCAAATGTTTTGCTAGCGTTCTTGAGTTGTCTTCAATAAAATTCGGTATAGCTTTCATGGCTGAAACTGGGATAGCGCCCTAAATAGTGGGCACTACCAGGGCTACTAGGGGACTTCCGGTGTCCCATGCCATGTAGTTTTTGTTGGCGGTTGGCAACATGGTGAGAGGAAAAGGCAGCGGGGATGGAATGGTTACCAGCTGATTTGCAACTTGGATTATCCCTAGGGGAGGTACTAGTAAACTGGGGTTGCCTGTGGTTTGAGATCTAGTTATAGGCCGATGACTCATACACCCTTCTAAAATGCAATTTCATTTAAGCTCGGTCACACTAGGTGTGCCAGAAAAAGAAACAAACTGTTGATGCCAAAAATTGATGAGGTAACAAAGTCTTAGGGGATACTCAGTTCAAGGGGGACCTTTTGCGCTAAACTGAGTAACCTCTGAATTTTTAGAGAAGCTGACTTCTTCTATAATGGTGGTTGGAAAGGGAAAATAAAGCAAATATAATAAAATAAAGTCTAACCTAAGGCGATTTACCAAGATTTAATGATGGGCATGATAAATTAAAGATTTAATGGCCTAAATGGTGTTGTAGTGTTCTAGAGCATTAGAGACTTGAGATTATAGCATAGATAATTCATTTATTGACATAAAATAACATTGCATACATTCCTACTGCCGAGAAGAGTCCTTAGACATGATCTAGGTAAGCAAACTTGCATCCAACATATATTGAAGTTTTCAAATGAAGTGTTAAGACAATAAAAAACACAGTTCACAGTTTGATCAAATATAAAGGCCAAAAAATTGGCACAGTCTGAGAGTTTTTACAATCAAATAAAATAGTAACAAAGGCCTGGCATCTTTTCTAAAATCAGTGTTTTCCTTCCAAATTTTGGACCCTTTTCTCATAATAGAGAAAGTATATATAGCAAGAAAAACTCCCACTGCCTCAGAGAGCAACAACAGAAAATATTTTGCAATCCCTAGCAATGATGAAAGAATCAAAAAATCCTCAAGGCCGTTACAATAGAAACGATCAGGAACAGAGCATCAGGTCATCCTAGGCATAGGTGCATCCTCTGCAATGATGGTGGTGGTCTCGGCTAGGCCCGATATGACAAGTGTCATCCCTTTTTGCGAATGATTATGACACACAACAACCAATAGCATTTTTTGGTTCATCTGGTTCATTGCTTGCATATGAGATCCATTGGTTAGGCACGTGGAAGCCTTTCGTTGCCCGCATGAATTCTTCTCCTTTGCAACTGAAGACTTGCGTTAATGCAACACGTGTCGAATGGGCCGAGTACTTCATCACAATGGAGGGAATGTTTACCAGCTAGGCGTAAAAGACGCATGACAACATTTCATTGCCTGCGGTTTTTATTTCATCTATGCGCTGAAAGATTTGTGAACAGTTGATACGTAGCAAGTGTACATTGTAGCTAGAAACCGTGGGGCCTACCAAAACCTTTTTAGAGATGAAGACCTTGTGGTAGCCCCTCGCAGCCCGATGATGCATCAAGAAAATATGAACAAAAGAAATCTGCAGTGGAAACATGTGGAAGCATAGCGGAGCCTGCTGGATGCAAAAGGAACATCGAGACTCGGAGCTGCGAAGAGTAGACACATGGAGCAACAGAGAAAAACTTAGATGAAAGGCTGAACTGTTCCTGTGAAGCGCAAATCGACGCTTGGAGGAAAAAATAAACACTAGAAGGGAGCTAGTTAAATATTTGTTAACAGTATCCATTGGGTGGACTTTTTCTCTACAATCAAGGAGTATTTGTGTTCATACCAGACATATAGAAACCTTGTTAGAGTGTATGGGTTAGAAGTTCAGAGCGTTTTGGAGTAGTGCACAAAGAGGTATGAGGAACCAAACATGCCAGGCTGCTTGAGTTGCTTGAAACGACTTCCATACACACAAGGAAAGTATTCACCATGGTAGTATTGCAAAAATATCCAACAAATATAGAAAACATAAATGAAACCTGATTGCCCCCATTCCTTCCTCTTTAAATCCTTATGGAAATCCTCGAGAGATCCTAAGAATGTGTCAATAAAATAAATAAAAAAGATAAGATCACAAAAAGATAAACAATGTTGTATCACTTGCCATATCTATTTTGAGTTTTTAGGATATTATCCGGTATTGATGATTTCTATTATAGGAATGATCTATCCATTAAGACATATCTTAGGTTGTTGATGGTGAATTTTCAATAGATAGGTAGTTAACACTTTGGAATTGTTTTCATCTGTTTGCGATCAAATATTTGTGATTGTTTGCTTGAAAATTATAGCTTTTGATGTTGCTTTGTTTGTTGTCTATTTTGTCAAAGGGTGAAAATGACAATTTTGTTTATTATGGATGATTTTTTTATTGTGGATAGGTGACAACAGAAACATAAGCTTTTGAGATTTTTTAAATATTTTGAATTTTGATAAGATATTTGAATGTTTTCTTTTTGTTTTGGGGGACTAAGCTAGGGCCTTAGGGGCTCATCAGTTATGATGGCCTTGCCTATGTTGTACACACAGAGGCTCATAGTTCGCTTGGACTTTGACTCTACAATCAAAGAGTATTCTTGTTCATACTAGACATACAAAAAACTCATTAGAGTGTATGGGTTAGAAGTTTAGAGTGCTTTGGACCAGTGCACAGAGGTATGAGGAACCAAACATGCCAAGCTACTTGAGTTGCTTGAAATGACTTCCATACACACGAGGAAAGTATTTGCCATGGTAGTATTGCAAAAGTATCCATCAAAGAAAGGAAACCAAAATGACACTCAATTTCCCCCATTCCTTCCTCTCTAAATCCTTATGGACATCCTTGAGAGATCTCAGGAATTAGTTAATAAAATAAATCATAAAGATAAGATCACAAAAAGATAGACAATGCTATTGTATCACTTGCCATATTTGGTTTGAGGTTTCATGATGTAATCCACTGATGACGAAATGAACAATATAAAAACAAATGAAGAACAAACAATGAATTCAAGAAATCATATTGTTATCCATCTCATTTCGAAGTATATTTGTATTGATCTTGAATGTCGCATTGTTGCAATCAATACAAAGCCTCCATTATGCATTGCAAATGCTTTAATGTGTGTGATGTTGAATTAGAATGTGATGATAAATTGTAATGTGCTCAAGAGATAATTGTGCAACACTTTGCTTATGTGAATTCTAGATGATTTGTGAGAAGGTTGAAGGTTATTTTATATATTTTACATTTTGATATGAATGATCAAGATTGTGTAGTAGAAGATCCTAATCAACGGTTCCAAACTATTGAGAAGAATTAGATGGGAAGAATCAGTGGATTTAGATTGCATAATTAGTGTGATTGATGAAATCAAGTTGAGTATTCAGTGGAATTGAGAAAATAGATTGAGAGCTTAGTGGGATTGAAAAATAGATGGATTAGTTAGGAAATAGATGAATCGGTTAGGAAATAAATGAATCGGTTAGCTAATCAAAGTGAGCAATCAGTGACCGTAATTTTCTCAATCACAAAAGGGGGTGAGGGTAATTAATTAATTGAATATTTAATTAACATTTTTGAGTTGAACTTGCAAGTCATGTTTGAATTTAACAAATCAAGTTATATTTGTTTGTTTTGACCTTTTTGAATGATGTTGAATAATTAATTTAATTATTCATGTTTTAGAAAGGGGAAATTGATTTAATTAAAATACTTTGAAGCAATAATAATTTAATTAATTTGGGAGAATAGGGTATATTAGCGACATAATTAAATAACTTGGGTTAATTAATTAATTGAAAGAAAAATAAATTTTAGATTAATGATAATATAGTGAATTAATTGAATAATTAAATATTATTTAATTAATAGAGGAAATAGGGTTTTTGATGTAAATGATGATTGAGGATGAATTAATTAAATAGTGTTAAATCATTTAATTAATAGATGAATATGAGAAATGATAATAATTAAATAATAATGTATTATTTAATCATTTAGGAGGAGAAGGATGATAGTTAGTTTAATAGTGTTGTTTGCTAGTTAGGACAATTTAGGGTATCTACACCAATGACCCTCCATCTGATCTCCCCTTCGATTTTGTAGATTGCGAGGCTCCTATCATACTCCTAGTTGAAAAGTTAGGTGCCCTCCCTTTTGGTGGAACCACTACCTTAAATAGTTTTTTGTAGTAGGTAGCCTTCTATGTCAACCTCCTCATGTCCTCAACATATCTATCCATAGAGAATCCTCCTCCTCCTTCTCCACCCTCACCTGCTACCTCCAACTACTAGTGTTGTGCCCTCTCTATGTCCATCTCAACTGTCACATGTTCTAGCTGTGTCTCATTTTATTCTCATCAAGCTACCTTAGTGTATCTATACTATCCTCCTACTAGCTAAATTGAGAGGTTGTCCCTCTCTACCTTGTATTTTTCCCTCTCCTAGCAAGCATGATATTGCTCTAAAAGTGTGACTACAAGCTGCACACCCATATCATCATCCTCCGCTCCCCTTTGGCTATCGTCCCCTTTCTCCTCCCCACTACTCCTCTCATCACAAACCCTCATCTCCCCTCCCATTATCTCCTATCTCTCCCAAATCAAGTCCCTACTTAGGTCTACCTCCAACACCTCTACTCCCTCGATTGATCCCCTTCCTCCATTGCCTTACCTTTCAAGCCTTGGGCGGGTTGTGAATCTATCTCACTATCCTCATAGTCCCGCCATCAAGATTTTTAAATCTAACTAGGCAATGTACTGCCCACCATAGATCATATTTGGGGTTAGTACCCACATCCTCAACCACTTCAACCCATGCCCCATTGAACTATATGATTTTTAATATAAGTAAGATATGATTTGTACATAACTATATGTTGATCCTTTGTTCCATGAGAAACAAATATAACTTAAAAATGAATGGGAGAGCATGCAGAGATTTGATTCTTTTTAAAATTAAATTTTTAAAGTAGTGATATATTCTTTGATTCATGAGAAAATATATAACTTAAAGGAATGGGAGAGAATGTAGAGATTTGATTTCTATTTTTTTTTAGTTTTTTAGAGTAGTGATATTATCTGTTGATATTAGCTTTTTTTCTATATTGTGAAACTATTGAACAATTAGATCTTTTCCAATCATCTTGAATCATTCTAACATGTTTCAAACCATTGATCACACAAGTCAGTTGAGTGGGTTCATATAGGGAACACTTTTTGCATAATTAATTTTATTCATTTATTCTTTGTAATTTACAATTGTGGTGTCGTGTCATTTCTATTGATATCAAATTCAAATTATTAAAGAAAATTGGAAGAGTTGAAGTTGTAACATTAATAACAAAAAACTAAAAGCTAACCCTAACACCTTTAGACATATCGATATAAATTCAACTAAATATTCTTCAACATTAGATCCCTATCTATTAGCAGTAACAATCATATGCAATGAAGCATATATTGATCCTTACACTTGTGGGTCTAAATAAATAAAATAGCTCAAATATTCTTCATCAAGTATGCCAAAATAAATAGTTTGTAAAAACTATGGATCAAGAGAAGCTAGTAGAATTAGAAAAGTGTTGAAATTGTCACTAGCTATCATCCTCTAAATCATATGATAAAAAATCATCTAGTAATTTCTGCTTGACTCTTCCACTCTTATATTCTACTTCAAAAATGGTATTGCTACTTTCAACTTATATTTTTATTCATTTTGCACAAAGGTTGAAATAATGAATGGTTTCCATGGATTAGCTACTTTACCTTGTTAAATTACTAGGAGTCATGCAATTAGGGAAGCCCGACTCCAATTATTGCCTCTTGTAGGATCATGGAAAGATCAATAGATCCTTTTTATTAGGTTGTTAGCTTGTATCCAAATTTTCTCTTTTTCTTTTCTAAAATATAGTAATACCCCAATTACTATTGATTCTACATTTGAGTTCACTCTATAATGGTGATCGGTAATCAAGAAATCATCTCCCAATAGCTAATGTAACACATATAATTATGTTAGCCTTAGTATTAAATTCTACACATCCCCCCACCACCCCCAATAAAATTCCATTTGGTGTTGATTATGGGTAAAAGCACAAAGCTGTGTCACACTTTATAAAGGAAACAACCAACACTGATCCAACTTTTAAACTTGAATCACTAAAAAGTGGCATATATGTTTTGAATTTTGAAATGATGTAAACTAGTAAAACATGTATTTTTTAGTATATTTTATGTTTGCATTTTTTAAAAAAATTAAAAAATTATTTAAAACTAGTTTTTAATAAATTAACACTATAATTTAGTTGCTGATAAAATGCTGAAAAATGAAGATACATGGGACGCCAAACTTTTTATTGTAAATTTTATTTTTTTTCTTTCAATTTTTTTTGTGTATTTAGAACTTGAAATTTTAGTGCATGGATATATTTTTTTTCCATATTTAATAAATATATATTTTTAAATAAATATTAAAATGTGTGTGAATAAAAAAATAGTTATTTTCATCGGACGTCAATTTTCATCTTAAATATTTATCTAAAATGGAAAAAAATTATACCATCTTGAAATAGATTTTTTTTATCTAGTGCATCATATTTTTTAAAATTTTTTTAGTAAGTTTTAGTATTTTTCCTTGACATAGTAATCAACCTAATATTTTGTGTTGATAACCTACTTTTAGTAAATATAAAAAATAATTAAAGTATTAAAATAAATATATTTTTGAAAACTACACTTATGGATCTACAATAGGGTATTTTTATATTTTTAAAAAAATGTTATTTACATTAGCATGAGTTATTGAAACTTCAAGTTTTTCAAATAATTTTATTTTTTTGGTAAATTGGACTCAAAGTGGTGTCCATATATTTTTAGCCAACAATTTTAGTTGAAAAAGTTGTGGAAGTATCTAACTTAGCTAGAATGAATCTTACTAGATCATATGTTTGACCAAAATTGATTTTCAGTTAGAAATACTTAAATTAAGTTGTGTTGATAAGTTGGCTGAAAGTGTGACACAACTTTGTGCTTTTACCTTTATAAATTAATCCCACATTCATGTCCATTTCTCCAAAATGTAGAAGACATAAAGGCCTTTCTAATGTCCTTACCAAAAAAATGTGTTGTCTTTTGATAGTGATTCACCTGAGGCATTGGTAGATTATGATTGTCTTTCCATTGAGTAATAAATTTATGCAATCCATTAACTTGGCAATAATTATCAAGGCAATGAGTAGTGATTCTTTATATTATTTCATCAAAAACTTACATAGTGTTGAATAATTATGTGGGGTTTAATAGTCCTTTCAATCCATTCCAAACTTTAGCATGCACATATTAATAATAAATTCTATCTATAGATTTTCTTCCCTATGACTGTGGTGGAAACCAAGGTTGAAATCATAAAGTACCAATTTATTGTGCATAAAGTACCATGCTTCTCTTTCACTGAATGTTTAGTGCATTAGCAACACCCTATATTGATCATATATCTAAATCATATTAAAATAATTGTATAGAACCCAAGTGGTAGAAGACATTAAATTTATGTTTCATCTCCTCATAGAAGATCTCTCAACACATTAATTGTAAAGGAATGATTATTAATATTGAAAAGAGACCATAATGCTTAGTTGGTGGGGTCACGTCATTGATCAACAAAGTATTGATGCCACATAGGAGAGAGAAAGGTGACAACACCACCAAGATCCTAGAAATTTTAACCTCTTACAAATAAAGAATGTCTAGACTTGAAAAACATTGTTGAGGATTACAAACATGACACTTCTATGGGAGGTCTTACCTTAAATATTTCAAGAGACACAATTCATGAATGAGTGTCAAAATTCATCTCCTTGTTATCTAGCTCATTTAGAGTTGAGTGAATATTCTATAAAAAAGGATTCCTCTAAGCTAAATGTGTCTATCTAGATGGAGGAATGACTAGGGCAACATTTCTCTAGCACATATTATCCTTCTTCCATTTGCCTCAATAGGTTTTGGGACCTCTATTGCACATGTAGGGGTGGGGAAGTACATTGAGCAATGTTGGATTTTTGAGATACTAAAACTAACATTGCTAATGGAACTTAAGATAATTTTGTCTCACTAGATATCTCCCCATGAGGAAAGTCAATGAATTTCCTTATGTTTATAGGTTTTGAAGCCGTGCTTTGATATTTTGAGGACTAACCCCCAAAGCTTGATGCTGACTTAGTTGAGGGTACATTATTACCAAGGTTCTTGGCTTTGTGACTTACCATTGTAAGATCAACCTTTATTTTTTCACAAGAGATAGCGAGCTAGAGGTAAGTTAACTAATGGACTTTGCCAAAGGGAAATCTTAGACTTTATGCTCATAAGATTGACATCTATAGAAAGTATTAAAAAAATTTAAACAAAGTACACAATGAGTTTATCTCATATGTCCAATTTGGATATCAATTATCTTAAAATCCTTGGAGAGATCCGCTTCTACACATACCCTCTTTTGGGTTTAAGTTGATCTAAGAACCTACAAGTGGTTTGACACACACAACTGAGCCTAAAGAGGAAATTATTTTTGTCAAAAAATTTTATTGTAGCAAGGGTAAACCAAAAAATTCCACCTAGATAGGGACATGTAGAGATTTCTTGTCAAAGATGACAAAATCTCTAGTCCAAGGTGAGTAGACAACTAAACAAAACTAAACAAACTAGGGACCATTTTTAAGGATACCTACAACATAGTTGGATTCAACAAAATAAAATAAAATAAAGGAAAATCCTTAGGTAAAGTTTTGCACAACGTTAAGGTGAATCCCATGCAGGACCAAGGTATTCATAACTCAGTCTTTGAGCATGCTTTCAAGGAGTATCTTTTGCATACAAGATCATACTAAGGTAAATTTTTCTAACCAATGACATGCATTGTCAAATTTTGGAATGGGTAGAACCACATCTTGGGGAATTTTAGTAGACATACCTCTTGGAACACATTAGGAACAAAATTCTTGGGTCTCTTGAGTAAGGGTGCCATTGTCAAGCACCATTCAACCTTTAGCTTCAATGTTTAGGCCATTGAAAGGGGCAAGAACCACCCACATGTGTGGCAACCTAAAATGCATCACTATAAATATAGAAAAACAAAACCAACTTCTACTTTAGAAGAAGCAATATGACACCAAGAAAATGCAAGCCAAAACCCTAGTAGAACCAAAAACCTCTTCAACTTGTCATGCAATCATTTTAATATTATTATATACATAAATAATAATACACGTTCATTTTTTAAAATTTTAATTTTTTATTGGAGACATACTAAAATATTTATTTTTTATTGCAAATGATAATTTATTAATTAAACATGTCATTGCTTAGTATATATTTTGTTATAGAAGATTATGAAATCTTTGTTTATTTATTATATAAATGAATTTAATTAGATATTCATATATACAAATAAATTTTTTAAAATTGATATTCTTTAATAAATCTATTAAGTAAAAAAACCCAAACAACCCATTTTACATTTCAAATGTATAAAATTTAAAAAATTAATTAAATTATTTTAATATAAAATATTTTATGATATTATATCCACACTGTCGAAAATACCTTCTATTTATCAATAAAATATTTGTAAAAACATTTCGTTTTTAATAATTTTGAGAAATTAATTTCTTTCACTATCTATCTAGCCGTACTGTCAACCCATAGTTGCTGTCTCCATTTGAGGGTCCGCCCAAGACTTATAGCAAACGCCGTAGAAAAAGATAAGCTAAAAATACAACTTCCAGCATAAGAACTGGAACGGTTTACCGGATTGATTTCTCTATATTAAAATTTCGCACATGTTAAAAAGCATGAACATCACGAATAGAGTATTTTTGTGGGAGGTCTATTAGACTCAAGACATTCTAAATGTGAAACCAACAATAGATTGAGCATTGGGCCAAGTAGGCTGCTTCATTACTCTTATTACAGGGCTTAAATTTGACGGTCGACCTTTTTGCGCGCATATACACAGAGGCTTAAATTTGACGGTCGACCTTTTGTATGAATGCACGCATATACACATACACATAGGCTTGAAGTTCAGAAGTGATATTCGGACACTGAAATTCTATGGGAAATGCACTGAGGCGTTTATATGAGGATTGGTACAATCGCAGACCTTCTGAAGGAGCTCATGGAGTGAGTCCTGGTACTGCTGGTTTTGATGCATTGGCTCGTGATCTTTTTCAATTTGGAAACACTGGCCAGGTATTCTTAAGAATTGAGAGCAGAGATCTTGTTTGCTGCTCTGTTTTGTATTTGTTACGTAAGCTGTCATTTTATCTTAATAACAACCTGATTGCGCACAAGATGAACTATGCTATGCCTTTGTTTTTCTATTAGTTTTGGGATTTGGATAGGTGTCGGGTCGTTTGGTTCCTACTTTCCTCTGGTTTTTTTTTTTTGAGTTTTGTTACTTAAGCTGTCAAATGGCCTGATTGTACTCAAGATGGAACTATGCCATGTCTTTGTTTTTCTATTAGTTTTAAGATTTGGATAGGTGTCTGGTCGTTTGGTTCCTACTTTCCCCTGGCTTTTTTTCAGTTTTGTTACTTAAGCTGTCAAATGGCCTGATTGTACACAAGATGGAACTATGCCATGCCTTTGTTTTTCTATTAGTTTTAGGATTTGGATAGGTGTCTGGTCATTTGGTTCCTACTTTCCCCTGGTTTTTTTTGAGTTTTGTTACTTAAACTGTCAAATGACCTGATTGTCCACAAGATGGAAGTATGCCTTGCCTTTGTTTTTCTATTAATTTTGGGATTTGTATAGGTGTCTGGTCGTTTGGTTCCTACTTTCCCTGGTTTTTTTGAATTTTGGATGTTCACTTATTCCCCTGTTTTTTTTGCGTTTTGGATGTTCACTTATTCCCCTGTTTTTTTTGAGTTTTGGATGTTCACTTATTCCCCTGTTTCTTTTGAGTTTTGGATGTTCACTTATGTTAATTATTATTTTGTGATCAATTTGAGAGGTGGTTTGTCAAGTTTAATCTCCGGATCTAATGCCTTTTCACTCCCTTTTTTTTATTAAGTTATGTATGCTGCATATTAATCCAAAACAAGTTTTGTCTAATTTTCTGATAGAGTAAGAACGCATTGGCATTTTCTTATCATTGATTTTTTGGTCAGAATTACATTTTACGAGTTAATTTCATATTCGGGTTTGTGTAATGTTTAAGGTGCCGGAAGGATTAAGCCGGTACGTAGAGTATTCAAAGAAAACACAGGCTACATGGTATCGTTCTGCTTCTCTGAATACTTATACATTGATATGAGTAGGTGCAATTTGATCAGTCTTTTTATTATTTTCAAGCATTGAATGAAAAAGTAATGAAGTTTTCAGGTAGAGCCATTTAATTCCTCAAGAATTAAGTAAAAAGAAACTCTGTTATAGTTGTTTGTATTAGCTAATCCCTTTCGCATTAACCTTATGTATAGAGAATTGTGAAATTTTCTCACCTTTAATCCTCCTTGGGCCTATGGCTGTGGCAAGTCTATTGTTTCCCCTGCACACAGGGTAGGGAAAACCCTTTTTTCTGGCTATTTACCCAGTAGTGAGACCAGTGGATTTTTCCATTCACATTGCTGGGTTGCTTCCTCCTACAATCATGTGTTATCTAGAGTTGTTCAGCATTCTGTCTCAGGTGTCTATCCTTTACTGGAAATTTTAGCCGCAGCTAACCTTTGAAGTAGTATGTCCTGATAAGTATGGGTTAGTATTTGGAGCCTGAGCCTTAACAACCAAAAAAAAAATCATAGTTCATCATAGAGAACTGCATAATCTTGTTCTTTCCTGTCTCAATAGATTTCTACCATCTAATTCTGCAATGCTTGGTAGTTGATTTCAGTATATCCTGTGCCTAATTCTGTATCATCTGCTGGAATTCTATCTGAAAGCTTTCATTTATAGGTACACATTATTGTCCATAAATTAGTTTTTAACAATTAAACAACAGGAAGCTTTAATCTTCTCTTGAATTTGATTCCTTTTACCAGTACAGCTTACAAAAATCTTCTAGGTCTTTTAACCTTTTCATTTGGAAATGTGAATTTTAAAAATTCAACCAGACTTGGAAGACTAGGTTTCCTGGATAGCATCAATGATTTCAGCTTGCGACATTAAACATTTTATGCCCTTTATTCTGGTTAAAAGTTTACCACAATTGAGATTACACTTAATCTAATCATCAAAGCAACTCTGAAGCTATTGCCAAACACTTCCTTTAACCAGTTCTCAAATGGGCATTGAAAGCTTGCTTGGCAGATAGAGGTGAGACAGTTAGGTTTTAACTATTTAGAGAAGTGAGACGACTCCTGTAATTAGCTGTGATCCCTGGATCAGGATTCCCACCTTCGGCAAACAGTGCATATTCCTGATGGAGAGTTTCTCTATAGCCAAACTTTGAACTTGTGTGTCCTAATTAAAGTGATGTTTAGTGTTTAAGCCTCGAGCTTCACCGGCGCAACATAGTATTTTCTCATAGAACTCACCAATATCACGCACAAAAAAAAAATCTTGTTTCACTTGCATTTTCTGTAACTTTCTGCTCAATAAAATCTTTGATTCAATGGAATTTGCACTTATACAACTGGATGCTTTTTTCAAAAGTTACGAGAAAATCCGAGCAGCATGGAAGGAGGAGCCTGCTCAGAATGCTGAACAAGCAGCAATACTTATTGTCAGAGCATTACACAAACATCACAAGGTCAATGTTGAGGTATATCTTTATCTCCAAGGCTTAGCAGCCTTCATCAATGTAAATTTTTTCCTCTTTAACCTTATTGTGATTTTTCTTAACAAAGTACAAATGAACCAGAGATTCCCTTATTTTGCAGGGGTTCTTGGCATTTTATGGGCTTCCATACCCTGCTGCATCTGTACAAATTCCAGAAGAAGCTCTACAAAAATGGCCAGAAGGAGTGAAATATGAACTGTACACACTTCCAGTAAGACAAAATTGAGTATGTCTTCCTGTTTCTCTTCCCTTGTGTTTCATAAACTAACATGTTGGCCAGTGCCACACCAGGTGGATGCCAGAGCTGTAGCAGATGGTGATACAGTCACAGTATATGTGGATGTAAAAGACCCCAGAGAATCTTCAGAGGTTCCAATCTCAGTACAGAAAGCAGCAATGGAAAGGCGTGAAGCTCGAACAAGGCGGGATTATGTGAGAGCTGATGCATTACAGAAACAAATTACAGATGCAGGATATAGGTTTGGTTCCAATGTCTTACAAACCTGCAAAGTTTCCTGTATGATTTCTTCATGAATGTCTCTTCCTTGTGTTAAACCATATCAAGTATCTTCCCTCTTGCATGGACAATTAAAGCTCGTCTATTCTCTTCTAGCTACTAGATATCCTTAGTACTCCTATTTAACAAGAACGATGGTTTTGATACCATTGTAAAGTTCAATTTTCTCATCTTCTAAATTTACCAATTAATATACATCAATCAAGCAATGCACATAACATTTTGATTATCTGTAGAAATGAAAGTTTGAACTTACTAGCCTTTAAAATGCCATTGATCAGAATTTCATGAATCCTTCTTTGTTTAGTTTTAAGGTTAAAGATATTGCAGCAATAACAGCAACTTTCTTTTCCAACAGGGTATTTGATGGAGCCAGAAACTGTGATGATATTCTAGCTCGCAAATATCGAATTCGACTAAGGTTGATGTTCATGGGATTTTTTAATTTTGTATTTTTTTGATGCATCTGATTCATGAGAGCAAGATGATGGCATTTTTCTTCTCTCCTTGGCATATGAGTTATAATGGCAATTCTAAATGTAAGTCCTCCATAATTGCAGGGGAGTGGATGCACCAGAGAGGGAAATGCCTTATTGCGAGGAGGCAAAGGAAGCTTTGGTCAATCTAATTCAAAGGAAAAAATTGCACATACTAGTCTATAACCAGGATCGCTATGATCGCACTGTAGGAGATGTTTACTGCGGGGATATTTTTGTTCAGGTGAAGAATAGCGCAGTTTTCAGCTAACTCCAAATATTTTGGATAATTTATAATAGTTTATTGCCAACCAATTGCTTTTCTGTTTCAAAATGTGTTTGGCTGGAAATACCTAAAAGTTTCTGGAAATCAATGTTTTGGGTCAGATTTTGTGACCCATCATTAAGGCGAAAATCCAATTTCTTCCTTATGAATCACAAAGTGTGGCCTGAAATTTATCAGGATGCTGATATATAAAATGTCATCGTGGATTTTCTACAACTTTCAAATAATTCTAATTAAAAACAAATCATAACAATTTTATAAACTAGTTTTAATAATTTGTTCTATTTTTGCCTCTATTTATAGGAAGTACTTCTGAAAAGAGGATTTGCATGGCACTATGCACAATATGATCAGCGTCCAGAGTTTGCCAAGGCAAGGAAAACTGTTCTCACATAATTTGTCTGCCTTGAAGAATTGGTTTTTTTTTTTAATTTGCCAACTTTGGGCATTAATATAATTTTTTATTTGATTTTACAGTGGCAAAAAGAGGCCCAAGCTGCCCGTGTTGGACTATGGGCTTTATCCAATCCACAAAAACCTTGGGAGTGGAGGAAAGACAAACGGAATGCACAAACAGTCAGTAGCTTTTGCAAGTAGAACAAATGTTTGGATTAAAGTATTTTGTTATAATTAGTGCCTCTCACATTTGGGATCTTTTAGTATATATTTTGGATTTGATCGTATGGTGATTCAGGATTATTCGTAGCATTATGATTATTTTGTATTGACATTGTTAGATGCACATTTGATACAGTTATATTATGATGGATTATGTGGTTTTATGTTTGATTATGCACATGGATATTTGGTTGAGTAATTATGATTATGCACATGTAGATTTAGATCAGTAATTGATGATTATGTTGTTTATTCCGTTCTGGAATTGTATGTGCTCGGTTATTATATATATGCACAAGTACACTTGACGTTTGTTGAGTGGATATGGGTATAGAGAATTTTTCCACCTGGCTACACAGGTCTGAGTTATTCTCCAATGTTGGTTATATGGGAAATGTTACATTAGCCAATTTGTTAGCCTTAACCATCGTACTCGATTTGAGTGTGATTTCCTATTATCTTACCATGTTGGTTAGATTCAATATGATTATGGATATCATAACCCTATTGTGGAAGCCTAGTGAATGTGTGTTGAATTATTTAAATTCTATTTTTTTGCAAAAGTAGTTCAATTTTATGCTTAAATGGATTTAATGGTTAATTAAATGTTAAAAGATGTTTTGAAATGAATTGGATGGATTAATTGAATTTGTCCAGATATTTGAGGGAGTTTGAATTAAGAAATGAGGAAAAATGAATTTTATTAACATTATATTGGGTTTTTGAAAATGGGTAAAAAGGGAGAAAGGGATTTTATTTCTTTTATGTCATTTTGTGAGAGAAAAAAAGAGAATAAAAAACCTTGTTTGAGCAACTTAGGAATTTGTTGATTGGGAGTGCAATTCTCATTGGAATTCGACGAGGTCGGATTTGTTGGAATGGGAATAGGGAAGGGATCATGCGTGTCAATTTTTGTGAGCTCTCATTTGGTGTTTTTGGAGTGTTCTTCATTTCAAATTTGGAGAGAGAATGAGGTATTTTGATTGTTTTCAATTAATTTAAGCATTTTCCTTCAAATGTAATGGTAGGAAATGGGTTGAGGGAGTGTAGGATCCTCTCATCTCTTTATTTTACAAATTGAATTGAAGAAGTTAGTGTTTTTTCTGTAACATCCCTCTTCTTAATACTCAAGTAACCTCAAGAATTTACTAGAAGGTAAATAAACTTAGTAAAAAAAAATTTAAAAAAATTATTTAAAACATTTGCATAAGTACAAGAATAAAGTATAATTTTTCCAGATAAATTCAAACTTGAATTCACATGTAATTATAACTAGAATCAAGATAATTCCTTACAATATTCATTTATATCACATAAGATACACTTAGCATAAAGAATAGTTTTACCTCATAAGTAGACTGTCATAAACCATAACATAGAGTTCACTGCATCCAAAATGTTGATGTCGATCTTCATGAGAGTCGGTGAGTCTTCTACTACAGAGGGAGAGCATCATCCAAGTGTTTTTCCTCCAACCAAGGACTCAAGTGGTCCCCTGCACACTTCCTCTCTAGAAGTGCCTCGACCCTTCACGAAGGGTATAGATATAAGGAACTGTCAAGTTTCTCCATCTGAGTCCTAGTGATGTGTCCTACAAAACTCAATCGACCATACAACTCTAGATCCCTTCTAGCTAAGTATGATCATTCTAATTGGTCATGCCCTCTAGACACACACCTCTAACTTGTCTTAGAAGCTGTCTCATCCTATAGTTTTTCCTACTTTGTTAGGTACTCTAGACACAACTAGACTGTACTAAAAATCCATTCAAGCCAATCCAGCTTAGAACTAATCCTTAATCTAGGATATACATATAATATAAAGATTTAGGTATTTCAAACCTTTTAAAAGTCCGTTATTGCATTCTTGCAATATCTATGGTTTATGACTTCTTGTCATTTACTCTCAAGATTCAATACCCAACATCTTTGAAGCGTTAAATTAAGTTTTGACATTATCATAGAATCTTTTAAGATGTTATAAATACTTCCTATCTTGTTCTATGGTTTTCTCAACCTTTCATTGTCAATCAATATATATAAGTACAATATCATATTCAACATAAGAGTTATAGATTTCCTATATCCTCCTTGTTTCAATACTAGGGTTTAGTTTCTCTAACCCAATACAAGGAAATATCAAACATCCTTGTTTTTCCAAAAGCGGCAAATCATAAGAGAAAAATGCTTCTAGTCTTTCCTAGACCACTTGGAATTTCTCAAATTCACATTTCATGTAACATGAATAAGTATAATATTCGAGGAATATACCCATTGATATATATCTTAATGAGCACCATTATTTCTCATAACTAGTACTTTGACTAAGTTCAATCCTTCAACCTTACTAGGTTAGCTTCGTAAAAGATAAAAAATACTTTCAACTTCCTAGTCTACTCCAGGTTACTAATAAGGGTAGGTTATAAACTCATAAGACTATCATCCTTTATATGTGAATATCATATAAACCTATAACAACAATCATAAGTACAATAGTCATGCGGGTTGAGTTTCGGTCTCCCAACATCCCCTTCTCGAAGTTGGTTACAACATTGATGCCGAGTATTGGAATAACGAAATTCCTTTGTGCACATAGCACTAAGATAAGTTCTATCATTCTTATATAATAAGGTCCATACTTCCCATCTCATAGTATATCTATACCCTTGAGCTAGTTAAAAGTCTCAATCTTGAAACAAAGGAGAAGTTGAAAATGTCTCCAAGCATACCCATCCTTGTGAGGGTTTAACACAAGAAGAAAGATGCTTATCATAAGGGAAATTGGTTTTCTTTTCTTTGAAAACACCTAATACTATAGGTCTGGCTTAGGATCATTCACGCAATAACCCTAGCTCCCCAATGAGAATCCATGTCTTCCCATAATATAGACATTTCCTCAATGTGCTCATAATATAATTAGAGCAATAACTTAATCTCAACTAGATTGTCTAGATGAATCCAATGGATAAGATATCCTAGTATCTTAGATAGTCTTTATGGATCCTTAGAAGTAAAGCATGTAACTTCCAAAGTATCCTAACACATGATCCACTCTTATAGGAGTAGACTACACTTGTAGCATATATTCCGACACTTAATTCTTATTAGAAGCTTAACAATATTTTGGGAAAGAGAGCTTTAATTCCCAGTTTACTACATGTTTAGATCAATAGATTAAGGTAAGAACCTTTAGTAAGAATTAGGTCCATTGTATTTTATTTAACTTTGTCTCGGTTCCTGCCTATTTTCCTATATAGTAGGGTATCTATCCAATCGCTGTTAGATTCTATTCAGGAGGATTTACGAGGCCTAAAATTTCTATGATATTACTACTTGGTTCAGTGCTCTCACATACATACATGCACAACAAGAGACAACAAAGATTAATTTGGTCTCTTTCACACTGTCCCGAGGACTCAACACTAAATCATTTTATGTTATAAAAACATAGTTCTAAGTTTTCCAAAGAGTCAAGTTATTCTCCAACTGCTTCTTCTCTCCCACCCCTATTCGAAAAGATGATTATAATAGCCTTTTGAAAGGCTTCTTGCTCCACGGCCCATGGATTTCTCCTACATGACAGTGAAGTTTACGGACTTATCATGGCCTACCATCTAGGATATTATACATACAACCTATCTGGTTTTGGGCAGTTCGTGAACATTTGTATCAACATATATAACTACTTGCTATCCTTACAATAATCATAGTATGATTGATATGCCAAAGAGGCATCTATTCTTCTCTTTATATGTGTTACAAAGAACATTTCAAATATTCCAACGAAGTATTTTGTAAACAAAATCAACAAGGAAAAATAGAAATCACTTAACTTATAATATCAGCGAGCTCACACCTAACTTCTAGATATGTTCTCAATTTGAGTTGCTTCTCATATCTTCTTCTCTTCCTCATAACTTGTGCAATATCATATTATTGAAGGATTCCTCTTCCATCGTGCTCACCCGAGCCTCCTATGTCATGAACTTCCTTTCTTGTTTGCTTGGCAACCACCCTTCTATGATGACTAGATTCTTTCCCCCTCCCATCTTCCAAGATGGATTTGCAAGAATTAGTTATCATAACTGATATGGAGGTCGATAGAGAAAACAAAATTTCTCCTTAACATCACGCAGGTTTAGCCACCGTTTAGATCATCGTCCCCAAAACGGTTACCCCAATCCCCTTTCTTGCCAAAGAATGTCTCGGTGATGATAAGTTCAAGATTTAGTTAAGAATGGTCGTTATTGCACTGATTTAACTCCACCTATGATTGAGATGGATGTTCCCATTGCTATGTGCCATTCCCATTACGCAAAATAAGTGCAGCCTTAGATACTATCCATGGCTCAAGCAATAGTTCAAAATTTGTTAAAGAGCAGTTGAAAAGCAATCATTTATCACTTAACAAATCTTGGAGATATCCATGACTCCAATCATGGTGGCACTTGACTTGCACATTGCTTAAGCATGTTCCACCCTCAAGCATTATGACATGGCCTTGTAATAGCTTTTCAAAATCATTTCCATTGAATTGAAACTTCTATGACCTTCAATGGCTAAAAGGGATTTATGTTGGAATTTAGACATTAACAAATGTATATATATATATATACTTACTGCCATAACATTCAATTAAGCTCCTCATTAAAGGGTCAAGCAATTCAAATATGATTTGTCCCTATTTTACTAAGAGTTGATCTATCGTAATAACTTGTGCATGTGCATATGTATCCATACATACTTGAATGTAAATGTTTGTACATTGACAATATCTATGTCTTTGTACGCATATATGCATCCATGCATCCATCTATATGAGTACATAAGCTTTCCTTATCCCATGTATATACCGACATTCATATATTCATTTGTTTTATATAATAAAAAGAGAGTTGATAACCCTTAAGAGAATCATATGAACACAAAGGTCGACTAATCGAGTACTATCGACAAGCTTCTAAACATGTTAAACAACATGAACTAGACTTAAACGACATCAACAACTTGTCGAGTCAAGAAATAAACTTAGACCAAGAGGATTGAGTATCACTTACCCAACTCAACTAGGTTCACCATTTTGCATCAACATTAGACCTAAGCTGGCAACAACCTGTTCTTTTCCTTGTATCTATACCCTTCTCTCCAATTATGCTCTCCCTCCCTTTCTTGGAGGCCGGAAACCTGATTCCTGAATGCAACTTTCCATCACCAACTAAAGATTAGTGTATTAATAATCATTTCATAATCCTCATGAATTCATCACATCTTGACAACTTTTAAACACATGACAATTTTAGTCAAATAAACGTAACTCAAGAAAATATTGATTTTTCTAGACATTTTTCCTAAACATCTAATCATTGAATCATGCGTAATAATCTACTAATTACTTCAAAAGTAAAAAGTAAAACAAAGTTAAAGTTAGGGGTGTAACATGTCTCCCCCCATAAGAGTCATTGTCCTCGATGACCTAGGGCCTCTAAAACCTTAATAAGATAAATTTTTCGTTTATCCTACAAAAGTATAAGCAATTGAGTAAAACTTTGATATAAAATCATGGTAAACTTTCAATGTCTTATTACCCTCTGGATACTGGCCCCATTGGACCTTGCATTTAAGAAGCTCGATCATGACCACTCCTTGGTCCTGTTCCTGTAACACATTCTAAGAATACAATTATCATCTATTATATAGTTTGCAAATATAATCATTAAAAGCATTATACCTCCTGGTAATAGCTAAGAATAGAATGATTTTGTAATCAATCGAATTGATAACTTCAAGAATTTTGAAGATTCCTTTATTTATAGGAGCTAGTTTAGAAAACATTCCTTACTTTATGAAACTTTTCTTCTCTAGCTGAGAATTGTGTTAGTGTACGGTTGGCATTAATTTACCTTTTCTATTATTAGCTTCCACCAATATTTTTTGATCGGTTTGCTTTGTTTATCCATTTCTGACAACATTTCTAGACTAATGCTAATCCTATCTTCTAGCTTACCCAACTTATATGAGTTCAACAACTTTTCTGTCCAATGTTTCAAATGGAGTCATCTTGATAGCAGAATTAAAGAAGTTGTTGCCACAAATTCCATAAAAGATGGATACTCTTTCTATGTGTAGCAAACAACTACTTTTAACACAAGTTCACCAAGAGAATTATACTAAAGATTAACAACATTAAGCACTTAAGGTGTCACTATTCCTCAAGTAAGATACAAGGGGTAACATCAATCTTCACTTTTCTAGTTGAAAAGGTTGTTCATCAAGTACCAATTTCATTTATTTCATGCATCATTATGATAAGTTGATAAGTAAATACAAGAGAAAGGATTAGAATTCCATTTCAATTTCATCTGTCCTCCAAGAATCGGCATGCAACTGAAAAGATGGAAAGCATCACCTGGCTATTTTTCCTTCCAACCACAGACTTAAGTGGTTCCTCCACGCACTTCCTAACAAGAAGCAATCCTAATTTTTGATGAAAGGTCATGTTGGAAACCATCACAGTTGCCATTTGAGCTCTAGTGTGTACCCCTACTTAACCAACTTTGTCGTACTACTAAGGATACCCTCCTACTAAGTACAACAACTCTGGTTAGCTAAGTGTCTAGAGTATTGTTAACTAACGAGTGCATGTAGTGGAAACGACACTCACTATGGCCATAGTTTTATATACATACGCTTTGCAATCCATGTAGTAATGGTTCACCACCCTACTCGACTTGGAGAGACTATTCACTTGGGCTTACTGGACTACTTGTCCACCCACATACCATGACACAAGGTTTGAAAAGTGATATCCGCATAAGACCTCCTTCAGATAGTCTACATATTAATTATATAACCCTGAAAGGGTTTGGAACCAATACCTTTCCACACAAGGTTTCTTTCATTTGTAAAGCTAAGGACATACCAAGTGCATTTTTCAATTGACTCCCTTACACAATCCATTAGAGGCCCATCCAAGACATAATAGAGATGAACATTACATCAAACATAGTGAACAACCAAAAAAGGTTCTGGTATAGACACCACAAAAACACAACTCGATATCAAAATATAAACAGTTTTAATTTTAACAATAAATCAAAGAATGAGCTATTTTCCAACAATAAATAAAATTTTGACCAACCGGCCATAAGATAAACAATCTTCAAAATTTAGTGGCTAGACCATTACAAATTAAAAAGGAATTTTACCAAAAATCTAAGTGTCACAATCTAGAAGAACATTGTTAATGCATTACGTGACTTGACTAAGTTAGTACAAGGGAGTAGATTGCTGCACTATATTTGGATTTTCTAAAAGCTTACAGTGGATTAGAGATTTTGTTACAAGCACATCAACAAATAAGTCCCTTAAGACTTTCATTATGCTCAAAATTTTGTGAATAAAGGGTTATATCAGATTCACTCTTATTTCCTAGAGCATCTGTCATTCACCTGTCAGATGATATCATAAGATCATATTATACAAAGATTACAATTGGAACACAAACTTCTTTTCTTCGTTTCACATTAAAAACTCTATTCCTTATTTCACTGAATAGGTTACTTGTTAAAACTTAAACAATTTGACTAAATATCTCGGTGTTAATTACATTCACCACTGCGATTGTATTTTCTAGCTCTACCAAAAGGAAAGTACCTAGTTCTCAACTTGTTTTTTCAATGCCAGTATAGCACTACTCATCCTTATTTATCCATTTATTCCACTTGGCTCATTCCAAGCCATCTAAAACTTAGACTAAAACCCATCTTATCTAGGTTTCATTGATATAGTTTCAATGATTTCCAACAATCAGATGCTCCAACACTTGGTTGATTACTTCCAAGTCTTTCCATCCTCAAATTCTTGAAAAAGAAGAGTAGTATTAAATACATACAGACACTGCTCTACTTGAGCTCTTAGTCTAATTAGTAACTGACCAAGGTTTACCTTTCTAGTCAGAGTCTCAAAATCTTTTCAATATGCAACCTTAACATAATGGTTTTTCTCTTGGAGTTTTAACTCCTCAGTTAGTCTTCTCTAAGCCATTGACTTGGGTAAATGTTGGGGAGATAGTCTTCTAGACAATTTCCTTGGTTTTTCCTTATGCCATTCTGGCATCAATTGTTTTAGCCTTAGCTAATCTGCTAATGTTTAACAAGTTTTCTCATAATGAGCGCCTAGGTCCATGTGTTGAACCCGGTTGGATCCAATACCATAAGTAACATCCCTCTTCTTAATACTCAATCAACCTCAAGAATTTACTAGAAGGTAAATAAACTTAATAAACATGAGATTTTTTTTTAAACTTATTTAAAACATTTGCATAAGTACAAGAATAAAGTATAACTTTTCCAGATAAATTCAAACTTGAATTCACATGTAATTATAACTAGAATCAAGATAATTCCTTACAATATTCATTTATATCACATAAGATACACTTAGCATAAAGAATAGTTTTACCTCGTAGGTGGATTGTCATAAACCATAACATGGAGTTCATTGCATTAGAACGTTGATGTCGATCTTCACGAGACTTAGTGAGTCTTCTACTACAGAGGGAGAGCATCATCTGAGTGTTTTTCCTCCAACCACAGACTCAAGTGGTCCCCCGCACACTTCCTCTCTAGAAGCACCCCGACCCTTCACAAAGGGTATAGCTATAAGGAACTATCAAGTTTCTCCATCTGAGTCCTAGTGATGTGTCGTACAAAAATCAATCAACCATACAACTCTAGATCCCTTCTAGCTAAGTATGATCATTCTGATTGGTCATGCCCTCTAGACACACACCTCTGACTCGTCTTAGAAGCTGTCTCATCCTATAGTTTTTTCTTACTTTGTTAGGTACTCTAGACACAACTAGACTGTACTGAAAATCCATTCAAGCCAATCTGACTTAGAACTAATCCTTAATCTAGGATATACATATAGTATAAAGATTTAGGTATTTCACACCTTTTAAAAGTCCGTTATTGCATTCTTGCAATATCTATGGTTTATGACTTCCTGTCATTTACTCTCAAGATTCAATACCCAACATCTTTGAAGCATTAAATCAAGTTTCAATATTATTGTAGAATCTTTTAAGATGTTATAAAGAATTCCTGTCTTGTTCTATGGTTTTCTCGACCTTTCATTGTCAATCAATATATATAAGTACAATATCATATTCGACATAAGAGTTATAGATTTCCTATATCCTCCTTGTTTCAATACTAGGGTTTAGCTTCTCTAACCCAATACAAGGAAATATCAAACATCCTTGTTTTTCCAAAAGCAGTAAATCATAAGAGCAAAATTCTTCTAGTCTTTCCTAGTCCACTTGGAATTCTCAAATTCACATTTCATGTAACATGAATAAGAATAATATTCGAGGAATATACCCATTGATATATATCTTAATGAGCACCATTATTTCTCATAACTAGTACTTTGACTAAGTTCAATCCTTCAACCTTACTAGGTTAGCTTCATAAAAGATAAAAAATACTTTCGACTTCCTAGTCTACTCAAGGTTACTAATAAGGATAGGTTATAAAATCATAAGACTATCATCCTTTATATGTGAATATCATATAAACCTATAACAACAATCATAAGTACAATAGTCATGCAGATTGAGTTTCAGTCTCCCAACATCCCCTTCTTGAAGTTGGTTACAACATTGATGCCGAGTATTGGAATAATGAAATTCCTTTGTGCACATAGCACTAAGATAAGTTTATCATTCTTATATAATAAGGTCCATACTTCCCATCTCATAGTATGTCTATACCCTTGAGCTAGTTAAAATTCTCAATCTTGAAACAAAGGAGAAGTTGAATATGTCTCCAAGCATACCCATCCTCATGAGGGTTTAACACAAGAAGAAAAATTCTTATCATAAGTTCAACTAGTTTTCTTTTCTTTGAAAACACCTAATACTATAGGTTTGGCTTAGGATCATTCACATAATAACCCTAGCTTCCCCCCAATGTTCATTACACCAGTTTCTCACCCTACTAAATGCTAGCCACATACCACTCCATTTCATGAAAAAAGCTTTTTCCTTAAACTAACTTACAGACTCACTCCAGGCTTGTCCATCTACCATTAATGAAACAACCGTTGTGTGCTCTGAAGTAGGGTTTACTTAGTCCATTGATGTCGGGTTGCCATGTTGCTTTGGCCTCCAAAACTTCTTTTCCACCTTTTGAAAATCAACTAGCTTTATAAAACACATATTTGTGTAACCCTATATGTTCCTTGTAAAGGCCTGTTGCTCCTTCCCCTTGTTCTAGCTATTGTAAGTACCCTTACTGCCTATTGTCAGGGCCTTCCATGCTTGCTTTGGAGCACACCATGGAGGGTTTGGCAGACGACCTCCACACCTTTGGTTGTATGGCCACCTAGATTGAGGTCCTCCATGCCCTCGACAACACTATGTTTTGTGATCGCAATGGTCATTCCTTCGCTTTTCCATTTTCAAATAGGTATGCATACATACTAATATATAGTATAAATTAATATATATAATAAATATATATATAGATATATTAATTTAATTTATTAATTTATATTAAAATATATTTATATATATTAATATATATAAGTTAAAAGGGGGGGAGAGAGAGAGAGGGACTAGAGAGAGAGAGAGGGAGGAGAGAGGGAGAGAGAGAGGGGGGAGAGGGAGAGAGAGAGGAGAGTGGGAGAGAGAAATATATTTTAATATATTTATATTAATATATATAAGTTAAAAGTGGGAGAGAGGGGGAGAGGGATAGAGAGGAGAGAGGAGAGAGAGAGAGAGGAGAGGGAGAGGAGGGAGAGGGAGATATGGAGAGAGAGAGAGGGGAGAGAGGGAGAGGGAGAGGGAGAGAAAGACTTGAGAGGGAGAGAGGGAGAGAGAGGGAGAGAGAGGGAGGGAGAGACTTGAGAGAGAGAGGGAGAGTGGGAGAGACAGATGGAGAGACAGAGAAAGACCTGAGAGGGAGAGAGGGAGAGTGGGAGAAAGGGAGAGAGAGAGAGAGAGAGTGGGAGAGAGAGAGAGGGAGAGAGGGAGGGAGAGAGAGAGTGATAATATATATTATATATTAATATAATATTAATTTATATAGTATATATTATATAAATATATATAATAAATATATATCATAACATATAATATATTTAATATATAATATAAAATATATCATAATATAATATATTAATAATATTATGTTAGTAGTAATTCTTAAAACTAAAGCCAACAAATATCTATATAGGTTAAAAGGATAGAAGCACGAGCAGCGACGGGTATATCAAGTGCAAAACATAACAGATATCCATTTACTAAGTTATATAAAAACAAAAATGGGATTATTTTGAGCATTCCAATGGTCCCTACAATCTTTTTGTCACGAAAATCTCATGCTTTTTGTCTGTATTAGACAAAATTCAGCTTTTGGGAGATTTTTTTACACTTTATTAACAGTTACAATCATTTGTGTGTGTTTTTTTGTTTGTGCAATGGGGAGCAGTAGTCACCGTAAGAGAAAAGGAAAAAGGAAACTAATAGCAAATCAAATTGAAGCATATAGAGCAAAAGATAGAGAAAGTCATAGGAAAAGAAGACAAGGTATGACAAATATTCAAATTGAAGCTTCTTCTACACCGTTAAATGTTAATTCAAGTGAAGATGAAATAGAATTTGAAAATATTGAACATCATATTGAAATTAAAAATGAAAATGTGAACAACATTGAAAATGAAAATGTTGTTGAAAATGTTATTGAAAATGAAAATGTTGTTGAAAATGAAATTGTTATTGAAAATGTTGAAAATGTACCTTATGTAACACCTAATTGCATTAGAACCCCTAAATGGTTGCTTGAAATAGATGAGAACATAATAGATAATCTTCAAGGAAAAAGGTCACAATGAACGGTTCATTTGTGGGCTACCAATATGTTCAATGAATACTTTTCTGATAAGAATTTAACCGAACAATGTCAAATTTTTATGCAGTTGCTTAAGTCTTACAAAATTAGACCATTATTAAGAAAATTGAATATTCGTGTCACCGAAAAATTGAAAAAAATAGTATTATTGTAAAAAATATTTTTAATGATCTAACCTCAATTGGAAAGACTAGTAAGGAAAAAGATAAAAGGGTTGCTCATAGATGATCACAACCTCACTAGTAAGCCATCATTTTTGAAAGGCTCATTTAATGAGACAATTTTTTATTGATTTAAATCTAAATCATACAACATTGAATAAAGCACTCTCAAGAAGAGGAAGACTTGATAGTCCTCTTCAAAATGATACATAGGATTTTAGTGGGAGGCTTCCACATGTTGATAAGAAGTTAACTGATAATGTAAAGACACAAACTAGAAAATTTTGGAACTCTCACTCTAGAGTATCACCGAATGTAAATGATGTTTTAAAGTTACAAATTGGTAATCAAGATCGCACACCACAACCTGAACATTTCCTGGAATATAGCCAAACAATTGTTTCAAGAACATCCAAATTTTCAAATCTCACAAAGGGATTTTGAGTCTTGCAAGCCATTTTATTGTGTACCTATTAATGTTTGCAATGCATGTTGTAAATACCATGTTGAGTTTTCAATGTATCATGAATTATTATGCCATATTAATTCTACCATGCATACTAACAAAATGTTGCAAGAGTGTCATGCAATGTAGCTTCCCAAGTCATCTAGGGACTTGCTAGATTCATTTTTATGTGTTAGAGGTGATGGTTACTTATTTTATAGAAATTAATGTTTAAATGAAATGTGTTTGCAATGTGATGATTTATCAAAGTTTATAACATTCTTTCATGAGAGAAGCGATCATGATTTTGGTAGTAAGATTGTTGAGAAAAAAAGGTTTGAGACAATCAATACACATTGAAGAGTGGAGGTGAAGGTTCTAGATGTGATTTGGTTGCAAGAGAGGTAAGTATTCCTGATTTTATTTTTGATTTTAAGAAAAATATTTTCTACAAGTATGCAAGACATAGCCACAGGTCGTAGTGGTTGGATCAACAATTTAGGATGTGTAAGGACTCTTTCCTTATTGGAACTATTGTATCTGTAGTTGATTTTGCTGAAAATTACACACTGCAACCACAAAATGAAGTATAATCACAATATTATAATTTTATTCAAATTATAATTTTTTTCCACATAACATATAAGCATGCCCTTGATAGTACAAAACAGGATAGGAAGATAATCAGGGAGTACCCTTTTTACGAGTGATGATAGATCTCATTCATCTAAGTTTATGCAATGTTGTTTTGGAAACTTTTTTGAGTTATTGTAGGAAAAAGGTATTGCAATGGGTCAACATCTCATTTGGTCAAATAACTACATAGGGAAATTCAAGAATGCTCGCATGTTTTATTGGTTGAGCATGATGCATATAGAGAGGGGTGTACCACATATTTGAAGTTTTTTTTAAGCTGGGCATGGAAAAGGCGAGCATGATGGGGAGGTGCATGTGTGAAGAGAGCTTTGGTTAAGGAAAAAATAAAGATCAGAAGTGGTGTAACATTCAATGATGCACATTCTATTGTTGATTGGTGTACTTATGCATTATCACGAGGAGGGACACTTGATTCACAAGTGTGTAGGTTCTTTTGGTTGGTTGAGGAGGGCACATTAGGAGACAAATTGGAATGTCAAAAAATTAGAGATTCTTCAAAGATGCATTCATTTTGAAGCTCAGATATGGGTGCATGGACCATATGGACATGCGAGAGTTGGCTTGTTTTTGTCAAAATTGTATTCAATGTGACTGGGATCAATGCAAGTCAAGTGAGTGGGTACATACATGGATTCCACAATACCTAACCCCTTTATCTATAACACAATCCTCTTTAGAAGATGAAATGGAAAGTACACTTGACTATGAGCATCTTTTAGATCTTGCACAACCAAGACATGTCTATGCAGTTGTAGCATTGTCAGGGAATGAAGAGGGATAAGACTATTGGTTGGCACGATGTGTACAAGGAAAGAAAAAGCTAACACAACCGATGACAGATGATGATGGGTTCATGTATCCTACAGGTTCAATTGTTGTTTCTGGAACTTGGTTGCATTACCATTTCATCATTATTTAGGTTGTTTAGAATAATATAGATTTTTTATTCTAAGTATATTTAGTTGTTGATACACAAATTATCATCATATAGGTTCAGTTGTTGTTTTCAGAACTTGGTTGTGAACATATATGATTAGAAAGAACAACAAACCTGCATTTGAAGAATATTAGAAACACAAAACAATTCTCATGTATTCACACCTTGTTATAACAACAAATGAACTAAGTTACTGAGACATCATGCTAGACCAAAAACAAAGGAACTATTGACAATTAGTATTGTTGATCATGAAGCATTACTCAATACTTTGAAGGTAAGAGATGACCCTTCAGGAACACTTGAGTACTGGATCATTTTTTGTATGGGACATGTATGATATTGTTCATCACATTTTGATATTGTTTATCTACGAAGGTTCATTATTTAGGTTGTATTAGAATAATATAGATTTGTTATTCTAAGCATCTTTTATAGTTTGCATTACCATTTCATCATCATTTAGGTTGTTTAGAATAATATAGATTTGTTATTCTAAGCATCTTTTCTATTGCGATCATATAGATTTGTCATTCAAAGTATATTACGATGTTCGTGGCATGATGGATCATGGGGCTACTACAACAATAGCCAACTCTGATCCTTTGGCAAAGGTATGTGACAGATTAGTAAATTTGACATTATGTTTGCTCTTCTATGGTCTATTATTGAAAATTTTCATGATGCTTGTATGTAGTTTAACAACTACCTTGATGGTTTCTACAAGTGCTTTTCACTCCAGAATATCAATGTGCTACTGTTGTGGAAGAGTTTGATGATTATTTGTTTGCGATTATTTTTTTATATGCCATTCCACAATTTTCAATTTCTGTATGTTAACATATATACTTCTTATTATATCAGTTGCATCTCTAGATGAGTGAAGAGAGGAGGACTAGTGGGCACATTCGAAAGACAAAAGAATCAACAAAAACTCCATCTAGCTGACTACAAAGGCAATGCATGATCTATTTCCTTCCCCTACTAGGAAATGACTATGTATTAGGGTCGTTTGTTGTATGCCTACGTGGAATTTTGTAAATCCTATATTTGATAGCAATTCTTGAATGATGATATTATGTGTATTGTGTATACTTTACGTGTATTCAAGTGTATACTTTACAACTTATGTGTATACTTTGTGACTTATGAGTATTCTAATGTATACTTTACAACCTACATGTTTTCATGTGTATACTTTGTATTCATGTGTGTAGTTCATGAATTAAGTGTATTTGAGTAAATGATTCACTTATTACTTATTCACGAGGAGCATAATGAACCTTAAACCCCTTTGCACCTTTACACTGCATCCATCTGACCCTTTTTCCATCAACTAAAAAATTGACACCATGGGAAAATTCCTTAGAGATATCAAAAAATGAGAGAGGTTATTGTAGAGGGGCCCTACATGATCCCATAGCCTCAAATGGATTGTTTCTAGGTGACATGATTTTTGAGTAATAGCTTGTCAAAGATTGTTGTCTTTAGCACTTTGGAATCTTAAGGGAAATCGTCGATCCAATGTAGCTTGGATTGTTTCAGTTTGTTTGGGTCTAAAACAAGACCATTCCTAGCATAAAATGATGCAGAGGTTGGGGTTCCAAAACTGTCAAACAATCACCACTTAACTAAACTCAAACAATTCTTTCTTATTCATCCACCTTTGACTCATCATTCTCTTCACAAACACTTGATTCAAAACATTCAAAACTGAAATTAGGGTATAAAACCTCTTATTGAATCCTCAAACCAAATTAAACATAATCAAAATGACTGACTCAAACCAAATAAGATTCCTCAAACATTGAACTCACAAATTTCCAAATATCCACTCATAAAAGGCTTGTTTGCTTGTAGCATCCCACAATGACAAAAACGGCTACAACTTTCCAAATGTAATGAACCTTCCAAAATAGAACATAGATTCAAGGACCCATTAAGGTCTACTTAAATGTATCAAGGAATCAAATAGGCTTACTTTGAAAAGTGATATTCTAAAAATGACTTTCCTGTAGTAATAAGGCTTAATTAGGCCTATTTTTTGAAGTGACTCTATGAAATCCTTCTTCCAAATAATGGACAGTCAACACTAAAAGCATGGCAGCCATGTTAACATACAGTAAACAAAGCCAATCAGACCCTTGATAATGTCCATGATATCAAAGTTTGTTAGTGGTATTGAAGAGAAAAGTGATAGTCACAGCAATTAGGTTCTAAATTTCTAAACACGGTGACAGTCCAATGATAGCAGTGATATCAAAAACATGCATTTCAAGATGGGTGGTGCATTCTTCCTAAATATTGTGTTTTAAAAGGCAGGATATCAAGCACCCCATGAGTAGACAGTTTCAGTGCAATGAAGGGGCAGTCACTAAGGTAGAGATAAAATTCAATGCAATGGTAGTTTATGGTGCAAATGTGGTTTGTGATGATGGTCAAGATGAGGAAAAATCTACCAAGTTGTCTCATGCAAAAATACAACTAAATGGTATGAAAATTGAGGCTTTTTTCACTACTTGTTCTCAAGCATATTTAATGTCCAAAACTTGGTGCAAGAGTTGTTTAGAAACAATAGTGAAAATCTCAAGGGCATCATCACATTGTAATAATATCTATGAAATGGAAAGCATCATAAAAGCATCTATTTTTGGATGGCGATACATTGAAATAGGCAGATTTCACAAAGTAAAAAGATGCAAATTGAGGTAAAAGGAGCAAGTTTTATCGAGAAAATAACTCATGCTATACAAAAATAAAGCACTATCCTGTTGCAAAGAATCTCATGTAACAATAAAGCATTAAGATGTCAAGGTAACCATCAAGCATGAATGACTCATGAAAGCTCATGATAGTAGTGATATCATAGCATGATAGTGATTTAAAATGCATAGTGATATAGACTACCAAGGGACAACCTGTTCATCATGAAATGACAAAAGCATTTAATTCTAACTTCAGGGTGACTATTGAGGCGGAAGTTCAAGTGAGGTTATGCAAGGATGCATCTCTCAAGGCCATTCAAATGCATAGTAAAATAAATGCATGTGGAAAAGTGAATAGGGGTATGGGTTTTGTAGTAACCCAGAAATTACAAACCCCTCATTTGCATAGAAAGGAAGACCTAGCTAATGTAGACTATGGCCACATGTGGATGGGTTTCAGTGTTGTGCATAGGTGGTCTTAAAGGAAAAGGTAGCGATAGTTTCAACTTCCAATACAAGCAAATGGAAATACCCATATTTTTAATGCTAGGGTTTTGAAAGGGAGAAGTTGAGCCTTGATCATTTTTTCAGAGAGTAAGAAATGCCATGGGTTTAGGGTAAACCCAGAAGAAAAAAATGCAAAGATACCAAAAACTCAAAGAATGAAACCCATAGGCCGAGCATAAGGATACATATTCATAAAAGAATGGAAAAGATGTGTAAGTCTTTGATATGCATGTACTGTGCAATGGCATTGAATCCTTTGCAAACTATTTTTTCTTCACATGGCAGCGTTGTTTTGTGGAATAGTTGATTGTGATAGCTATTGTTTCAATTGTATGCCCTCTCATGAATCTCATTCATGTTATAATATTGCTTGATCTCATCATAGTAAAAGAATTATGACAATGTTGGCTACTATTCCATGGCATCAAAAAACAAATCAAGGATACCCAAGTATTTTAAAGTGAACATGAAAAAAAGCTTAAGGCCGTAGCCATGAAGTGCAAATGCAAGAATACATGGTAAAAGAAAAAAAATTAATTCTGTTTCAGTTCAAAAAGAAAACACAGGAAAATCAAAGGGAGTTTTCATCTTTTTTTGCTCAAGATGAAGCTTGAAGTATCATTTTCAATCACAAGTAATGAAAGAATACAACATTGAATGCAAGAAAATATTGCTTACCACGCTATTTCTAGTTGTTGTTCTGCATAAGATCACCTTGAAAGCTTCAGAAAACTCCATCAAAGTAACCATGGCAGCTGAGTGAAACCCTAGCAGAGAAATTCTCCATAAGGTTTGATGCAAAATGAAGGTGTTTTTTCTTTTTCCCATTGTTTTGAGTTTAGGGTTAGAAACCCTATGGAGGCCGACCAAGGTATTTTTACCTTGTGTTTTAAAATTTTGAAATACAACTAATGCTACATGGGCTTGGAGATTAAGTCTTATGCCTTAGGCATGTTTGCCTTATGTTGCATTTACAAAGACTTAGGCAATTTTTCCTTGTGTTACATTTTGAAGACCAACCATGTGCCTTAGTGAATCTTTTTGTCTCTTTGAGATATGCTAAATCTTCCAAGACTTAAGAGTTTGCTTTCTCACCTTCTCACATAGGTCAAGCCATAATTGACCTTTCTCTTCTACATACATTTGAAAATATGAAATTTTGACCAGGTGATAATTATAAATCACTTTTGTCAATATGGCTTCTAAAATGTAGAAATTAGGGCGAATTAGATCTTACAATGCCTTGGGAGTTTTGAGTTAGCTGGAATGATTTTACAACCATTTGGATTTTATCATTTATTTTGCATTTTGTCAAATTGTAAAACATTATTTAAGTGATTTGCAAATCACTTTATTTAATGTTATTTATAATGCAAATGATGTATTTCAAGGTGGTGGGGCCTCTTATTTTGCATTTGTTTTTGAAACGTAAAATAGTTTGATTAAGTGATGTTATTATGAACCACTTAATCAAATTATTATTTTAAATGCAAAATAGAGTCTTGTGTTTTTGCAAAAGCACTAAAGGTGTGGGTCAAATGGGTTGGATACATGTGTGGGAAAAAATGATGACTAACAGACATGAGAAATGTGTGGGAGGTTGTATTTGATTGTTTCTGGAGGGAAGAGACTATTTGGAGGCAGTTTTGTCACATTTTTAGTGTGACTAAGGTCTTGGATTGACCTTGCTTCATGTGGAGGATAGTTTGGAGTGATTTTAGAAGGTTCCTTTTGGCCTTTTCTGCTGCATCCAACCAGAACCTCCTAGATGGACTTGTGTGAGCAGTTGTTTCAAAAATTGCTTAAGTATCTTCAAACTTAAGTTTTAAAGAGTTCTTTCTTTCTTTCTGCAGGAATTGTAGCTTATCTTGGAGCTTTCTTCAGGTAGAGGATTGCATTGTGACTCAGTATTAGACATGTACAGTAGTATGTAACACCATTTATATTAATGAAATTTAGTTTTTTACCTTCTTAGAAGCTACTTTATTGAGTGCAGTGTGGTGATTGATGAATGTTCTTGTGAGTTTTGGTAACTCCTTCAATGCTTGTCTCATTTTAGTACCTTTAGGTAGAATAAATATATATTTATGCAGGTTGTAAGTTGTGTGATGGGTCAAATAGCTATTTTAGTTGTGAAATAATTCCTTTCCTTCTAAAGTGCTAAGAGAACCAAGCCTCCTTGCAAAAAACTTATACATTGATATATTAAAATATCTGAGTTGTGTCAAGTTAAGATGAGATTTTGATGAAATTGTGTGTTAAACTCTCTATAGGTTTTGGGAAATCAAATTATGTGCACCACCATAGGGTTTTAGTTTTCTTTTCATGTTTCTTTCGCCCCTTTTCCCAACAAGGAATAGTTTAGGTGACACCAAAAGGGGAGCCAACCCATAATCTAGAGGTCTACTTTCACAATAGGATACCCACAACTTGAAAGTAGTCCCATATTAATCCAAATTTACTGAGTTCTTTCACGACTTGACAAAGGGGTGCAAATTTGGATGTCTAACAAGAGGTAATAAAGGTTCTATCATTCCATGCTTGTTCAAACCAAGACCACTATGTCCATCATAACCTTGTTGTTTCATGATCTTGAACCCTTTTGAATATTTCTTAACTGGTATGTTTGCAGACTTGGTTTCTTCTTCATCCTTTTAAATCCATGTAGAAATGTCCTCACCTATAGTTTATTTGCTTAATTCACCCCACCTAGTGAATGTGGTAGGAGGATTACAAATGACAATCTTAGGTTCCTTCTTGATAGGACGAGGCTTCCCATTATACTTTGGTGATGCAGGAAACTTCCCAACAAAACATAAGCTCTCAATGTTGTATGTACCACATCTCATGTCATGGATTTGGACCTTAGGTTTGGAAGGTACAATGGATGGAATGGATGATTTAGCTAGTGAATAGGGATCAATATAATACAATGAGGTGGAGGAAAAAGCTTCTCGATTGATAGGAACTTGATGTTCAGTGGTCCCTTTCAAACTACTACAATATTGGAAGGGATTGAGATCACCTAATATAGTGATTTCAATGCAATTACATGGAAACTTAAGGCATTGGTTGTATGTGGAATGAACGACCTTCATGGAATGAATCCATGGGAAACCAAGGATAAAATTATATGGTAGATCTAGATCCAAGACTTGGAATATTGTATTTTGAATAGCAAGCCCAACCCTCATGGGAAGTGTTATTATACCTTTGGATGAACACTCAACATCGTCATAATCCTTGATAATAATTTTCTTAGATGTAGCCATACAAGCATCAAAGAATCCCAATGTTATGACCAATTTTAAGGTGCATATATTTAGAACCACTCCACCATCTACCGATAGTCATATGATTTTGTTTTTACTAACATATACCTCAAGGTGTAATGGGTCATTATGATTTGGTCATTGAGTGGGAAGATCTTGCTCAAAAAATTTGATGTTATGGGTTGTAGTTAAGTATCCTACCATGGCTTGGAATTGGTTAACATTTAGGTCAGGTGGGAACAAATGTCTCCTGTAGAGATTTGTCTAAAGTGGCTTTATGATCAGGGGATATGCGAAGCAACTCAAGAATGGATATTTGCACGAGAGTTTTTCCTAGATGGTCTAGGAGGTTATACTGACTTTTTGGTGGTGTATTTGAAGTGGCCCGTTGCAAGGTCACTTTGGCTCTTTCGGTAGTGACAACACACTTTATATTTTTATTGATGGTAATAGTAGAGACATTGTCATCAAAGGCTTGAATGTTATTGATGGTATACTCATATGAGACACTAGAGTAGTTAGCATTATTACTTGTATTATTCCTTGAATTGGAGGCTTTTCATTTTCCATGTTCTTGTAGGGAATTCTTAAAAATAGTATGTTTAGAATTTGTTTTCCCTTGTGAATTTTCAACTAATATGTCACCTTTTTCAATGAGATCTTGGATGATATCCTTAAGTATCCAACATGACAATGTTTTATGTCCTTTTATACAATAGTACTCACAAAAGTCATTGTCATTCCACTAACTTGGTTTAAAAATTATGGTTCATAAGGTTTAATATCTAGTAGTTGAATGACATTTGATTGCAATAGTTTCTTCAAGATCGATTCAATGGGTTCTCCTAAGGGTGTATATGTTTGTTTGGGCATGTTTTCTCATGGAGGACCTCTACATTGTTGGTTATTTTGGATTGCATTTGTGGTTTGATCTTGGCTTGGTGTTGGAGTGTTTTGTGTGGAAGGACCTTTGAGGTGAATGGTGGGGTGAACCTTGTTAACCACTTTAGCATCAATTGGTCCATCATTGGTGACATTTTTATTTCTAGGCCAAAATTTTCCTTTGTCATTGGGACTGTTTTGGCTTTCTTTGAAGATATTGACCAATCCTTTTGCAACAAGAGCTTTCTCAATGAAAACTCTATTTTCAATGACATCCTAAAATGTGTTGCAACAATGGATTTTAATTTGGTGCATTAATTTTGTGTTGAGGTTCTCTACGAAGATGGGAACCAATTATTTTTTTAGTATGTGAGAAAGACATTTACTAGCCATACTTCACCATCTTGGAAAGAACAATGTAAGTCCTTATTTTTATTTGGACGTGCATAGTTTTGCAAGGGTCATATCACTTTCAATGTTATAGGAAAAGTGTGATGAATTTGTTAGCTAGTTCATTCGATGTTCTTATCCCAGGAGGAAGGTGTGTGAACCACTCTAGAGCCCACCCCAAAAGGCTACATGGTAATAATCTCATTAAGTACATAGGCTCAAAAGCGATGTCCATACAAATAGTGTTAAACTCTCACATATGTTATACTGGATCTCCCTTTCCATTGTTTTGTTAATGAAATTTGGTACATTAAAATGTGGAAGGAAAGGTGGCATGTATATGCTATGATCAAAGGGATAAGGACATAATTCCTCCATTGAGCATGTTTTCTTGGTTGTGCTCACTTACATGTTTTCCATTTGTTTTTTAATTTGTTGCATTTGTTGAATCAAAACCTCCATGGGTGATGGTGGTATGTTTGGTTGAATTTGCATGAGAGGGTTGGTATTGGTGTCAAATGTGTTGAGGTAATTGTGTGCTAATGAATTTATGTTTTGAAAATTGGATGTGAATGTTGGGTTTGGGTTGATATTTTGTTGAGAAGGATTTTGATTGTCTTGTTGGAAGTGGGATGTAAACCTGGTGTTGGTATTGGTATTGTGTTGTGATGGAGCTTCATTGGTGTGTTGATGTTGTGGTATGAAGTTAAGGTTTGGGTTGAAATTTTGTGATGGGAGTTTGTTGGTGTTTAGGTTTGACCCAAAAGACATGTTTGTGTTTGGTGTAGTGTTGTTCGTTTGAGTTTGCACTCTTGGTGTGATAATATGAATCCTTCTTGTCTTGTTTGGTGGGTTTGGATTTAGGTTTGTGTTTGTGTTGGTTGATGGTATGGTATTTTGGGTGGATGTTGTGGAAAATGGATTTGCAAAAGTCATACCCATGGAGCTAGAGGATGATCCAAATCAATTGGAAAATGTGGGACTTGGTCCTTGAGATGTTGCATGCGTCCTTTTAGTCCCAAAGGTTGGAGTAGGAGGTATTTTAGCATGTGTTGTGTTATGTGTAGTTCCCCCAAGTGGCATACCAGTGTGCATTTGTTGTGAGGAGGAATGACCTTGTGAAAATGTGTTATGACCTTGACTTTGGGTTTATGTTGTTCCCTCCACAATTGTGGAAGTGTCAAAACCAAAGGGAAGCTTGGAACCATTTTAGGAAAGTGCTAGGAAGTACTTATTAGGATCTACTTTGACCATCTCTTATATGATATGCACTATCTTAGGATCTTGGGAAGCTTGTTCAATCTCTTAAGGTGTTAGATTTTGGTTAATCTCCTTCAATGTAAATTGTCAAACATATTTGAAATTTCATCTTGTGAGGTTTAAGGTTGGTTTGAGTATGACCCAAAGTTCATGTTGCTAGTTGGATTAACATAGGGGTCATTGAGGAATCCATGTCTTTTTGTTTCCTTTGTGACCTAGTGAAGATCATATAAGACAATTTGTGACTTGTGGACTTTGAGACTTTTGGAATGCATGCAACTAAAGATGGAGATGCAAACTAAGGAAATGGAAGCTGACAATGACATTATCTTATGCTTTTAGAATTTTTGGAATATAAGAATGTAAGATGAGGAATGCAACTATGACTATGTTTGGTATGCAAAGTGACAATAAGACTATGACTATACTTATGCTTGGATGGAATGCAAGATGGTGATGGGACTAAGACTATGACTATGGTTAGATTTGGATATGCAATTTTGAACCTTAAAAGAGAATGCTAAGTCAACTATGATGGACCAAAGTAACAACTCTAAATGTCAAGACCTTAAGAGGATAAAAACCAAGATGATAATGATGATGATTGGATAAAGGTGAGCCTAAACTAGACACATGAGTTGTAATCCCAACCTAAGGATGAGATAGACAAAGATGTGATAAGGCCAAGACACCTAAATATGAAACTATGGTCTACCCGACAATATGAAAAGCCTCCTAATATTAAGACTCAAAGATCTTGGTGGAATGAGGTGTGGTATGGTGTATGCAAGCTTAAAATAAGGTAAATGATGAAATGCAATGAGTGGACCAACTAAACCTAAACAAGTTTCAAGTCCGAGTGTACAATCACAGTCTATAAGGAAATTGGAAGTTGTATGTGCAAATATTTCTCAAAAAAAATTGAAACTAATAGATGTGGTTTTTTAGGCCACAAATGCAATGCAAGGCTAATGATTTGTGGTGCAGGACCAATCAATTGTGACACATAGACAAATGAGGTGTTCTAGCTTCTTATTCTAATAGATGCAATATTTTGATTGAAAATTGTGATTTTTTGTGTAACGGTTGCAGTGTTCTAGTTTTTGGACTCAAATTGACATTTTCTAAATGGTTTTCTATTTTTGAAAATTTCTAGATTTGATCATAAAACACAACAAAAACTTAGAAGATATATTTGGCTATTTTTTACTCTTTGACTTCTTGGTAAGCAAATATTTCACAAGTTTTCTTCCACAAAACTCACTAATGGTGTCACTAGTTTAGCACAAAAGTAGACACACCAATGAAGCACAACCTAGCTAGTATTAAAGGAATGTTTACTCAAAGTAGGCTTACCTCACCCTTTTGAGTGACTTTAAATTCAAATCCAAGGAGTGGATCAAGGTCATGTACCACCTTGGCACCCCTAGCCTTGAAAGAGTGTAAACTCTAGCAAGACACCTTACACCTCAACCATGAACCAAACGTGGTAAGTAACTTCTTAGGATGATGCTATCCCGATGCACTACTATGACTTGACATGATGATCAACTGGTCTTAGGCTTCCAAAAACAAGGCTTACAATGACTTAGTGAACAATAGGCATGTCTATAATAGCCTAAGATTAATGAGAGTGACCGATCAAATAAAACTCAATCTCCCTAAAGTGAACATGTAAAATATTTAACTTTATAAAGTATAAAAATCATTTCTTGTGAACATGATTGGCTAATTTTTTTTGTGTTATGGGTAGATTTTTAGGAAAAATGAAGGTGAACTATTATTTTTCCTTATTTTTAGGAATGAATTTTATCTTACTTCCATATGCATTATCTTACATATGTTAAGCTACAAAATAGGTAAATTAAATAATGATGATAATAATAAATATTTTAGTAAAATACTAGTTGATAAAGTTTGACCAAAATTTATTATTTAATTTTCAAATGTAAAAATTAAAAATTTAAATTTATATATTGTCATTATTATGAACCAACTTATTGCACGTTTTTTTTCCATTAACTATTTTGTCCCATTGAACTAAAACTAATAATTATTAATATTAATGTATCATATAATGATCATGTCAAATTTGTATTAATATATTAACATTTAAAATGTATTATTTATTATCTTTATTCAAATAACTTTAATGACAATTAATAAATTATATTTTTATTTTGTACTTTGATATTTTATTAATATATTACTAATATTAGTTTTTCTTTAAAAAATATATCTTTAAGAAGTATTTATGTTTTTACACTATGATTCGAAAACATGTAGATGAATGAGTAAACTAAGGACTAGGACTAGTCCATGGGGACATGTAGAGATAGAATTGGAATAGGTTTAAGGAATATATTAAATTATATTTGAAAACAAGTTAATTGTGTTTGTTCTTCAACATGCTTTTAGTAATTTCTAAGAAGTTGTGAGTTTCTATGATCAAAACCATTGAGATGGTGGGTCAACGAATGAGAGATGGACAAATATCTCCTGCACTTTAGGCTCTACAAAACATAGTGGGGTACCCCTATAAATACAATTAGATTCTATATGGAACATAATAGGTCTATCTAGTGAAAAGTAAATGAAGTATCCATGTAAATATATCAAGAATTCTACAAATATTACACTCATAAAAATTCCTTCTACTATTAATGCTTTGGCATGAACAATATAAGTTACATAATAATTAAGCTTATGAAAGTTCTCCATTTTTGAAGTAAGAGTTTGGTTGAGGAAATAAGGGTAGATTGGTACCAATTCATTGGGAATGGAGAGTCTAAAAAATATTACACAACCCTATACTAAGAAGATTAACTCTACGGTTTAACTATTAGATGTTATTGTCTTACACCAACTTAAACTTGCAAATGCGGTCTAATAAAAAAATCAGCCTTAGTTATCCCTTACTAATATGATAAATCCCACTTCTTGAAAATATTTCTTTTCTTGAAAGTATACTAATGAGAACATCAAATATTATAGTGAATGTATAAGAAAATATTTGTTGCCTTGAAAGTGTACTTCTCTTCAAAAACAAACAATAAAAAAATGATACAATCAAGTTGTCAAGCCCTCATTCATGTAAAATAGTAGAAAAAAATCATTAACACAACAACTGAGACACAAAGATCATAACTTTATTCCTTCAAAAAGTGACTTACATCATGAGACTTTCCCATTTATTTTCCCTTCTAACAACTCTCAAATTTCAATATCCTAATTAGTTCTAGATTTCCCAACCGTTACAAATGAATATGCATGTACATTATATAGAAACCCTTTAGGGAACCATAACCCTAAATACAAGACATTGGCCAGATGAAGTGAAAGGTTGAATGCTTATCTCTTACATACCCAAATGAGATACCAATATTTTAACTACCTATTAATTGAAGATGATTCATTGAGAAGAATATCAATGGTTTCCTGCTACATGGGATCTCCATAATCATTTCTACCAACAAGACATAGAAATTTAATTTGAACTAATTAATTTTCACAACATATAAGGTATATCTCAATTGGTATTAATTGGCTTTTCCCAAGGATATGCTAGAAAATCCATTGGTAGGATTCTATGGTTGGTTGGACTTTTGAATTATCTATTTCATGTCATATTTTTAAACTTTGCATATATGTCAACTATTCTTCTTATCTTCTTATTTTCTCCTTGCAATAATTTCTTTTTGGCTTTTGTATGATCATTCAAGTTGTATCAGCCTTCAAATCCATCTAGAAAAACCTTTGAAATCACTTTTTACTATTTATTCATCTTTTTGTTAGGTTTTTAAGTTTTCATGGAACATGCTCAAAGAAATGGGGAAAATTAAGGACCTTGAAGAAAGACTGCAGAAATGGGGAAAATTAGGGACCTTGGAACATGTTCAAGGAAATAGGGAAAATCAAGGACCTTAGAACATGCTTGGGGAAATGGAAAAAAATAGGGACCTTGGAACATGCCCAATGAAGGAAGGACAATCAAGGACTTGGAACATGCTCGAGAGATGGGAAAAAATTAGGGACCTTGGATCATGCATAGGGAAATGAGAAAAAATAGGGACCTTGAAATATACCAGGGAAATAAGGAAACTCGGGGACCTTGGAATATGCTTAGGGAAACAAAAAAAAGTAAGGACCTTGGAACATGCTTGGGGAAATGAGGAAAATTGAGTACCTTGAAACATTGATGCAAAAGTGTCTAAAACTTTTAAAAGTTTGTAAACCTACTAAGTAAAATTTGACTTGCCAAACTCACAATGCTTATTCCAACTTGCACAAATCCATACGAGTTTTAAATTAAGAAAATCCTAACCATAATTTATATCACAATCTCTAAAAGCTCAAACTTAAGACCTTACAAACTATTCATTCCCATAGGGATTCGGGGATCGAGATAACTCACAGAACTAGGGACATGTTCTAATGTCCCTAAAACTTTTGAAAACCCAAAAATTTGAAAAGGTCAATTTCAAATAGACAAATGTCTCATTATTTAGCACTAACTTTCACAAGTATCCCATAACTAATTTCACTAGGGAGTTTTATATAGAACATATTCTAGATGAACACCCTTCTAAGGTAGAGATTAGAACCTTCCCAATAGAAGAGGGGAAACTAACTCAACGAACCTTGATACATTCTAATGTTTTTAGTCCCACTAATGATCCTTTCATTTGAAAATTTATTTATTTAATTAATTAATTGGTGAATATAGTAGAATGACATGGGTATATCTCCCTAGGAGTATACTTGAAGTCTTCAATTGGTTTAAATCATTTAAGGACCTTGTAGAAAATTAGACTAATAAAAATATTAATAATTTAAGAACTAATAATGACATCAAGCTTTGGTTAGTGATTTTGATAAGCTCTATAAGGATCATGGAATAGAAATGCATAAGACAAACATACACCCCTTAATATAATGGAGTTGTAAGGAGAATATAGAGAACATTGGTGGAGATAGCTAGAAGAATACATAATGGGGCTAGCTTAGAACAATTTTTTTGTGTAGAAGAGGTTACTATAACTTTTTATTTGGTTAAAATGTCTCCTACATTAGGTTTTATATAAAAGACATCTTTAAAGGTATGGTCAAGAAAAAATACTTTGTTGAGACATCATAGAGTTTTTTTGTTGTGAGGCATATGCTCATATGTCTAGGGAGAAGAGGTCAAAGTTAGAGAACAAGAATATGAAATCTAACTTCATTAGCTAGGACATTGGTGTAAAAGAGTAAAATATTTTAGATCCTATGGTATGTGTTAAAAAAGGTGTCTCAACCTTATTCCTAATTTTGAATGTATGAAGAATGTAAGTTTTTAGTTACAACACAAAAACTAAATTTTTATTTCATATAAATTTATATTTGAATAAAATTTAAATTTCAAAATTTTCAATAGTGATTCTATTTATCCGTTAGATATCAAATATTTCAATTAAAAATATATATATATTCTAGAAACTTACCACAAAATTTGAGGCCCACATCAATCTTTAGAAAAGAAAAAGTAAAAGAAAAAAGCCTTAAAATTTGAAATATAGAAATTTCCATAAAGTTAGTCGTTTACAATTCTTTTTGGGCACGTGGGCATAAAAGTACAGCAACACCTTCAAATGCAAATAACCACTCACAATTGGAAATGAAGGAGAGTCCATCAATTAAAAAAACAAAAAACCAAAAAAAAATTATGATATTGCTATCATAATTCAACCGTGTAGTTTTCTAGTCAAACTCATTGACCACTGTAGAAAATACCTCCTTATCAAAAAAATAAAATAAAATAAAATTGAAGTCCAATGAAGTATCTTTATCTAGAACCAAGCTCTGACCGTACGACCAATGCAATCCAACGTCAGCAGTTGCACTGATTGTGTGGTTGCCGTGCAAAAGCAGGAAAGAATCGAAGCCACGATCGTCTTACACGTGGTCAGAACGGATATTCTTCATTGGATCTCTAGTTATCGGGCGGTTGTAAAGGCAAAATAGGTTTTAGGACAACGCTTTGTTTCGACTGCTGATTCGAGCAATTGCGCGGCTGCGATTGGATGGCGCCGTGGAAGGGTCTATAAGCAGGGGCAGTGGCGGGTGGGTCGTGACAAGTGTAGATAAGCCGTAGATTGTGAGAAGATTTAACGGACTATAATGGCCGCGACATTTGGTTTCTCGTTATTGTTAGGGAGAAAAAGTCAACCAAAACCTCACATAGCCATGTAACCTAAAAATAGCTCTCGTTGGAGAAATATGTTCTAGTGGAACATAAAAAGAAACTAGGACTCCTGGATGCCTGGATGCAAACAAAATAGACAACAAATAGAAACTAAAGTACATAAAATAAACATTTGTCAATACTCATTGAAGATAATGCTTCACAAACTGTCCTTGATGACTTAGGAGTCTTCACCATATGAATTATCAATGATGAAAGGGCTCGACCACATGGGGTCAAACTTTCCATTCATACCTTTATTCTATAATCTTGTATTCTAAACTAAGACATATCTCGAATTCCAAACTTCCTTAGGCTTTCCTTTTATCAAATCGATATTTCATATATATATATATTTTTTTTTATTGGAATAAGAAGTTTAAATTAAAAAGAAATATAAGAATACATCAGAATCCAAGGCATGGAGATGCCTGACGAGGAAAATCAGAAATAACAGTTTACAACTTAGTCAGACCATTGAGTTAACACATAGTTTGTAGCAGCAATTGTCCACACCATGGGGATTACAAATAGTCTACAACAGCAAGTAGACTACAGCAGCAAATAATTTACAGCAGCAATCCACCTTGAGTATACAAAGTCTTCAACATCCATTGAAGTAAATTGCAGCAAAAAACTGTTGTTTGAATACCCTCATAAGCTTTCTTATGCTGCTGTTCCAGTGTTGCTAAACTAATGGGCCATGGTCTGAAAGGCATATTTCTTGTTCTGCTGTACCACATGTACCATCCTTGCAAAAAGCATCGCAGATCTCACCCAACAACAAACCTCAAGGCAGCCAAAAAGGAGTTTATAGTAAATCAGATCAAATTTAAAATCAAGGGTTTTCATGCCCATTCCACCATGATGAATAAAACTTGAGAGGCAGTAGTATGAAGGAAGCATTTCCTGAGGAAGACGCTGGAACCAACTGGCCAAATTGTCTGTCTGTGGCAACTTTGCTGCTGATCTGGAAGACAAAATCCTTTTAAGCACTTGGCATGCTCAGTGGCCTTCACTTGCAGTCTTCTAATCTAAAAGAAGAAGTTAACCTTTGGCTGCACATCAAAATGAAAGAACTCCCAAATCCTTCACTGTAACTCACCCCCATCAAGAAAGCTAAATAGAAGACTGAAAAACTTCCAGCTTCATAGTCTTTATAACCTTTGTGAGAATAAACCTCTAAGATAGTTCTCTGGAGCTTGCATCCATGTATCCTGCAAATTGTCTTTAAATGATTTAATTTGCATCTGTAGGTTGGCCAATGTAACTTGAAGATCTGGTTTATTTTGAAGAGTATGCTGGAGAACAGTAGAGTGGAGCAAGAAATCTGCATTGAGCATCAAGATCTCTATATATTGTTGCATCTTCAAACTAATTTTTAAGCATTTATTTTTATCTCATCACGTTCAATAAATTGGTTGATTCTATAGGCCATAATATCATATTTTTCTTTAGCTATTTCTTGAATGAACTTAAAAAAAACTGGCAAACTATTAATAGGAAAAACAACCTCAGTTCTATATAATAGTTCAAAAGGTGATTTACCAATAGATTTTTCATTAGTATTCAAGTCTACTTATACTTCAAACCTAATATTGGAGTCCCATGATATTTTAATCTAACCAAGTATTCTTGTTAAAACATTCATTAAATTTTGGATATGGAAACATTCATTAAATTCTGGATATGGAAATGATTAGGATATTATGATTCTATTTTAATAAAAGACTTTGATGAAATTGTAGAAGAGGGGGACCAACCACACCAAGGCTCCAAATCTCGGAGAGGGCTGCCCTAATCTACCTCAAGTTGGATAAGAGTTCTAGGTCAAGGATAGAGAATGAAGAGCACTCTCAGGTGCTTATGTCACTCTACTAACCCAAAAAATTGAATAGAGCTAAATGTGCTGATTCCTGGAAACTGAACCGTACCTCAAGCAGCTCTCTTCCCAAGGATAGTAGTGCAAGTCAGGGACAACAGCACGACACACTAGCGTCTCTCTAGGGTGCTAGCGTTTGTATGACCAGAAAGTAAAAGAGTACAGTGAAAATGCCAAAAATCTACTAATCGGTTTAGCAAACAGAGTTTAATGTACTAAGCATAATTATGAATGACAAGATACAAGAGGTAACTAAAGAGATGGTAAAGAAGATGACGAAAGTAAAAGTGATGAAGATTAACTCACTACGAATCTAGTTCGCTAGCAAGCTCCACACATACACGTACCTACACATAGCCAAAAGAGGAAAAATGTTCGGGTTGTATAGAGATTTGCCTCAACATATGCAATTGTGAGGAAGCTTGAGAATTGATCCAAAGATCCAACTAGTGTGTAGAAGTGCCAAAGAGATGAAGTGAATGAGAAAGATAGGAATTTCAAAAAGCATTTGTAGGGAAAAAACCGTTCTCGAGTTGACTGGAAGGCACAAAGGCTTTATGCTTTGTCGCCAATGGAGAATGTAACATCTTTGTGGATTCCAGAGGCAAGAAGTTGTCAGGGATGACAGCGCCTCGTGCAGACATCCACACGTCACGCGCGTGTCCTTGACAAAAATTCCCCCACTGACACAAGAGACAAGCACCAAAGTGGATGGAAAACAAGTAGGTGATGTGGAATTATTTAGTCGGGTTTGATTTTTCTAAAGTAGGGGGTGTAAAAGGGGAATTTGCAAGAGGGGTGAAAATTCATTCCTATACATTTTGTCCCCACTTTAGTGAGCATGAGTGCCAATGAATTTTTGATAAAGTAGATTGAAGAGTTTAGAAATGTATACCTGAACCGTCGAGGAAGTAGACTGCAATCTAGCGAGCTCAAAAGCGTAGGGCAAGAAAATAACTCCATGAGTACTCTCTCCTGAGGAGGTTTGAACAAAGGACTCTGTAGATCCTCAGAGCTACAGAGTTGATCAAAGTGCATCGAAGGCCCGCAAACCAACGATGGAAAAATCTCATAGAATGTAAGCACTTCACAGATCCTCGGACTTGCAAAGAAGGCACCCCCCAGGTTCTCTCTCCTGAAGGAAGCCCAATGTAAGGGGACTCCGTAGAGTCAGACTGAAAAATAACTTCATAGGCGCACCTACAAAGCAACATGTTGATCCGCAGATAAAACATGTTAGAAAACAAAGAGCAACCACATAGGCAGACAATCAAAAATTGAAGGAGAATCTTTCAAAGGGCTCCTTCGAGAACCCTTCAAAAGAAAAGGGTCAACACAAAAATTTAACAATGAAGAATAACACAAAAGAGATCAACACAAAAATTTAGCGTGATTCACCTAATATGGCCTACATCCATAGAAACTCAGCCACCCAATGATTTTATTATCTAGTGCAAAACATATTACAATCTTGTGAAGACACACTACTGCAACATACATCCCAGTCGCTTATAACAAGCTGTTTGGAAGCTTCTAGAATTAGGGTTTTACAAAGTCGAATTTTCATTTGATGTGCCAACAAGAAAACCTTGATTAGTATTTGCATGATCAGTTGTCACATATCGACAAAACTTTTAGTTCATACAATCAAATTTCATATAAGAACTCTGTTATTTCCTCCTTTCTAAGTTAGCAAACTAGAAAAAAGTGGTGCAAAGTTGGTGCAAAGTTGGTGCAAAGGTGGTGGAGTGTGTAAAATTTGCATGTGCTTTCCCCAACAACATGAAAAATTATTTTTTAGTCAGATCACGTGCAAGGCCATGAGAATAATAGAGCATGTGGGCCTGGATCATGAGTGTTCTACTTTTTTTACCATTTTTAGAGCAAGAAGAAACACGATCGCATTACAATGTGAGTGCATCTTGGCTTGCTTTATAAACAACCAAATTTCAAGTTTTCTAAAGCACACTTGTGTTTTGAAAAAGTTGATTTTGTAAAGTTTTTCAATTATCATCATGTGTCAATAAGGGTTTGGGTTGAATTACATCTACGAGACCTTTCTTAGAGAAATTATGACATCTTGTAAGTGGTACATATGTCTCATTTTGCATGCGATATGAAGTTTCACCACGTTTCCCTATACACTCAAGCCTATACATTAACCCTAAACCCTATCCCTTAAACCCTCAACCCTTAAACCTTAATCACTTAAACCCTCAGCCTTTAATCCCTTAACCCTAATCCGTCAACCCTAAACCCTAATCCCTATCCCTAAACCCTCAACCCTTAAACCCTCAACCCTCAACCATATACCGTAAACCCTAATCCCTCAACCCTATACCCTTCAATCCTAATCCATCAACCATCAACCCTAATCCCTATCTCTAAACCCTCAACCCTTAAACCCTCTACCCTATACATTAAACCATCAACCCTAATCCCTTGACCCTATACCTTAAACCCTTAATCCATCAACCCTATACCCTTAAATCCTAAACCATCTATCCTATACATTAAACCCTCAACCCTAATCCCTCGACCCTATACCTTAAACCCTTAATCCATCAACCCTCAACCCTTAAATCTTTAATCACTCAACCCTCAACCCTTAAACCCTCTCCACTATACATTAAACACTTAACCCTAATCCCTCAACCCTATACCCTTAAATCTTAATCTCTCAACCCTTAAACCCTAATCCCTTAAACCCTCTACCCTATACATTAAAACCTCAACCCTAATCCCTCGACCCTATACCTTAAACCCTTAATCCATCAACCTTCAACTCTTAAACCCTTAAACCCTCAATCCTTAAACCTTAAACCCTCTATCCTATACATTAAACCCTCAACCCTAATCCCTCGACCCTATGTACGTTAAACCCTTAATCACTCAACTCTCAACCCTTAAACCCTCTACCCTATACATTATACCCTCAACCCTAATCTCTCAACCATACACCCTTAAGGCCTAATTCCTCAACCCTTAATCCCTAATCCCTTAAGCCCTCTACCCTATACATTAAACCCTCAACCCTAATCCCTTGACCCTATACCTTAAACCCTTAATCCATCAACCCTCAATCCTTAAACCCTAAACCCTCTATCATATGTACATTAAACCCTCAACCCTGATCCCTTAACCTTATACCTTAAACCCTTAATCCATCAACCCTCAACCATTAAACGCTTAATCATTCAACCATCAACCCTTAAACCCTTAATCATTCAACCATCAACCCTTAAACCCTATACACTATACATTATACCCTCAACCCTAATCCCTTGACTTAAAGCCTAATCCCTCAAGCCTTAATCCCTAATCCATTAAATTCTCTACCCTATACATTAAATCCCCAACCTTAATCCCTAGACCCTATACCTTAAACCCTTAATCCATCAACCCTCAACCCTCAACCCTTAAACCCTAAACCTTCTATCCTATACACTAAACCCTCAACCCTAATCCCTCAACTCTATACCTTAAACCCTTAATCCATCAACCCTCAACCCTTAAACCCTTAATTACTCAACCCTCAACCCTCAACCCTTAAACCCTCTACTTTATACATTATACTCTCAACCCTAATCCCTCAAACCTATACCCTCAACCCTATACCCTTAAAGCCTAATCCCTCAACCATTAAATCCTCAACCCTTAATCGATAATCCCTTAAATCCTTTATCCTATACATTAAACCCTCAACCCTAATCCCTCCACCCTATACCTTAAACCCTTAATCCATCAACCTTCAACCCTTAAACCCCAAACCCTGTATCTTATACATTAAACCCTCAACCCTAATCCCTCGATCTTATACCTTAAACCCTTAATCCATCAACCCTCAACCTTTAAACCCTAAACCCTCTACCCTATACATAAACCCTCAACCCTAATTCCTCGACCCTATACCTTAAACCCTTAATCCATCAACCCTCAACCCTTAAACTCGTAATCCCTCAACACTAAACCCTAATCCCTATCCCTAAACTCTCAACCCTTAAACCCTTATCCATATCCCTAAACCCTCAACCCTAATCCCTCAACCCTATGTCATAAAACTCTAAACTCTTAACCCTCAACCCTTCAACCCTTAAACCCTAATCCCTTAAACCCTCAACCCTTAAAACCTAAGCCCTTAACCATTAAACCCTTATCCCTTAACCCTCAACCTTAATCCCTATCCTTTAACCCTTAACCCTAAACCCTACAACCTCAACCCTCATCTCTATACCCTATACTCTCACCCTTATGTACTCTAAACCCAAAACCCTTACATACATACATACATACATACAAGCATGCATACATACATTACAGGCATGCATGAATCTAAATTGGTCACTTTCAAAAAACTTACCCCCACCAAAATGACTTTTACGAGTTGAAACTGGATTAGTTCAAACCATACCATGTTTTGTATCAATAGTAATAATATACTTACAGACTTTATATATACATCGAAAAATCAATATCACGTTGGTTCGGAGGTTTGATGTGATCAACGTATATATATATATATATATATATACGTACGTACGTATATATTGAGTAGTCAACTCTAGTAGAATCCAACGACAAATGACCCCAAGCAAATGAAGCATGTGAGAATAAGAATTTTGTAGTTGGTGAACGAGGCAAATGACCGCAAGAAAACGTTGTTTAAGCCCAATATCTTACGAAGTATTGAGCTCAATACTTTAAGCCCAATATCTTAAGAATCTTAAGATATTGGGATTAAAGTTTTAAGCTCAGTACTGAGCTTAAATCATATCTTACGAAGTATTGAGCTCAATACTTTAAGCCCAATATCTTAAGAATCTTAAGATATTGGGCTTAAAGTTTTAAGCTCAGTACTGAGCTTAAATCATATCTTACGAAGTATTGAGCTCAATACTTTAAGCCCAATATCTTAAGATTCTTAAGATATTGGGCTTAGAGTATTGAGCTCAATACTTCGTAAGATATTGGGCTTAAACAACGTTTTCTTACGGTCATTTGCCTCGTTCACCAACTACAAAATTCTTATTCTCACGCGCCTCATTTGCTTGGGGTAATTGAGCTCAATATCTTTTGTACTGTTATAATGCCCAAACATCTGAGAATTTCAGACTACGATAGATGTGCATTGAATAATAGATACAGATTGAATATAGGCTTGAAGTTCAGAAGTGGTATTCGGACACTGAAGTACTATGGGAAATGCACGGAAATACTACAGTCCAAGACCTTCTGAAGGAGCTCATGGAGTGAGTCCTGGTTTCGATGCATTGGCTCGTGATCTCTTTCAATTTGAAACCACTGGCCAGGTATTCTTAAGAACTGAGAGCAGAGATCTTGTTTTCTGCTCTGTTTTTTGCTTTGTTTTGTTTTTCTTACTTAAAGCTGTCATTTTCTCTTAATAACAATCTGCTTGCCCACAAGATGAAATTACGCCATGCCTTTGGTTTTCTATTGATTTTGGGATTTGGGTTGGTATTTGGCTATTTGCTTTCTACTTTCGTTTGGTTTTTTGAGTTTTGGAAATTCAATTATATTAAGTATTATTTTGTGTCAATTTGAGAGCTGGTTTGTCAAGATTGATCTCCGGGTCTAATGCCTTTCCACTCTTTTTTTTATCTTATATTATGTATGAATAATACAATGGTGCATATTATTGCAAAACAAGTTTTGTCTAATTTTCTCATAGGGTAAGAAAGCATTGGCGTTTTCTTTTTGATTTTTTGGTCAGAATTTAACTTTGATATTCGGGTTTGTGTATTGTTTAAGGTGCCAGGAGGATTAAGCCAGCACGTAGAGTCTTCAAATAAAACAAGCTACATGGTATAGTTATGCTTCTCTGAAGTTAATAGTTATACATTAATATGAATAGGTTCAATGTGATCAGAGTCTTTTTATTATTTTCAAACTTTGAATAAAAAAGTAATGAAGTTTAAGAATTTCAGGTCGAACTCAGATCTGATGTTTTCAGAAAAGCCATTTAATTTCCCAAAAATTAAGAGAGAAAAAACTCTGCTATAGTTGTTTGTATTAGCGAAGCCCTTTCACATTAACCTTATGTATAGAGAATTGTGAAATTTTCTAACCTTTCATCCTCCTTGGGCCTCTGTAGCAAGTCTATTGTCCCCCTGCACAGGGTACGGAAAACCCTCTTTCTGGCTATTTACCCAGTGGTGAGACCAGTGGATTTTTCAATTCACATTGCTGGGTTACTTCCTCCTGCAATCATGTGTTATCTAGAGTTGTCCAGGATTATGTCTCAGGTGTGTATCCTTCACTGGAAATTTTAGCCGCAGCTAACCTTTGAACTAGGATGTCCTGTATGGGTTAGTATTTGGAGCTTGAGCCTTAACAACAACAAAAGATCATAGTTCATCATACAGAACTGCATAGGTGAGAGGATCTATTAGTTGAGCACCCTAACTTTGTCCTTCTAATTATTCTATGTGGAAATTTCAAATCACTCCCAACTTTTTACAGCAGCTTACTTGGCAAGTCCCCTGCTTTTAGCTTTCATTTCAGGGCCACATCAGCATGCTTTTTGTTAAGATGTAGTTGACCAATACTTGTGCATTCACATTATAGGTAGTTGAGCGCTCATGTGGCATCACATGATTGGTTGCCTTTTAGATCAAAAGAGTACATTTTGTTTAATTATGAGTAGTCATGTCACAACTGTTGATCCAATATTGATAAAAATATTGAATATTATATAAACAACTACTATCATAACTATTGAAACATGCTCAACTACTGAATCCTCTCCCCTAATTTTGTTCTTTCCTCTCTCAATAGATTTCTACCATCTAATTCTGCACTGCTTGCTGTTTGATTTCGGTATATCCTTTGCCTAATTCTGTATCATCTGCTGGAATTCTATCTGAAAGCTTTCATTTATAAGTACACATTATTGTCCATAAATTAGTTTTTAGCAATTAAACAGCAGGAAGCTCTAATCTTCGCTTGTGTTTGATTCCTTTTACCAGTAACTTTCTGCCCAATAAAATCTTTGATTCATTGTATCTTGTTCGATGGAATTTGCACTTATACAACTGGTGCTTATTTCAAAAGGTACAAGAAAATCCAAGCATTATGGAAGGAGGAGCCTCCTAGGAACGCTGAACAAGCAGCAGCACTTATTGTCAGAGCATTAGACAAACATCACAAGGTCAATGTTGAGGTATATCTTTAAGTCTAAGGATATAAAAGCTTCCCTCTTTAACCTTTTTGTGATTTGTCTTAACAAAGTACAAATGAACAAGATATTTTCTTATTTTGTAGGGTCTCTTGGCATTTTATGGGTTTCCATTCCCTCCTGAATCTGTACAAACTCCGGAAGAGGCTCTACAAAAATTGGCCACAAGGAGTGAAATATGAACTGCACACACTTCCAGTAAGATATGAATTAAGTATGAGCATGTCTTCCTGTTTCTTTTCCCCTGTGTTTCATATACTAACATGCAGTGCCACACCAGGTAGATGCAAGATCTGTTGCAGATGGTGATACAATCATAGTATATGTGGATACAAAACACGATAGAGAATCTTCAGAGGTTCCGATCTCGGTACAGAAAGCAGCAATGGAAAGGCGTGAAGCTCGGAAAAGGCGGGATTATGTGAGAGCTGATGCATTACGGAATCAAATTATAGATGCAGGATATAGGTTTGGTTCCAATGTCTTACAAACCTGCAAAATTTCATGTATTGATGTCTTCATGAATGTATCTTCAATCTTGCATGGATAATTAAGCTCGTCAATTCTCTTATAGATACTAGATATCCGTAGTACTTCTATTTTACAAGAACGATGGTTTTGATACCATTGTCAAAGTTCAATTTTCTCATCTTCTACATTTACCAATTAATATACATCATTCAAGCAATGGACATAACATTTTGATTATCTGTAGAACTGAAAGTTAAAACTTACTAGGCTTTAAAATGCCATTGACCAGAATCTCATGATCCTTCTTTGATTAGTTTTAAGGTTAAAGATATTGCAGCAAAAACAGCAACTTTCTTTTCCAACAGGGTGTTCGATGGAGCCAGTAATGGGGATGATATTCTAGCTCGCAAATATCGAATTCGACTAAGGTTGATGTTCATGGGGTTTTTGAGTTTTGTATTTTTTTGATGCATCTGATTCAAGGAGTGCAAGATGATGGCATTTTTCTTCTCTCCTTGGCACATGAGTTATAATGGCAGTTCTAACTGTAAATCCTCCATAATTGCAGGGGAGTGGATGCACCAGAGAGCCAAATGCCTTATGACAAGGAGGCAAAGGAAGCGTTGCTCAATCTAATTGAAGGGAAAAAAATTGCACATACTAGTCTATGACCAGGATCGCTATGCTCGCACTGTAGGAGATGTTTACTGCGAAAATACTTTTGTTCAGGTGAAGAATGGAGTAGTTTTCGACTAACTCAAAAGTATTTTGGATAATTTATAATAGTTTATTTCCAGGAAATTGATTTTCTGTTTTAAAATGTGTTTGGAATGAACTACCTAGAAGTTTGAGGAAATCAATGTTTAGAGTCAGATTTTGTGTCATCAATGTTTTGAGTCAGATTTTGTGACCATCGTTAAGAGGAAAAGCCAATTTCTTCATTGTGAATCACAGTGTGACCTGGAACTGTCTTTGTTATGAGGTGAAAGTTCAATTTGTTGATCATAATATATAGAATGTCATCTGATATGTCGATTTCCTAAAACTTTTACAGTTCTAATATTTTCATTAATTTTTTTTAACAATTTTATAAACTAATTTTAATAATTTGTTCTATTTTGATTCTATTTATAGGAAGTACTTTTGAAAAGGGGATTTGCATTGCACTATTTACAATATGATCAGCGTTCAGAGTTTCTAAAGGCAAGGAAAATTGTTCTCACATAATTTGTCTGCCTTGAAGATTGGGTTTTTTTACTGAATTTGGCAACTTTGAACATTAATATAATTTTTCATTTGATTTTACAGTGGCAAAAAAAGGCCGAAGCTGCCAGTGTTGGACTATGGGCTTCATCCAACCCACAAAAACCATGGGAGTGGAGGAAAAACAAACGGAATGCACAAACTAGGTTTAGAAAATAGAACAAATGTTTTCCTATAAGTATAGAAATAAAGTAAGTCAAAACAAAGATGTAAGAATAAAAATCACTCTTGTATATGTGGGTATATATATATGGATGAAAGTAATAGTTTCTTTAATATTAATAAAGAAGAAAATTATATTTAAGTTTATTAATAAGTTTGTTTGAAGAAGGGTGTTTCTTCAAGTTTATAGTTGTGGTACATAAGTTTGAAGATAGTGAGCACACAAGCTCACCAAACTAATTTTCTAAAATTAAAATCAATCTTCAAAGAATATTCTTCTTTCTCATTATCATTGCAGCTATATCTTCCACATATATTATTATATAATATATCTAGAAAGATTTTCATTAGCTTTCATAGTCAGTTGGTCTATTCCTCTAAGAATAGTGACATGTGCTTCTCCAAGTGAGTCATATTCATAGCAAACTTGTAGTTCTTTTCATCTCAAGATTGTCCTCTAGAGTCATAATGAGGAAGACTCCACCAGTGTCATTGTCTCTTTTTGTCACATCATACTCCTCTAAAGTTGATAGGGCCTCACATCTATACTTCTATTGCATATAGTTGATTGTCATCGTTTTAGCAAAGATCTCATACCAAAAGATGTCAGCAGTGTTTAACAAAATAATTTCTATCAATTGTGGATCATACACATGTCTCATGCCTTTGCACTAAGTTACTTCCAATAATTGGTCAAATCGCCTCAAGTGCATGAGAGGAGCCAATTTAGAAAATTTGCCCCAACTAATTGGGAATAGATAACTCTTTGTAGTCATAAAATCCCTTGGATAGATTTTTTTTGGGAGGCATATTAGGGTTGAGTAATATGAAGATACTACCATATTTAAAACTCCCCAATTTGGCACCATGATTTTCTCTTGATCTGGCTTAGGTTTCTCTCATGTGAGAAGTTACTTCCAAGTCACACAACTTAGTCCTTCTTCTACTAAATATTTATTTCTAATTATTCCTGCAATTTGATGTAATTTTGGAAGCATTTGAATTGCTATTTATTTTAATTTCTTCACTATATTGATGGTGCCAATATGACTATGAATTTAATTGGATTCCCTATAACAATGTTGAATTGAATAATTACCTATTTTATCCAAGATGGACCAATTGTGTGTTAGGATATTTTTAAGCTTTCAATTTGATGTGTTTCTCCTCAACATTGCTTTGATGGTGATCAATGAACTACCCTCAATATCAACATCAATTATGTGTTTATTTTTTCCCTATTGAGAGTGCCTAAAATTTGGCTTCATTATTTGTTCTTGGTAATAATTTTTAGAGGTTGTGCATTTAATTAACTTGCAACTCTCATCCTAAATTATGCAACTAGCATTGAAAACCCATGGATTACCTCAAGAGGCTCCATAAAAATTAAGTTTTCATCTCCGACTAACTTGGGTATGGAAACTATTTAATTTTAGTCCTATCAATCTTCTCCTTGCGGTTGGCTCTACACTCTCCATGAATGGGGAGGAACCTAATTGATTTCCATTTTTTTTAAAATTGTCTCATCCCATTTTGTAAATGTTTACATGAACTACAATTTGATCATTTTTCTCTCTCAACATGACCACCTCATTGATTCCAATTTTTATCTTTCTATTACTTCATTGATTCCCAATTCTTTTCCATTAAGGATTTTGGGCCAACACTTAAACAAGTAGAAAGAGATCATCTAGCATTACACTTAAACCATCTAAGCTTACAAATTCAAGACCATTATCTTTCTACAAAGTCACAAGTTGGGAGGATATGTACCATAATCTCCTCCATTGTTTTGCATAGTATGCACCTTGAAGGGCCTTCAATTCCAATATTTTTAAGTATTTAATATCCATAATAGTTTTAAAAATATATACTAGTTTTGGCACCAACCTAAATAATTTGATTGAAGTGCCAATTAATAAAGGATTTTTTTGTTTCTTAAGTTCCTCTTTGAAATTTTTCTTTAGAGATTCTAAGAGGTCAATGCTTTTGAAGTCTTTCCATTCCCATTCTTCCCCTATATGTTTTAAGACTTTTTCCAAATAGTAAACTACTCTACCTCCCCATGATTTGTTCAAGATTTTTAAAAGTCCACAAACTTGCTAAGTAAAAAATTAACTTGCCAAACCCACAACACTTGTAAAAATTTCCACAAATCTTAATTAATTTCAAAGTGAAAAAATCCTAACCATAATTTATATCATGACCCCAAAATTCCAAACATAAGATCTTAAAAATTATTCATTCCAATGGGGATTTGGGATTTGGAAAACTTGAAAAATCATGGACATGTTCTAACATCCCTAAAACCTCCAAAAACCTAAAAATATAAAAAAAGTCTTGTTTTGCATAGACAAAGCTCTCACAACATACCATTGAATTTCATAAGTATCCCACAACAAATTTCACTAAGGAATCTTAGATAGAACATTCTAAATAAACACCCTTAGACAAGCTTAACACCTTCCCATAACAACTTGATAGAAGAGGAAAACCTAACCCAATTGAGAAAATACTACCGTATATAGGGAGAGAAGTTGAACCAAAACCTGATGCAACCAAACAACCTAACAACTTGCAAGAAGTTGGGTCCACTTTTTGGCCAAAAAGTGGAAGTGTTTTTCTTGAAATAAAATTTTGTCATACTTGGAGTACAAATTTGAAGTACTTAAACATAGAATCTTAAGAAAGTCTTGTTGAAAGAATGAAGAAAAAACCCTTTGACGTGTTATCATTGATGCCAACATTGTTCATTGATAGTTTTACCTGATCTGGTAAGCAGTTTTGGTGACATCTTGATCCGGTAATTTGGTTTGGAATTACTCATGTTATAAGATC